>JBBPDA010000001.1:39346982-39360688 GCA_037974385.1 Arnoldichthys spilopterus
CCTCTCCCTTTCTCTACTCTCTCTTTCTCTCTCTCTCTCTTTCTCTCTCTCTCTCTCTCTCTCTCCCTCTCTCTCTCTCTCTCTCTCTCTCTCTCACTCTCTCCCTTTCTCTCACTCTCTCACTCTCTCACTCACATACACACAGTGTTATTGTGCCCCCTGTACACCTGTCAGTTCTACGCAGAGGCAGCTGGAGTCTGGAAGCTGACTGACAAGTGAAGGTTCTTTTAGAGGAAGAATTAGAAGGTTGATTTTGGTAGGTCATACCCTCGTCACTCCTCAGTTCTTTCTTCTGTGCCACATGTATTACCTGGATTTATTCCACACACAAACGTGTATATCCTTGCACACACACAACTCTGCGATACCTCAAGACCACATGAACTGAACAGTTGTCTGTGGTTGATTAATATCAAACTATTTGTCAAGACTTCATAGTTTAACTTTGTTCCATAAAGCACTTAGCCCAATAGGTTATTCTAAGTGCAGCATGTTGCGTGGGACTCATTTATATCCTTTAAATTGATCAGTTTAATTGTATGTTGTTTGATTTTTTATTTATTTTATTTTCTTAAGGTGAATACAAAGTACACGAGGAAGTGTCTTGGTATTTTAGCCAAGCCAAAAGTTACATGAAAGGAAATACTAGACCTCTTGTTATTTCCAAGTACTAGGCTAACATTAAAAGCTAATGGGGACAGGTTAGGATGGTCTCATTTATATCATTCTAACTGTTCCTACATTCTCTCATTATTTAGAGTTAGTGCTTCAATATTGGGTGAAGCTCAGGAACGTAGACCTGGAGCCCAAAACACAACTTTGGAGGCTACCCTTACATGGCCTGCTAGCAATCAATAGCATTAGGGACTCATTTTACAAAAAGGCAAGAAATGGTGGTATAGTATAAAACGTTCAGTAACACAAAGGGCACAGAGAACCTGCAATTACCCACTTCCCACCCCATAACCAGACCAAAAGCAGCCCGCAGGTGTACTGCTCCCACCTAAACACAACTTCATCAGCCTTCCCCTTGATTCATATCAACCAGAGTGACCCACCCCCCAGCACGGTCCCAATGCTCTCTCTTTCTAACCATACCCCCTCCCTCCATTGCCACCCCTGCTGCTCTGTTGCTCCAGGGCCTGCCAATGCAATCGCCCTCCATCAGCCAGACAGCCAAGTGTCACTCAGCCGCCTGCCAGCACTGGACCTCCTATTTGAAAGCCCATGCCATTGCAATCTCCCAGCTGCTGATAGACTATGACCTGCCACAAAAAAGCCATGTCAGTGGTGACTGAGGGTTTTTAGAGCTAGTAGGTGTGTTATGTGCTTTTGCGCACTTTCTTGAACTTTTTATTACATGAGATTTGAGTTTGTTAGTTGGCTGAAATCACTGTGAATGTAAAGCAGCCTTGCTGAAATTTTTAAGGGCTTATCTCTGCACAAATGCCCTTAAAACACCACACACATTTCACCTGCATATACACTCAAAATGAACCTCATTCACTTTTTTGAGTGTAATTTTTTTCATGTGGTTTATCATTTAGCTCCTGTATGCTTTAATTCAGTGTGTGTGTGTGTGTGTGTGTGTGTGTGTGTGTGTGTGTGTGTGTGTGTGTGTATTGCATGTGCATGTGTGCTGAGTTCAGAAGCTTGGACTGAGACACACGACTGATGAGACTTTAATTAGATAATTTAGTGGCAAGGAATTGTTGAGGCAGAGAGACGCCTTGTTAAGCCAAGGTAATAGCCTAACTCACTATGCACACACATGCATACACTTGCCCACATTTTTGAGTCTTACTATAAATATCAACCTTTAGGACGGAACATTGGCCAAAAAAGAGCTTATAGATTTTACTTTTGAATTTGATGTTTGTCAATATGACTCATTCTCGAGTGTACACTTGAACATGTAGTTCACATCGACTAAAAGGTTAGGACCAGAGCCAACATAAAGGGTACTGTAGGGAGAATGTATGTAAGAGACAGAGAGAGAGAGAGAGAGAGAGATAGAGTACTATGAAATGAGAGGTACAGGAGGAATAAAAACTGAAGCTACGCACAACATTAGCCTTGTGGAAATTAGGTCACAGTAGCTGATTAGCACTAATGCTAATTATATTAATGGCACATCTATGCAATGATAGACTCTTTGTGTATATTCACACTACACACACAGACAGACTTAAATAGAATTGTTTTCTAATTTAAACAAAAAACTAAACAGGCAACAGCACAAGGCACACAGAAGAAAGAGAAGGAGAAAGGGGCAATGTCACATCAGACCCTGAAATTACATTGCACTTTGACAGATTGTAGGCTCATTTTGCAGGAGCAGCATCATCTCATTTACCCGTTTGATGTGGATGTGTCTGAAGGAGAGGAAGGCACTCCATCTCACCTCTAATCGAATGGCTGGGGGAGCCACCGTGGCCGACGGCCACCTGCCCACAGTCCACATCTTGCTGATCGAGTCCACAGTCAGGACGAATCACAGCACAAATCACATCCTTAAGAGGCCACAGTGCCAGCCACTGTTGGATGCCCCCCACCCCCAGTGGCCATCTGCTTTTAAAACCTCAGTGTTTCTTTGAGTTTGACAACCATTGGGTCATGCCTCATGTTTTAATCCTTCACCCAAACAGTGCAACACTACTGCACATCTGTTTTCATATATTTCATCATATAAAAAAAACGTAGCAATGTAATTGCAGTAATAATGTTTTGTTCATATAATACAGCTATTATTGCTGTTATTATTAATATTACATGAAAAATTCCAAAATGCATTAAAGGCCTTTTTTATATTCCTATGATATATGTCATTAGGAGTTGACTTTAGACATACAAGAAATGTCAGTCCTTTATTATGATTATCATCACTTTTGTTGCAGAAACTAAAACACATTTTAAATTATACTTTGCTGTTTTTCTTCTCTGACACCTTCTTTATCCAAAATTGTGATTGTATATGCAGCATTTCAGAATTTATATTTTTCTGTAAATAATAATAACCAGGCCTTTCGTTCCTCATGTCCTTCTTTATCTTGTCATTCCTGATAAAGACATAGAGGTCATGTGTTAGTGGCCAAGTCCCATTTAAACCCAAACAGAGAGCCTAGAAATGTTTAAACAAACTCACTTGCACATTGTTAATTTTCCCATTCTTCCTTCCCATCCCTCCCCTACTCGACTCTCTCCCAGGTGGAGTGCAGGGCCTTGGGTGAATGCAGTTTGAATACCCTGCATTGTCTAAACATATCGGCCTGCCAATCAGTCACCTCGGAGCCCTGATAAGAGAGCTCTTGTATTATTGAGTCAACAATTGGGAGGCTCTGTCAGCCCAAAGATAACGCGTGCTTATTCCTCTTGAAGGCACGATGGAAGAAAGAAGCTGGCCACGACTGCCTCGTATAACTGCCTCAATTACCATAAAACCACTGCCATAGCCCAGTCTGTGAGGACAACTCGGCTGCTGGAAGAGCAAGGCGCAGCTGCATGTGAATGTGTTGATGTGTGTGTGTGTGTGATGGGAGAAGACCATAAGATAGCAGCATGTTTCCAGTTATGAATTCCAACATTTCAATTATTTGCTTGTCACTCCATCATGGCTTAGCGGCCCTTTAAAAATTTCAGTCTCTGTAACTGATTGGGCTACCAAATGATGGATGGCCCTTCATAAAACAGGGACCTGGATGCTACAGCTACACCTTATGGTCTCACAATAGCCCAGATAGAGGGAAGCCACTGCCCAGCTAGCAAGGACTACTTAAAGACCCGCAGTTTGTGTGTGTGTGTGTGTGTGTGTGTGTGTGTGTGTGTGTGTGTGTGTGTGTGTGTCTTCATCTGATTTTTGTTTTTGTTTGTTTCGCCCTTGCAACAAAAGCGTGAATCTATCGATATCCGATCAACGCAGATCCTTTTGTATCCAGTAGGAGCAGTCCGCAGCTTTTTGAAGTGGGAGAAATCCAATCGTGATCCGATCAAACAGCATCCAGATATAGGCTCTCAGCAATGTTCTCGTACCTGAAATGATTGCCGTTCATCACTTTATCTATTAAGTTGCCAGAGCGTTTGACAGCTCACCATTGACACCCCATCGAGGAACAGGCCAGTCAGGGAGGGAGTTTGTACACCAGTCCTCCAGTGTGTGCCTGTGTGTGTGTGTGTGTGTGTGTCTGCATGTGTTGAAGGGGATATCCTATATCTCTTATTCAAAGCAAGTTATGGACAGAGCTTGACATCATAATTAAGGAAAGATGATAACTTGGTAATTCTCTGTCGATTTAAATGGGGGATTATTTTCCTTTTTCCTATGCATCCCTTCTGGTCCATTCACCACTATGTCGCTGGATGTAGGGAAGCCGGGCAGACTCTGGACACATTTCATTAGAGTCCCCTCTCCTTCTGGTCATCTTTTAATATTTGAAGGCTCATTTGTTAACTGGAAATGGTCGCTTTTCTCCTTGTCCCCCCTCCCCCTTTTTGTGGGCTTTGGAAATATAATTTTCAATTTTTAATTTGATTCATTTAGATTAAAATCATTAATCAGGACTGAAAGTGAGTTAATTTTCTGGAAAATAAATGAGCTTGTTCAGATGACTCTTTATTAAGGCAGATGTGTGTGTATGTGTATAGGGTGTGGTGTGGTGGAGTTAGGGAGGGTCTCATTCAGGTGTAGAGTTTGCTCTTACGGAAAAGAGAGGAAAGGGAGGCAAGGAAGGGAAAAGACGTGAAAGATGAGCAGAAGGACAGAGAGAGAGAGAGAATATACCTTGGTCAGCTTTTTTTGTGTCTGTACATGGCAAAGACAGTTTGTGAAGGAGTATTTGTGCTGCTAGAATTGTTCCACTAGTCGGATCAGCACCACTAAACTGGTGTAAGGTGTTTTCAATAAAGCCACTCAGGATATCCTACAGTTCAGCTGCTAGTAAACACTTACTTCCACAGCCTTTAAGTTTACTAGAGCCAGTTCCTGCAAGTAATGCATTTTCACATGCACAGTAAATTGCATATTTTAGCTTATGTATGCATACTGATAAGGGAAATGTAAATAGTAATAATTCTGTGTTTTTACATGCAGTGTACATTGTAGAGAAATGCACCAGATTGGATTTCTTTCAAATCTTTTAGAATTTTTGTGCATGACAAAACCGGTGAACTGTATGGAAAATTACTGACTTTGACTTTTGCAATGGTTGTGTTAGGAACAAAGGCTAGCGGTGTTTACAATATAAATATTGTTTTTATATTTTATTTACTATTCAAAACAGTGAACCTACATGACTTCTACACGTGAATTTTTATATGGAATGTTGATCATTGTAAAATGATAATAAATAAATCTGGAAAAATGTACCTATTTACCTTACAGTGCCCTGCATGTATCTCTCTGCCATGAGCTGCTTTTAAAAGTCAAAGTTTACTTGAAAGCTATCATAGAACAATGTTTCGGGCATCATGGGCATTTTTAACCATTGTAATAGCTTTATGTGAGGTAGCTGCTGTGATCGAAATAAAAGGCTAACGGCCTTCATAAACATACATAGACACTCTCTAAACCTAGCTTGTTTGTCAAGATGGTCACGTCTGTTTACTTGTCGGTGGTCAGCACTTTTTCACAGGATGCAAATCCTCACTGACGGCTAAGCCGGGCACAAGCGGAAATCTTTCACAACACACTCAGAAAATTCAAAGCAGCCGGCTCCGATGTCCACAAATTCAAAGCGCCGCATTCCGATATTTAGCTTCTGCAGCTGCCCACTCAAAGTGCTAGAGGCCACGGCAGGCATTCTGAACAGGTTCGCGTGGAACATCTGAACACACAGAGCCATGCAAGACAAATGCCGGCAATATTCGCCTCACTCTGTAATTATGTTATGGCAGAAAAAAAATACACATATATCCGGGAGGGGTGTAGAGTGATTGTGTTTGAGTGAGCAATAGGGAGCATTAACGGCTTTAAACATCAGAAAATAGAAATTCCTATTTTATGCATGAAGTGCACCACAGAGTGCACTTGTTCCACAGCTTAGTGGGCTACATTTACAGTGACAGTGAAAATAAATTCTCATTGGATTAGGAGGGAGATTGAGATGACAATGTCTAACAACCCCCATGCCACCTCTCTCTGTCTTTCTTTCTCTCCCCCCTTTTTCTCTCTCCCCCTCCCTCTCTCTGCCTCCATCCCTCTTTTTTGCTTTCTCTCCCAGTGAAGATTTAATAACTAATTCGTGTAGGACTCAGGGGACCTGGCAACCAGCAGTCCAGTTGCTTGGCCATGTTCATTTTTTTCTTGGCCCATTTGCATCAGATGTGGAAACTCTAGTGGTTTTGCAGCCAGCACTCCTCTATTCCTCTCAGAATGGGGGTGTCCCCCACACAGCGCAGAGCCTTGGCTCTCACCATGCACTTTGTTTTCTTCTCTGCCGGAACAGCTCAGTTTGGGCTTAATAAAGGCATGCATAGTGGTAGAGCATCACAACTGCAGAATAAGGCAGCATGTTGATGCTCCTTCTGCGGTGGAGGAAAACACAATTTGATTTACTGTTGTCTCTTTTGCTGCTGCTTCTGGGTTTGCCACAGATGAAGTTTTAATTGATGTCACTATAACTGTTACTTCTGACCCTCTCGGATCCATAGTATTAGTTTATATGCCTACTTGGGCTAGATTTACATTTTACATTTACGATTATTCTTTTGGCTGACGCTTTTTATCCAAATCCATGTAGATTTAAATTGCTACTACACCCTTACTGATGCTATTGCTATGGGGCTTTTTTAGTCCACATAACAGAAGTGTGGTGCTCCTGGTTGAGTAAATAAACCTTTAAGTGGGACGTTAATATTCTGAACTCTCAGCAGATTTTTTATTTTGTCATGGACTGTTGTGGATGTTTTAGAAATTCAGTTGTCACTTTTCCATAGAACACATTTTATGTTAATTTAAATTCATGCATATAAGAAATGGAAAGCTTTCTAAGCTGATATGTAATGGTAATGGCACTGATGATGTTGAAACTTAACTGGCACTTTAACAATTAGGCCTGGGTTTTATTATTTCTGTATGTGCATACAAGAAATATGCCTTTCAAGCTGACATTCAATTGTGATGCCCTTGGTGGTTTTACTGGTTCACAGCAGAGAATTTGTTTTTAGAGTTAAAAGGATGCTGTTAAACAATAGTATCTAATTTAATATATGCGTCCTTTGTGTTGATTATATGTTAATTTTGTGATTTTACATTTAAATTTTCATTATTCAGTGTTCAGTCTTTGACAGTTTGCTTTTCATCACTTTTTTGTTGTTTAATTAGTCGTTTTTTTCTCCACATATTTTAAAAGATAGGGGTATGGGTAAATTATGGGTATGGATTTGTGGCAATGTCACATAAATTAGGCGTGGTCAATTGGACAAAAACATATTACAGTATATGCAATACTTTTTCTCGTGGTTTGATAATTTAGTACAGACAATAATCCAAAGAAGTTTTCAGAAACCCTGATTTTTTCACTTTTTACACCTTTTTGTCCTTACTTTCCCCCTTTCTTAAACACCCATGTGAAGTTGACTGCTTCTTCACTGAAAGCCTCCTGCTCTATTTCCTTTTTACAGTGAACTGGTAATCTGGCAGGCTTAACTCCTAGTTGGATTGAAATCCTTTCCGAAGGCACAGGTTTGTCTTTTGGGGGCGGAGATGGGATGGAGGCTTATAAGCCATACTGGTGTACTCATGCAGGAGAAGATGGGTTGTCAGCTTTGTTTTCACATAGCACTGAGCTACAACCTTGCTTGCGTATGTGGCTGAACATGTACATGGAAGGAAGGAAGGAAGCAATGAAGGAAAGATGGAATACAGTGTAATGCTACCTAATTGACCAATGGTTATTTTAAGCCAGGAAGTAATGGAAAGCGTTTATGCACTAAGAACCCGACACAGTACTCCCCTCTGTGCCCAGTATGAGCCCACACACTGAACATGTTTTCAGCCTTCCTGACCTAAGTACATTTTAGCCCCAAGTTAACCTCTCTGTCTTTTTTTTTGTATTTTGTTTTTCTTATAAACCTAGAATGATTATCCAGCCAGGTGGAAATTAGTATTTTTATTTACTTATTTAAGGCTTACTAAAAGTTACTTCATTTTCAGATGTTGTGCTGAACTTACTGTTGAAAGTCATTATATCTGTTAAAAAGCAACACTTATGGACATACGCTTAATATGACATGGAACAGTTGACTTTTGTTAAATGATCTGCTGGTAAAAACTTCCATGTTTATTGTCAATGTCGAAATTATTCTGTTTGAACTTTTTTGGGTTTTGTCATTTGGGTTTCTGTTGTTCCCTGATTTCCCTATTATGATCCATGCTAAGCTATGTTGCAGTCAAAAATGTGATGAGAGGGGCTTGCTCACTCTAATAGCCTAATCAGCATGCTGACCAACAAAATACTGTCTTATTTTGTTGTCACTCATAAATATCCATGACCTAATAATTTAGCAGATAGCAACTCGTTTATTCCATAGCATTAAGCCTACATGCTATTTCAGGAATGGTTAAGGTCACTATAGTTTATATATTGTTATATATTTTGATATTGTTTTATTAGGACCAGCCATTGAAAATCTGCTGAGCGCAAATTGTATCGAGACCATGATTTGACTTCCTGTAGGCCTTTTTTGTTCCCTCAATTCAAATTATATTATTAACATAACATACACAGGGGAGGACAACTGGTAAATCACAGACAGGGTCATTGGCACCCAAGGTTCAGTTATGCGTGTGAGGCGTCAAGGCCACCCTGTCTGGTACGATCCCAAAGAGGAGCTTCTGTTGCACAAAATGTTAATGCTGGCTATGATAGAAAGGTGTCAATAAAACACAGTGCACCACAGCGAGAGTGTTTTTGGCAGCCTGAGGGGGCCCTACACAATATTGGGCAGGTAGTAATAATGTTTTGGCTTATCGGTGGAAGTGCAGGACAGAACACTTTTCTTAAAGGCACAGCAGAGTCATCAAAAAAAACAAAACAAAAAAAACAATTGAAGTTGTTTTTGGACCTGTTCAAGTATAAAGATGCATTTAAGTACAGGCAGTTTTTTTCTACTTTTGCCAACCTCCATGCCATGTCTTTTTTTTACTCTTAATGACCTTCCCCTTCACACACTTCCTGTCAATGGCACATGGCAACTGACATCTGAGGTCTCTGGCCATAGTCGATTGATTAATTTTTTTAAAGAGCCACAATTTGCTGGTAGCTTGATTGCTTCACACGCTCTCCCCTGTAAAAATGCTGCAGACGGCTCACAGAATTCCACGTCACCTATGAAATTCAAAACAAGCCTCGTAAGATGTTTATGGTCATCTGTGGTGTTCTAGTAAAAAAGAAAAAGGTGGCCCATTTAAATTGAGGCAAAAAATAAAATTCCTGTATTCACAGCTCTAAAGAAGACTTATGTCTGTCAGCTTAATTAAACCAGCATAGTGTCTTGTAATATGATGTGGATTTACAATGGGGTCAAATTAATTTTCCTGGCTGTCTTGTCAAGTTTATGTTGGTAGGTGTGGGGCCTGAAGCTGTTTGAAAACATTCCAATTCCATGTTACCGCTCATTCCTGGCAAAGTAATGAAAAGACTATTGTCTCTCCAAAACAGATGTGAGGTATAGATTCTTTAAGAAAAGGTAGGCCTTGGCTGGAAGACAGCATTAATAGGAATTGGGGACACCTGCAATAATGGGAAACATGCATATATTTTATTATTGATAAATATAGGGATACAGTAATCCTTCTACGAATTCTATGTGGCCTCTTGGCTTCACTGAAAGTACCTGGAAGAGCTGAACCACATAAACTACTTCACATTGTTAAGAGCGTTGTCCTTATTGAAATAGTAGGCACAGTGCAGCTTTGGCAGACTGCAGATTGTGAAGCAATGTTATTTGTCAACGCCACTTCATACCAGCCCATGGATACACAGTCAAACAAACTGTCGGCAGCCTTTTGCATCCACACACGTGTGTGAAACCCAATCTAGCAATGGACGAACATGTGCAGCATGGCGCCTTGTTGCTGTATAGTCACAGGCCAATTGTTGGCCCTTCTGAGGACAAACACATTGGCACAACGAGGGTTCTTATGTGGCATTGGCAGGGCAGAAGCAGTCTGTTTGTTAGCCTTGAGTTCCCGGCAACATGGTCAGCTGAGAAAATTGAGCCACAAATTCAATTAGCCCCAATCTAACATCTTTTTACATTATGTAAAGGTTCTTTAAACTTATATTTTTACATTTTCGGGTACCTTTATTTTTCAGAGTATACAGAAGTGTGTTTCTAATGCACCATACTATCAAATAACACTAGACGTGAGGTGAGATTTACTGCTTTCCTCTTTAAGGTGCATACCACCAGTGAGAACTCTTTTTAATTCCACAAACAAACTGCATTTTGAGCCAGTGCTAGTCATGTACCAGCTTGTATCTGTCAACACATTACAATATATTTTTCATACATTTTAAATATGTTTTGGTTCATTACAGCAATATATATATATATATATATATATATAGAGAGAGAGAGAGAGAGAGAGAGAGAATGTCAATGCTTTGAACATATCACGTGTGAGGTGATTTTTTTTCTTTAAGACATATTACAGGACAGTCAAGTACACACATTTTTGTTTATGAAGCCACACTGTTGTAGCACGTGCAGAATCTGGTCTTGCATTGTCATGTAGAAATAAGTATGGGCATACTGTGAAAAGACGTCTTGATGGCAACTTATTTGTCTTTAAAATCCTAAAATACACTTCAGAGCCAATGGTCCCTTCACTTACATGCAACATACCCATGATGTGGGCACTGATGCACCCCTACACAATCACAGATGCTGGGTTTGCACCATTTACTCATAAAAACCTGGCTGGTTGTTTATATTTTGGGCATTTCTTGATGCAGTGATGTACTATGTTAAATGACAATGGTATCCCAAAGTACTACCAAGGCCATGTGGCTATGCATGTCACAGAAGCCTGATGGTTTTTTTTCTGGCAGGTCCTTCTAAGGGGTCAAAGGTCACACCCATTCAATATGGCTTTCCAGACTTGCCCTTTATGCACTGAGATGTCTGAATCTTTTCACAATGTAATGTACAGTAGATGTCGAAAGACTTAAATTCTTTGCAATCACGGACTGAGAAATATTCCTTTTAAAATGACGAACAATTATCTAATGAATTTTGGCACAAAGGGGTGAGCCTCAACCTATCCTTGCTTGCAAAGACTTTGATAGATGCTACCCAATCATGAGATCTTGCCAACTCAAGGTCACTAAACATACAAAGATAACATACCAAAAAATAAAATAATAAAATTAAGGCAAGAACGACAAGAACAATCACGGAGAGACTGAAGAAGAGAATTCCAAAGTTTGGGGGCTATGGCATTGAAGGACCTGCCTCCAATAGTGGAAAGTCTTGTGCGAGAAACAGCAAGAAGATTAGTACTGGTAGACCTGAGAGAAAGAGCAGGGGAGTAGTGCATAAGAAGATCAGATTTGTTCAAATTGTTGTTACTTGAAATTTCTGTGAACTCCTGAACTTTTAACTTTTGTTAAGTGTGTAGCAGCCATCAAATTCTGAATGACGTTCAGTTAAAAATCTTTTCTCTGTGCTTTGTCAGTTAAATAAAGGTCCACATGAATTAACATAAGACAGATTTTTGTTTTTATTGCACTTTGAAAAATTTCCCATCTTTTTGGGATATTTTGGGCGGTCAAAAGGGACTTCAGACACAAGGTGGAGTCCAAGTATTACAGGTCTGACCCTAGGAGTATGTGGTGTGGCCTAAGCAGCATCACAGACTACAAAGGAAAAACAATATCATCTAGCCCACTGCATCACTGCCAGACGAGCTCAACACCTTTTACGCTCAGTTTGATGCAGCCAATACAGAACCTGCTGAGTGCCCACACGTAGGTGGAGAAGCTGGCACACTGACTCTAGAAACGGCTGGCGTGAAACGGTCTTCAGAAGGATCAACCCCCACAAAGCCCCAGGGCCAGACAGCCTCCCACGACGTGTTCTCAGAGAGTGTGCTGACCAACTGGCGGAGGTGTTCACCAGCATCTTTAAACTCTCCTTAAAACTGTCTGCCATCCCCACCTCCTTTAAAGCATCAATCATCATACCTGTTCCCAAGAAACAGGTGACCTCAGACATAAATGACTTCCGTCCTGTCGCACTAACATCAGTCATCATGAAGTGCTTTGAGCGGTTAGTTAAAAACTTAATCTGCTCCTCCCTTCCTGACACCTTGGACCCTCTGCAGTTTGCTTACAGACCAAACAGAGCCACAGAGGATGCCATCGCCTTGGCAACACATACTGTGCTCACCCACCTGGACAAGGGGAACACTTATGTGAGAATGCTGTTCATCGATTATAGCTCAGCATTCAACACCATCATCCCCTCAAAACTCATCAGCAATCTCAGTGACCTCGGGCTGCAGACCTCGATATGCAGCTGGGTTTTCGACTTCCTGACGAGCCCCAGGTAGTGAAGAGTGGCAGTCACATCTCCTCCTCCCTGACTGTTAACACAGGTGCACCACAGGGGTGCATGCTCTCCCTCCTCCTTTACTCGTTGTTCACGTACGACTGTGCTGCGAAGCACAGCTCCAATGTCATCATCAAGCTTGCAGACGACACAATCATCCTGGGTCTCATCACGGACAACGATGAGATGGCCTATAGAGCAGAGGTGAAGTCTCTGACCAGCTGGGGCCAGGCCAACAACCTCGCTCTGAATGTCAGCAAAACTAAGGAGATCATTGTGGATTTCAGGAGGCAGCAAAGGGGGAGACACATGTCTCTCCACATTGGTGATGCTGAGATGGAAAGGGTCAGCAGCTTCAAGTTCCTTGGTGTGCACATTACTGAGGACTTATCCTGGACACTGCATGCAGAAACTGTGGTCAAGAAAGCTCGCCAGCGCCTCTATTTCCTGAGGAGGCTGAGAAAGTTCGGCATGAATTCCAGCATCATGACGAACTTCTACAGGTGCACTATCGAGAGCACAGCCACCCAGCATGCAGTCTGTTGTCCCTGTTACGATCTGGCAGACGCTACAGGAGCATGACTGCCCACACCACACGGCTAAAGGACAGTTTTTATTACCGGGCCATCAGGCTCCTGAACTCATAACCTACCACGACACACTGTCAATTCTCTTGCCTTTATCCAATCTGCAATAATGCTGTTTGCACTGGTCACTTTTTCACTTTTGCACATCGCACTTTATACAATGTGCCCATCCCATGGTTCCTTTATATAGGTGTAAGTATTCTTTTTATATTTATATTTTATTTCTTAATTTTATTTTTAATTGTATTTTAGATTCATTCTTATTTATCATGTTCTCCTGCTGAGTTTACTGGTTCTTCTTGTCCAACAAATTTCATTGTACTGTTGACCCAACGTTAACATACTTATGATCAATAAACACATATTTTAGCAACTGCAAAATAAGGTTTGACATGATACAAGACCTCAGTTTAAGTACACAATAATATTTCTATGAGAACAAGAAAAACAGTAAAGAGAAATATACGCACTAAGATGCCAAATAAGAAAGAAAAACTTTTCAGATGACTGCTCACAACTAAAGTCACACCTCCTATTATGGCGGCCCAGTAGTGTAATCTTACCGCT
>JBBPDA010000001.1:39366066-39378230 GCA_037974385.1 Arnoldichthys spilopterus
TCTCTCTCTCTCTCTCTCTCTCTCTCTCTCTCTCTCTCTCTCTCTCTCTCTCTTTCTCTCTCTCTCTCTTTCTCTCTGTCCCTAGGTCCCTAGGACTAGGTCGATGCATTCAGCACCACCACCCCACCACCCCCTTTCTCTTTTTTCTTCTCTCTTATTCTCCTTTTCTTCCCTTTTTAAGGGCAGTTAATTGTTTTTTAATTTAGTGATGAATATATGTTAACACTTTTAACACATTTACTCTAAAGACAGAAGATTTTCATTTTGCCTATACACACACACACAGTGCTTCTAGTGTTATATTTGGGTTCTGTCTGCTTATCATATTGCATTGCTATAGATGATTAAACACTAAATGAATAGTAAGACTGTCACTAATTACTTCTTCCAGCCTCATCCACCGATGTGATAAGATTTGAAATGTTTTTTTTTTTTATTCTGAATGTCTTCTTGCCTGCTGTAACACATCCTTTATCAATCAGCACAGCACCACTTAGAGTGTAATTCAGAACTTGGCCATTTTTGCTTTGGTATAAAATCATGCTTTTCCGAAAGGTAAATGCATTCGAATGGGAGAAGATTCTCTCCGTGAGTTTTTTAAATTGAGCACCTGCAACAAAAACAGCAGCTTGTAGTTCAATTTTATGTCAATGTAAATAAGACCGTGCATTCATTCAGAGAAGAAAACCTGCCAGCATTTTAACGACTCTGCCGGTCTCTCCTCCAGGAAGAACAGTGTAGTCAATAGTTCCTGTTGATCTGCTGAACTATTTGCTGATAAACGCTGCTTTTTCTTTGTGACCGCGCTCGTATAATCCCATTCTGTCTTTTTTTTCTGTGTTTTCTCCTCGGTGTTCAAATACAGTCCCATTTGGCTGCCTTGCAGATAACAAGATTGTGTCGCACTTGCTGGTGGCAGAGCCCGAGAAGATCTATGCCATGCCAGACCCCACCGTGCCGGACAGCGACATCAAGGCTCTGACCACGCTTTGCGACCTGGCTGACCGCGAACTAGTGGTCAACATCGGCTGGGCTAAGCACATCCCAGGTAGTGCCAAAGCACATTCATGCACACACAAACGATGCACACGTGAATGCTTCGTAGATGTTCCATTCCAGTACATTAAAATAGTGTGACTCTTCAATGCAATTAGCCAATTACACACTCCATGTAAAAATATGCAATATTTTAAGGTTTAATTTTCAGGTGTGGTTGAAATATTAAAGAGGCTGTCAACTTGTTAATATGTCTATGTTTACAGCTGTAGGGACCTGGTAAACAATGAACAATATTGGTAATTTTGCCCTTTTATGTTTCTTCTTTTTTATTTGATATGGGTGGGACTATCCTGGAAGATGTTGACATCAAGTGGTTCTGTGAACCAGTCTGAATTAGGGCAGGTATTTTGTCAGCGGCTCCTTTTCTCAGTTCTGCCTCACAACAGCCAAAGTATCTTTAGTGCCTCACAGACTGCCAATGTGTAAAGTAGCAATGTAGCATTAAAAAAAAACCTTAACTATGGAAAAATAACTGTAGGACATGGCTTTAATATTTATAAAATTATTATGTGTGCTTTATGTTATTTTATTTATTTATTGAGCATTTTTTAAATAAACTAATAAGTACTTAAATGATTTGCCACCTATTGTAGCCACCCAGCCAAAAGACTATAGTTTGGCATATTCTAGTGTGGCATATGCAGGGAAATTTGCCAAATTCCTACTTGCATTGACAACTGCTGCTGAGCGCTATGGTTACTCTAGAAACTTCCAGTGAAACATAATTGTTTTTTTTCTAAGTCTGTGTTCCTGGAGTTGTTCATTTGTTCTCTAATATATTTCTCTAATATTGTTTAAGATTTTTTGTTGCAAATCTGACTTTGCCTAATGATCATTATGTCACACACCTTTAGGATAACAGAATTTTATTAAGTTGCCAGCCCCTTTAAACATATTCCTTTAGCTAAGTAAAACCTGTCCCGTGCTCTGAACTAAGCTACATCCTGTCAATCACAGACTATCACCCCAGTAACCGCTGACACACTCATGAGGTCAGCACTTTTTACTCTCTCTCTCACACACAGTCTCTCTGTGACAGCAGAGAGGAAATGAGATCAATTTGTTTAGTTTTAGTCTAATTCCTCTGTGCAGAACAGCTAGAAATCTAAAGGAGCAGACGCAGGCCATTTTCTCCTGCCCGGTCGCCTTAGCTGCAGACCTGCTGAAAGGATTGAAAGGACGACATTAGCCATGAACAGTAATGGCTCCAGTGACCATGATTGAGAGAAGTGGCCCTTTCTCTCACCCCCTTACCACCTTCTTCTCCTCCACGTCTGTCTGTCTCTTTCTTTCTCTCTCTCTCTCTCTCTCTCTCTCTCTCTCTCTCTCTCTCTTTCTCTTTCTCTCTCTCCGTCTCTGCTGCTTTACTGCACATCTCCAGCAGGCAGAATGAGGAGTTTCCACTAATCTACTTAACAAAGGCCTTCTTTTTGTGCTTAATCTTGAGCCGTGCTGCTGTGCAGAGCAAGCTGGTGCTCTGTTCCACTCCCTGCCTTTTGACAAGAGTGCTGCCCAGAGGTGGCTAGATATTCGGAAGAGAGGCAGAAGCACCCATATTATTGAGCATTTGGTGAAGTTGGTGCAAAATAAAGATGAGGAGTAGTGGCCTTTGTGTAGGATGCTGCGTAAGGTTTCAGGGAGTAATTGTTTAATATTTTGATTTCTGAAATCTCTCATCACACACACCCTCACACTGCAATTAGTGTAATTTCTAAATTAGTGCAGGTGCAAAAGCATCAGTACTTACTGATGTCATAATGATCATTAACAGTTTAGGTGTTAATTAGTTCAGCATGTAAAATGCATTTAAACCTAGCATGAGGATGACAAATTAGAACTCAGGAGAAATAAGTCAGAGCATATTGTCACATAATACCTACGCTGACAGTTGGAAGTAACAGAAGTGTATTTTTTTTAGTGTTTTAAAGGATATTTGTAGATATTAACAGTAATCTGCTTCTCATAACCCTGTGAAGTGTGGCTGCGAGTAGGCCTGGCACCGGGCTTGCCCAAAGTGGCACACTAGGCACATAATAGGCTTAAAGCTGTCTCAGACACAAGAAGCAAGACTGGGGTTTTGTGTACACTGCTCAGTGCCAGATTGCTCTAGGCTGGCCCTGAGGACCTGAGGTGATTTCACCCAAAAGCAAGAAGCCACTATGGTGTAGCTAAAACTGCAAGGAAGAAGACACCATCCCTTTCTCCTTCTCTCTCTGTGTCTCTCCCTCTCTCTCATACACTTTGTTATTGTGCCTCTTTCTGACTTTGTTCTCAATGTCTTTAACTCCTTCTCTCATATACTCTTTCATATAATCTTTCTTTCTGACTTCTTTCAGGGCTCTTTTTCATGTAGACCTGACTACCCTTTTTTTTACATTTTAGAATTTTGAAGCAGATAGAATACCATGTGTATGACAATATAGATGTCCATTCTTTGTTTGCAGGTTTATGAGTGTGTGACTATCACTGTGTGTGTTTGGCATTGTGTGTTTGTGCGTATCTGTGTGTCTATGTGTCTGTGTGTCTATGCATCTCTTGGGTGCTGGAGATAGTTCCCATTCTGTGCGGCTGCATTGGGCTTGGAGCGATTGCTCAGCAGAAAGATGATTGTATGATTAGAGCTCGGCAGGCAATTCAGGCTGTGTTTGAGGAGGATGGAGTTTCTGCATCCTGCGCCGGTCATCCCGCCACTCTCATCTCCAGCAGCTCGCCTTCACGCTGTTCCTGCGTCCTGATGAAAACCAGACTTCCAATGGAAAGCGATCCTATATCCAGATGTAGTAGGGAGAATGGCTTGTTGACCCTTGATAGAAGTTCCTCTCTCTTAGTCTACAGTGTATATATTCCCTTCGTTTTTTTTTTCCTCCTCAACCCCACTCACTCTCTCTCTTGCTTTTTCATACACACACACCCATGCTTGCGTTGAAGTGACACAATCTCAGCGATCTTCATCTAAACATGTCTGCTGTAGTTTCTGTCACCCCTCAAACTATCTGCCTCTTTATTGTCATCTGGTTTCCATGGTACAGTAATTTTTTTATTTTTTTTTTATCAAATTGATGAAGGCCTCCATTCTCCCTGAGAGAGCCCTGAACCAATTTATCGCTCATGATGAAGCGGCTGTGTTGCTAACCGTCGTAACAAACTGTCAGGCCCTTGTGCGGGAGCTAATTTGAAGTCATTAGGTGTGTGCAGCGTGCGGGCAACGATTTGTTACGGCGGTTAGGAGCGCGGCTGACATTTCTGAGCGCCTTCGCTTAAGATCTGTCCCAGGCTAGGAGCAGGCAAATTGTAAACTAATTTAAACATCACTCAGCATTACGGGCGCTGCCGTCGCAGCAGCCCGCTGGATAATGAAGCAGTCTGTGTTTTAGATGCCATGACTGGAGCTCTTTTGCACTTGCTCCGCACGCTCTTCTCTCTGTTCTCTTATCGTTAACGTGTGTGTGTGTGTGTGTGTGTGTGTGTGTGTGTGTGTGTGTGTGTGTGTAGGCCAAAAAAATGTTTTATGTGGTGAGCTGTACTGGAAAACTGCTTCTTTCTCCTTAAGCCCGGCAGACATGGGGAACCAGTATTTAGGAATTTGATTATACCTTAATATGACAAATAGGACAAAAATGCAGGGACTCACATCGCCTTCAACCCACACAATGCGGACTGGGATGAGGAATCTCATTTGCCAGATTAAAACGTTGGGTGGCTAATTTCATTTTAAGCGTTTTAAGCAGCATGTCGCTTATGCAGAGGGAGGCAAGCCAGTGCGTGTTTTAAAAAGGAGGAGTGCTGGGAAGCCTCATTGAAAATGCCTTTTTTATCTGTAAATAGAATTAGAGCCTTTCCCACCTCTCATCGGGGCGAAATAAAAAATAAATGAAAACGTGCTGTCATGCAATTGTGACATGCCTTATCAGAGCAGAGGGGTGCACAATGGCGGGCCAGTCGCACTTGACTTGACGTGCAGGTTACAAGAATGGACAGCGTGTGGACTAGCGGGTGCCTTTTTAGCATGACAGGGCGCCCACTATTAGAGAGCCTTTATGGTGGCTGAAATTGCTCAGGCTTCTCCCATTCTTGGCCCTATCTCTGGGACTTTCTCTTCCTTTATTTCCCTTTCAATTTTCACTGGCACACGGATAAGCGCGTGCTAACACAATATGATTGAGCTGTAAAATGGAAGCCTGTCGTCTCTAATCTCTTTTATGTAGATACTGAGGTACTGCCACACTCCACTTCATTCCTCTCTTTCTTTCTTTCTTTCTTTTTTTTTTCTTTTTCCTTTCTCTCTTTCTCCCTCTCCATCTCCTCCCGCTGCATACTCTCTCTCTTTTCTATTGTTGGAGGCCGGTGCATTTGTAATAGCTTCATGAGAGTGCAAGAGAGAGAGACCAAGGCGGTCAGAGCCACCAGGAGACTCCAAGTCAAATATTTCAGCTACCTTTCACAGGCTGTAATAAAGACGATTACGTGCTCAGTGCCCAGCCGCGTTGTTGTGCTGTGTGTCGGATTACAATATTCACATCGAAACCTCATTACGGCAGGGTGGGAGGGGGTGCTTGGGGCGTTTGCTCAAACCCATCTCGACTGTTGATTGAGGCATCATTATTATTGTCTAACCTGTATATAGGCTTCAGTGCCTGGGCCTTGATACAGACAAAGGGAATTAAAGAAAACTGTTAGAAGTACCGCATCCTACCCTGAGGGTAGAGCCGATCTTGGTGTGGCCTGTGTTTGTATTTTGTTTTTTGCTTCATTTATTTATTCCTCAACGATCTCAGGCACTGGAGGCCTCTGAACGTCTTAATCAGGGCAGTGAAGGCGAGGGATTTGTTGAAAGCTCAGGCCTGCTTTAGCTACAAGTCCTCTTCCCAGCCCCCTAATCTTCCCTATGAAGATACATAAGGGTGAAATGAATCTGAGGCATGAGAAAGATTCCAGTCCGTTCTCCAGTCCTATCTGTGTCAGATATTGTGTGAAAAAACAAGTTCCTCACAAATATGATTAGGGTGAGGGTCACATGTCAAATGCAAACTCTACCATTCGTTTCATTATGAGTTTTTTCTAGGGAGGTGGGCAGTGCAAGGAACGAAATCTCTAAAAAGATGATAAATAGGGATATGCAGTCTAGTTTTGATACTGTCAGTAAATATTAATGAATTTTTAATCAGCCATTGAGGGTGAAAAGTCAGTAATGAAATCAACATAAAAACAGATTTAAAAAATGATATTTGCCACCGCAATTATGGGTACTCCTAGTTATGTGTTTGATGAAAGTAATTTAAACTAAATGTCCAAGAAACGTTTATTGAATAGCAACACATAGCCACATAAAACATGACTTTTCTTTATCACCATCACTTATCATGGACATCTCATGATGCAATATAATAAACAGCTTACCAATTTTAGTATTTGAACACTAGCATGTGAAACAGTTATGTGAGTAATTGATTTCCCTTGCACACTCCTAATGATATCATGATCATCATTCTCTCCCAGGAACACGTCCGCTTCAGCCCCTTCAGATATGTCAGTTGAATTGTTAGATCAATAAATTTGTGAAACGTGGTTTAGGTGGAGCTGATCAGATCCAAGCATTATTACTTGCAACACTGAAGATGGTCCAGTGATGTACTTTTTGGAGAATCCTTAACCCAGTATTTCCCCCCTGTACGAGAAGCACTAAACCCAGTACTCCAACCCCACCCCCTCTCCAACCAATCTCCAAATGAGGGCTTGTCTGTCACTGCCCCAGCCTGACACTCTGCAAATATTGATTAATAGATGCCCTAAGCTCCTTTTAGCAAATCAAATTTTCACTTTTAGCTGGGGTTTCGCTCCCCATGCATTCAGCAAAGTGAGACGCACTAAATTAAGTCTGACACTCTGAGAAAACGACTGGAGAAACAAAGCAAATACAGCAGTGTATCTGTGTGTGTGTGTACATGTGTGTGTGTGTGTGTGTGTGTGTGTGTGTGTATGTATGTGTATGTGTATGTGTGTGTGTGTGTGTGTGTGTGCGTGTGTGTGCGTGTGTGTGTGTTAAATACAGTAAATGAATACAGCTAGTGTTGATGTAACTTCTTTTAACCATATGTTGTTCATCTTCATGATCAGGTGATGTCATCAGTCTCTAGATCTCATCATTATCCAGGAGTCATTAATTGCTTGCTTATATTTGTCATGTCACATCTGTCGGCTGCTGTTTTCTCATATCTTTTCATCTCTGTCTCAGCAATATTAACAAAAGGGCTTAAGATTCTTTTACTTTATTCTTTTACTCTCATTCTCTAAATCACTTTATGACCCTCTCTCTTACTCTCTCTCTTTCTCAGCTGCTTAACCCAGATGATGAGAGGAGATTAATTACCTGGAGCGCAAATAGGCACACACACAGACACACACACACACACACACACACACACACACACACACACACACACTGTTCTGGCTTATCTGGTTAAATTCCTGGCAACAGGAACTTTATTGTCATTAAACAGCACAAAATCTAGGAATTTTAAATAATACTAATGACTCCTACAGTGATGATTTTACCTTAAAGCCTGTCTCTGCATAATCCACAGTTTAGATCAATTCCCAGCTTACTCTAGTGAGGACAGAGTATAGTTTGTTTAACTCACAGAGGGCCAGTTAACAGTGATGGAAAAAGAAATCCACTAGACACCATCAGACACTAACATAGAAGTCTACTTATTTATTTATTTTTGCCTAATGTGAGACTACATCTCTGTTTTTTACTGTCCTTCACTTCAGCAAAAGCTCTTAGCGATGTGTTTGTTCAAGGCAAATCTATTTTTTTTATATTTTACATTTTTTATTTCATATACTCATTTAATGTCCAAAGCAAGCTTGATCTCTTCATTTCACCCATTCAGAGCAGTGAGCACATACACAGAGCTGTGAGTAGTTAGAACACGCACCCTTGGAGCAGTAGGCAGCCACACAGCCACAGCATCTGGAAGCAGTTGGGGGTTAGGTGACATGCTTACCGGTACTTCAGCTGTGGGTGTTCCTGCTAGTTCAGGGATTTTAATCAAACCTGCTTCTCTAAACTTTAGGCTGTTAAGCGCCATTTGGCATCAAATCCAAACAGCGTATAGAATCATATAGAACAGGAAATACACCAATGCTGTGGATGGTAGATAAAGTAAAAGAAACATGAATGTGAGCTGACAAGAAAAATGTTAGGAATCCATTGATTGGGATGTAAAGTATTTATAGCAACTAAGTTGTGGCTTTTGTTTTTGTGGCTGAGACTCAGCTCGTTCTAACCATATTGATGGTCTAACAATGCAAGCCTTAAAGTTGGAAACAATGCCCTCTATAGCAATAAATCCAGAACAGCATGTGTGCGCTGAGCTCTATTTTCTCCTCCAGCTTTAGAATGAACTGCAGTTTATTGTTTATTCATTTGTTCTCATGTATTCTTTAGCACTCTTTTTAATACAGTGAGTGAATCTTGCATAATGCTGCATGAGCACATTTTTATTAACACGGTTAATACTTTTAAGCGTTTGTTCCTCTTTTGCCTGCAGACCACAAAAGCAAGCATGCAGCAGTGAATCTGTAGACTGTCAACAACACACAGACACAGACTATCTGCTTGTGCAGATAATGGGACTGACAGAAGTCACGCTTATATCGTGTTTGCTGTCCGCCAGGCAAGCACCTGTGTTTGTTTTCACATCACAGCTCTCGGGGCTGTGTGTATGGCCATGTGTGTATATGTGTCCCTTTGCATGTCTCTCTTCATAAAGGACACATTTGCTTTGTAAAATCCGCCAGCAAGCTGCCTAAACTGGGTCCTGTCACAGACTAAGATTTGACAGGAAGCACATTCCCACACACCATCCACAGTCGTACGTAGTGGCCCTGCATCAAACCTGGCAGCCTTTTGTGATTGCTAGTTGAAAAAACAAGGCATTATCACTCGTATTTTCCCTCTTATTAGTTTGATTACATTTGCAAATCAAATCAATCCATCAGACAGTTTGCGAAAAAGGAGGCCGCATCATCCCGCAATCTGAGGGGGCCTCCTAGTAATCTCCATCTAATAAGATGCAAATGTGTCACATCGGTAAGTAACCAATAAATCACGGCCACATTGCCGCCAATCATTAACTATCCAGACCAGCAGTCAATTTTTTAGTATTTTCAATTTGTGATATGCTGCTGGAATATAAAGATAGATGGACGCAATTACGGAAAACCAAACTCCATTTCAACTCGTCCTCACAACACATCCCCAAACCCTCCCCCTCGCGGCCTCCATCTCCCACGGCAAATTTACTGGAAGGTAGAACAGACTTGTCATCACATGACATTATTTTTCTGGTGGTTCATGCAAAGTTCACCAACAGGGCCTGAAATGGCCCTGGTCTGCCCACCTACCCCCCACCTTACTTCCCCCACCCTACCCCACAAAGCCCTCCCCAAAATAACAGTTGAAAGGGGGTATCCTCTCCATCAGTCACTAAGCAGGCACGAAAATGGGATTGGATTTGAGCTGTCGGTTGGCTCTGAGAAATTCTAACTGTGTTTGTGTGTGTGTGTGCGTGTTTGTGTGTGTGGAGGTAGTGGGTTAAACAGGCCTCTCCTGACATGGTGACTTGGAGGAAGGATGTGCTTAATCGGGATGTAAATTATTATTGATGCGGTTGGGCTCTGGTGACAGGGCCACGTGTGACTAGGACCCACTGTGTTGCTTATGAATAAAATGATTGGACTTATTTTAGTTTTTGGCACCACTACCACTCTTGACAAAGCAAATCAAAACACCAGTTCTTCCAATAAGTCCATCACATCACTGCATAGTATTTGGATGTATGTGCGTGTGTGTGTGTGTATGTATGTATGTTATACAAATATTATAGCTGCCTTTCCCCTAGTAAGATTTCTCTTTGGTGGTACTTTTCTCTGTTTGGCAATGCCAAAATCTTTGCCATCATGGCAAAAAAACACTGATATACAAAATGAAAACACATGGCCATGTTTGCAAAAAATGAGGCAGTTCAAAACATTTTAATAATATTAATATATTTTTAAGTCAACGAGCCAAATGAATTAAGTGAAATGTCTATAATTTAATAAAAAACTAAATTATATGGTCTACATTGATCCTATGGAGCATTACGTTTGAATTTTGAGTGCAAAATGATCATCTTTAAATGTAAGGAAGTGTGTCTCTAGAATTACACAGACATTATAAACAGGTTAAGAAAGTGGCTTTTATAGAAGATGATTTTATTTATTTCTCTTTCTCTGGTTTTAGATTTGGGTATACAAAAAATACTTTATTAAGAGAAGAAAAAACATTCCTAATTGAAAGTTATTTAACCAACATTTTATTATTTTTGGAAAATAAATTCATTGTGAACTTTTCACACAGTAAAAAAACAGCAGCTGGTATTTTAAATAATGTAAAAAGATGAAGCCAGAGATACATGGTTTTGTTCATACAGTGATGATACAGACAGACAGAGTAACTGACTAACTGACTGATTGATTGACCTTTTTTTATTTATGTTTTAGCTTTAGATTTTTCTTATAGATGGGTGTGCGTAGTACACATATGTTTCTCCCTGGCTCTCTTTTCTGTTCCTGTTAAATGCACACAAACACACACACATGCACACACTCAGGGAATCAAATAGTCCATAGCGAAGTGGCCCTCTTTTTCCCATCATTTTTCACATTTGAATTTAAATTCAAATTCAAATATATGCTACCCTACAAAACCTTCTGTCTTCCTCTTTTCATTTATTGAGTCAGTCTCTCTCTCTCTCTCTCTCTCTCTCTCTCTCTCTCTCTCTCTCTCTCTCTCTCTCTCTCTCTCTCTCTCTCTCTTTCTCACTTTATTTCTCTTTCTGTTCCTTTTGTTGGAATCCCTCTGGTAGAGAAAGAGCACTCACTACAGTAAGCCCTCTGTAGTTCTGAGTCTGAGAAGCCATTCTGTCGAGCAAACTTGCATCAGCATATTCTTCCCCTATTCTTTTCCCATTGCATCTTTTGCACCTCAAATAGGCTCCTGTGTGTATCATGATGTATGCTTTCATGCATTTCTTTGTTTTATTATTCTGTCTCTCCCGAAGTAGCTATATATCATAATGTGGGTTCTTTCACTATATTTCAATTTTTTTCTTTTCTGTAAATGTATGTTTGAATGTGTGTGCGTGTGTTTTGAATTTTTATCTGCAGCAATCCTGTTGTTCTCCATATATGCTCATAACATACAACTATATTTGCATACAGGCATATATCCACCTTTTTTTTTATAAACAAATTGCATAATGCAATCCATGTGTATCTACAAAAATACTCTCTTCCACTTACAAACAAACACACATGCGCCTGTAGCCCCCACCTCCCCTGCAGCCCAGCGTTAGCATCCGTGCTGTCAGATTTATAGTTTATCTTTATCTGTCGCTTCATCTGTGGGTAGCTATTACAGCAGGCCCGGCCGGCTTATTGTTTGGGCCCTGATGGATCTCCACGTAGTCCATCACGCGTGATCGTGCGCCTGGAAAGCCATCGGGCCCGCCTGATGATGAAATACGAGCTATCAGCCTCGGTAATGGCTGTAAAATTTCATAATTACACGGCCTTTATTGCATTGCATAATGACCCCGAAGCAGTATGAAACAATTAATTAAGATTTTCAGCCGTGCCTTTTGCAGAAATTAAAAGGTGCTCATTGCCGCGGAATGGGGGGTAGTGTCTCGTCTTGGAAGCATTAAGAACATGTTTTAAGGCCCGACTCTATATTGGCATGCTACTAAAAGCCCCAGTCCTCACCAATGTGTTTGTTATTTGCATGTATACAAATTTGCAGGCATTCATGTGCTGTTGTCTGCCTGCCACAATCAAGGTTGAAATGTAGCTAAACCCTAAATGTGAATGAAAATCTGCATTTTTCTGTTTTTATGCAAAATGATAAGCATGACTTAGGTATGCTGTGCCTGTTTCCGTTATGTAAGTTATTCTGCCATTTTTTAAAGGAATGTGGTTGACTGTGTGTGTGTGTGTGTGTGTGTGTGTGTGTGTGTGTGTGTGTGTGTGTGTGTGTGTGTGTGTGTGTTCTTTTTTTT
>JBBPDA010000001.1:39378330-39403784 GCA_037974385.1 Arnoldichthys spilopterus
TGTGTGTGTGTGTGTGTGTGTGTGTGTGTGTGTGTGTGTGTGTGTGTGTGTGTGTGTGTGTGTGTGTGTTATTTTTTTTCCTCCCTTTTTCAAAAGCTCTATTTGAGATTCGAAGAGAGATCACTGATCACCATTCATTTTTCCACTACACCAGTACAGGCTTTGAAAATGAGAAAACAAATGAATCAGTGGAAATATGTTCTGTGCCTTCTCTACCTGGCATTAGAGGGCTCTCTATCACAGGCATGAATTTGGAGCCGATCTGAGACCAACTTTGCCAGCTTTGATTCAGATTTGGGAAAAGGAACGACTGAATGGTTTTAGGTCTGAATAAATCTGAATAAATAAAAAAATTGGGTTGTAGTAATCTAATGCAGGGAAATGCACAGAACAACACAGCCAAATACATTAGTAGTCAATATAAAGGCAATGGAGATCAAGGAACAGAAGAGGCCGAATGATTCAGATGAAGGCAACAGCAAAGAGAGGGCACTGAGGTGTCACATTAGTGACTCTTGAATTCATTGGAAGTGGATGAAGCCTGAAGATTTGTTTCGTGTAACACTTTACTGTAAGGCATAACATGTTTATAAGCCTTTCATGACAACTGCCTGTTATAAAGGCTTATTTCAACAAGCATACTTTTTTATAAGACTTTGTGGTGGAAATTGTCTAAAGCAGCCTTTATGTCTGTTATGAAAAATTAAGCTTGTTGGGATAAGCCTTTGTAAAAGTTAGTATATGTTGGTTAGTTGCATTAAAAGGCTTATGCAAATGTCATGTAGCCTTGCAAATACTAAAAAGCATGACCTTTTTAATGCACTGGAACTTAGTATCGTGACAAACTGACTGCTAACATTAGCAAAAAATAGCAACATGTAAAAAACTTAATTTGTTTAATAGTTTTCCTTTCATTTTTAGTGTTTATTCCTGTGTCTTCAATTTGTTTGCTTAATTCTGTATATATGTTGCATCAAGGTCTATTCTAAATATAATGCGAGCTTATTTTTTGTCTGACATTCCCCTAAACCTTTTCTCAACTTCCCTGTTTTCTCTGAGCCCTCTTGCCAAGTGGCCACGATGAAACTGGCCACAAAAGCCACTAGAGAGAGAGATAGAAAGCGAGTACGTGAGATGGGGAGAGTAGGGTAATTAAAATGTAAATATTGATATTTCATTGTTTGAAATGGCTTCCCAGCACAGTTGTTAATGTCACTCCATCTGTGAGAGTGTCTCTCATGCGGTCACTTTATTATAGTCCAGGGAGCCTCGCCTCTCACTGCCCTGCCATGGTGTAGCAACGGCTTGTGGCAGCTTCGTTTTCATATCTAATTAAGTGGAAAAGTACAGTCCGTACAGTAATCCCTGGCATCTTAACCAGCTGCCTGGGTATATTTAGAATTAATCTCCACCACCAATCGGCCCTAATGTATGCAATTAAGAGGCTGCCGATTGCTAATTAGGTGCATTAGAATCAAGCAGCCTCGCGCAGACTTTGTGATTAGCCGACCAGGCTGCATCCCCCTTTTCCCCAGGGCAGCGCCAAAGTCTGCAAGGCAGAGAGAAAATGTATGGGCAACAAGATATCAAACACACCATAAAAATGAAGTCAACACTTTGCGTTTATGAAGACACAGCAGTCTGAATACAATTGCAGATTTATTTATTTATTTATTTATTTATTTATTTATTTATTATAAAGAAACTGCACAGTCAACTTTGACCTCATCACTTATGAAATGTCAATGTGGAAACACTTGCATGACATAACTATAATAAACAACATGTGGCAGAAGAAACAGACTCTATTGTTTAAGAAAAAAAATGAAAGACCCAAGGGAAAAGCAGTCACTTTATTCTAATTCAATTGAATAGTACAGGGGAACACAGAAGCTGTTTAGCATTGACACTGTGTGTATGCGTGTGTATGTGTTTGTGCTTGTGTGTTTGTGCGTGTGTGCGCGCGCACGTGTGTGTGTGCTTCAGCACACCTTCACACTGACAGGTGAATATCTACCTGGGTAGTAAATAGATGCGAATGGCTACTGTAGTGTTAAGGTATTTTCTCTTAGTCTCTCTCTCTCTCTCTCTCTCTCTCTCTCTCTCTCTCTCTCTCTCTCTCTCAGTAGAGATGAAAGTCTGCTGTGATGAAAGCAGAAAGGTTTTGTTTTGCTTTGCGTGCATGCGCGTTTGTGTGGCTCTTCCCCTAGGCCCCCCTCCTCCATTCAAACTAAAGACCTGAGAGACTGTTTACACACACACTCGCACATTTGTTTGCCTTTTCATGTTGGTTTTTGTTTTGCACGTGTGCCTGGTAGTTCAATATTTGCTGTGTGACTGACTGAATTGAGGACGCATCGCGTATGAGTATGCTAAGAGCAAGGCAGTTTAACTGACGCGAGGAGAAGCCCAGTGTCTCTCTGGGTAAAAAATACACACACGCATACTCATATATGATATGACTGATGAGTATGCTTTTATTCTTTGTTAATCCGCTTAACATGCATGGAAAAGAGAACTATTTTCTAGCTTGCTTATCAGTATCCCAAGTGGTCTGAACCGAGCAATTTTGCTGGAGTTTACAAACCACTGCTGGACTCATAGCTATTTTTCTTAAGCCATTTTAATTGCACGTTTAATATAACTTTCTGTGCTGTGGTCTTTATTCAGTCAGTACGAGTTAGCTACATTAAGAAGTTATGTACTTATGTGTACTGCTCCACACTAATTGGGTCAGGCTGTTAAGGATGTTCTTTTTTGTATGTCTTTTAGCACAGTGTCTGGAAAAAGGAGCAGAGCGACTGATGTCCTAGGTCATAAAAGGAGTCACCACTACATGCTGCTAAAACATCACAGCTTCACCATGCCTGCCACTGTCTTAAAGCCAAAGCTCATGCTTTTTTAGCTGTCCCCACCTGATTTATACATGAGATCTAAAAACCCCAGCCATAACTGGCAAATTAATTGAATGAACTAGTGATGCAACAAAAAATCATTCTTGGCCAAAACTGGAATTCAGAACATACTGGAACACAAAAAAGGATAAAAGCTGACAATATCTATAAATAGTTAACATTAAAAAACTAAATGGTTTCATGTATGTAGGCTACAGTTTGCACCTCAACATCAAACTTGGATTGCCAAGCAGTGTCCTAAACAGTGCCCTAATGTCCCTTGTAGAAACTGTTCAATGGTTACTCACTTTACTCAACATTTTCTGTGTTAATCTGCTGCCTTTCAAACCAGCACACGTAAGCAAAAGAAAGACTAGCTGTGGTAATTAGTACAGAGTAATAAATAGGAACATGGGTTTATTATTTTTGTAACCGATGCTATGATCTATCTGGAACATACTACAATGTAAAATTTGATCAGTGTTGCTCAGTGCTAGCATCATTTGAGTTATTTTGAGTATTTTGCATTGTTCTCCACATCCCATGGCTTCTCACAAGCTCTGTTGCTAACCCACTCTGGCAGGTTGGCAGTATTACTGTATCACATCGGTAGTATTTTTTGCAAGTGAATTAGTCACGGTGCCGTCGTTTTGACAATGTGTGAAAGCAAGCAAGCTTCTCCAGAGCACTGGATGAGAGCAGGAAACGTCAAATAAACAGGCGGCATGGCCCATATCATAGAGGCTATCAGTGCATGCTCATTCATCCGCTAACCAGGAGAAAGCAGGCAGGGGTTTTGCAGGGAGTGAAGTAGAGGCAGTGCATGCATGTGTTTGCTCTGCGTTTGTTTAGGGATGGGCAGCATGACTGAGGTGAAGGCTGCCCTAAGGAAGAAGAGGAGTGTGTGCTTGAGTGTGTGTATGTGTGGGTGTGAGTGCACCGGTAGGCTTTCTCAGCAGTGTGAACGTGCAGTCAGAAGAGATTTGGCAGACGGGCGGGCGGTGGGCGCTGTGAGGCCTGGTGCCGAGCGTTCCTGCCCGGTAGGGGTTAACCTCGCTTGGCTGCACTGCAGCCTCTTTCTGTCAGCCCACAACACACCACGCGCACACACTGTTCCGACACTTATTCCTTCTGAAAAGCCACCACCCTTTTCACAAAAGCTCAGCCATCAGATACCTTCCACCAGTCTGCCCTTCACGTATTCTGAATGCTTAGCCTTTTTGCCCTCCTCTGCTGCAGAGTACTTGTTTGGATGGGCGGGGGGCAAGATGCCAGTGGCAACAGTCTCCGCTTTTTGTGCATGAGGGGGTGGGGAGGGTGCAGGATGAGAGAGTTAAATCAAGAGGAGGCTGCTGGAGATGCTCTAGATCAGATCATATACCATGTGTCATCTAGATGAGTCTGTCTGGTTTGTGCCTGGCCAAAAAAAATTAATGTAAAGTTTAAAAGCAAGTGGCTTATTTTCCCATGTTAGAATTTTTTGTTTTTTGATTGAAATATGTTTATGCAAAAACAAGAAATTGGATAAAATATAACATGAAACATTATACATTAGTTGATATGGATTTTTATGGAAAATTGACACTCTAAGAGTAAATATTGACTTCATACTTTATTCCAGTCACTTTACAATTCAGTTTCATCAGTGTTCCTTTGAGGAAAAGGCTGTAAGGTGCTGTCATAGAGATGACGATGGCAACGTTTAATTCAGCTCTTTGTGATCTTCCTTATGCAGCCCACATTTCCAAAGGTGAGGCGCAATCGCTGTTACCACATGCCTCTTTTGTGAAATTAAATAACAGATGAAGAAAGAAAGACAGACATAAAAAAGAGACCCGAGACGCAACTTAAAAGTTTCCCCCCGATGTAAATGTCAATAGAGAAACCTCTTCCATCATCTGTAGTAAATTCACATTGATGCCTCTTTTCTTCACACTATCGATCCGGCCATGAGAACGCAGATTTGTATCTGTTAATTAATGCGTCCTGAAACTGCATTTGTATTAATCAGGGAGATAAGAAAAATTGGATGCCTGTGCTGGCATGACAACCGTAAAAGCGGGGGCCGGCCCCCCGATAAAATCGTTGATGGACCTCAATAAAGGTGGGGTCGGAGGAGGGAGAGAGGGGGGAAGTTCCCCCTTCCACTCAATAAACTAATCATCCGGCTTTTAATTATTCTGTGGGGAGATGTGTTGGAGATTGGGGAATGTGTAAATCTAATTATTTACTAACAGCAGTGACTGGGAGGGAGGGCTAGGGGGATGGCACACGGGGAGCTCCAGGCTATGGGCTCTGTCCATCTGCCACTGCTGTCCTCTCTGCAAACCCCCCTCCCTGTCTGCTTCTCTGGCTTTGTGCCCCTAACCAACCCCACCACTACTACCAATACCACCCTCTAGCCCTGTGTCAATATTGGAATTTCCCTATTTAGTTTTGTCTTCCAAACTTGGCATGTCTTGCTGAAACCACGGTTGAGTCTTAATGGCTCGTTTAATTCCATGACAGGTGAAGGTTTTAATAAGAAAGAGCGAGAGAGAGAGAGAAACTAACTTGAGAGTACATATTTTTAGCCCATGCCAGCTTTCGTTGAGGCTCATACTCCTTTGCAAAAATGTAGCAGTGTCGGGCATTAAAGACCCCCTTAAGAAATTCTTCGCTAATCCCTTTTGATGATTTTATTAAGTAGTGGTGGACATTCTTGCCAACTGGCACTGGTTGTGCGCCCACCAGCAGGCCAGGAAGTGCACCAACTGCTCAGCCTGCTTCTAATGAGATCAGAGATGTTAACAGTTTTGGATAATAAATTAGCGGTTGTTATAAACAATAGCCTAAAACCTACACATAATGAGCTCCCTGCCATTCACGATCAACTCAAAATCAGAAAGCGAGGGAAAAGAAGAAAATAGCATCAATTGCCTTTTCCGGGTGAGGCTTGTGCTTTTCAACAGATGTTGTGAAGCGTTTCTCTCCACGTCTTCCTCTAACCACTCGGATTAGGGCTCTTGCCGTTTTTAGCGTTGCTGCTCTGTGCGGGCTAAAAATTGAGAGAGACAGAGAAAGAGAGGGGGAGAGAGTTGTCAGATGGGCCTCAGTTGCCAACCATTACTGTGTTGTCAGTTCATCGCCTGGCCTGGGCATGAAGGGTGAACTGGCGTGCTGCTGTCCAGTCTGTCGCACTGGGCCTCTCGCTCTCTGTCGTCTGCCATCCATGTGGACGCTGGAGGGTGACGATGCTTCAGGTTGACTTACTGCTGTCAGCGAAGATATTTGTGACTTCATGAAAGCCGAAGTCCTTTTCCAGAGGTTGAGTGTACGCATATCATCAAGCACTCATGGTTTATTAGCACGACCGAAAAGAAGAAAGGAAAGAAGAGAAAGAGGGTGTAAAAAAGGAAAGGAAATAGAGAGAATAGCCGAGAGAGCAAGAGAGAGTGAGAGATACGGATGAGACGAGAAGGAAGGAGAAGGGAGTTTGAGGCAAGCAATTAGTCTTTCAGCTGGTGTGATGGGGAAGAATTGATCCATGCTGCATGTTTGGGGAGATAAGGAGTTCCCTCCCGCAGGATGCCCCCTGGCCTGCTGCACGGTAGGAGATGAGAGCCGAGCCTCGTGCTGGGTGCCTCCCCTCTCCTCCACTCCCTCTGCACTTCTCCCCATCACGGCTTCAGAATGTCAATGCTCTCAACAAGCCACTGCAAAACCTCCTGAACTTCTCACCATGCGCCATTGTTTACTTGCATAAAGGCTTCCATGGTCAGTTTAAAAAAGGTAAATCAGAGGTAAAGACTGAGGTTAAAAACTCTTCCTGTGTGTCTTGCAGGCTTCTCAACGCTTTCGCTGGCTGACCAGATGAGTCTCCTACAGAGCGCCTGGATGGAGATTTTGATTCTTCGCGTGGTCTACCGGTCACTGTCATTTGAGGACAAGCTGGTCTACGCCGAGGACTACATAATGGACGAGGACCAGTCCAAGCTGGCCGGCCTGCTGGACCTGAACAATGCCATCCTGCAGCTGGTGAAGAAGTATAAGACAATGAAACTGGAGAAAGAAGAGTTTGTCACTCTTAAAGCTATAGCACTCGCAAATTCAGGTAAGTTTATTCATCTTGACTGAAGTTGTAGATTGTTGCTGTATTTGTATGGTGCGTTTTTGTGTATGTATTTCTGAATGATGGCACACTTTAACATCATCTTATGGGAAATTGTAAAAAAAAAAAATTAAGGTGTAGACAAAATGATAAAAAATTATATTATAAAAATATAAATAAAATACCACTCAAAACTATTAGTTGAAATGTGGGCCAACCTCTCACAAGGAGTTGCACTCTGACTCTGACAACCTCCCGTAACACACACAAAAGCACCTCCTCCCCCTCTCCCCTATTTAAAGACAGGGCTGCAACATTAGCATAAATCTTCACATACCTCTTAAACAAGGAGCCCATCACTATGCACATGCTTGTCAATAACGCGCACTGATGTGAATGCCATGGGGCTACCTTTATTTTGACCCCATCTTTGAACTTTATCTTGGTGGCTAGCCAGCAACCCTACCACCACCACCACCACCACCCCCCCCAACCCTTATCCCCCTTTAATTACAAGAAGGAAACTGTCAATAAAATCTGTTAAATGGGACGCAGTGAGCAGCTTGAATGGGAGGGCAGCTATTTGTTCAAATTCTCCAGCGTTCAAGGTATTGACAGTTTGTTTTCTGAGGCCATATGTGACGATCAATCTCCGGCTGGGCCTGCCCATGCTGAAAAATGAAAAAGCAGATTGCTCCTGCTTGCTTGCGGATGTCGGCCCGGCTTGCCGGACAGTCAGGGCCCCTCCTGCCCAAGAGTGAGTCCCTGAGAGGGAGAGGGTGCACAGCTCTTGAGAAATTCTTTTTTAATTGATTTTGTAATTAACAGTTCATCTCTCTTGTCGATGCTCACGCGCATTGAGACCGATGGGATGGAGATTGTTCAGAGCGGGTGGAAGTGATTGGAGTGATGTGAGGATTTATTCACAGGGACTTGCATTCTTCCAGTGCCTCTTTACACATATGAGGATGGACATGTTGCCTAGCCATGCATTATTGCCTGGTGGCAAAATGAATATCATAGCCTACATTACGCTTTCCTATTAGATCACTTCTTCTTCTGTAAGACAGGCAGCCTGTCGTGGTAGAAGGATCATTGGTGGTCTTAGGGTTTAGTTTTAAACCAAGACGCAGTAACAATTTTGTGGGTTGTCTTTTATAGTCTCGCTCTCGTGTCACACTTTTGTGTTTATTGAGACTTTGCTTCTGTAGTGCCTCTCAAAGCTCATCTCCCAGGAGAGGCATGCATCATGCCAGAGTTTAAAGGTGTGCCATTTTGTCACACTTTTTAGGAGAGAGAGGCAAGAGGATAGAGTGAGTTCTAGATGGATCCTATAAAGAATGGTGTACTCTCGTATTCCTTTGCTGTTACAGCCCTGAAGTGCAAATATAGCCATTTTTTGATGGTTATCAGTTGCTCATAAACGGAATGTGCCCATGCAACTAAATTTAGTTTTGATACTTTTTTTTATTTTAATTATATTGTTTCAATATAGACACTTATTATTGCAGCATCTTTCACTGTTTAACTCAAATAGTACTGTCATAACTTAAGTCCCCTGGGCTTTGTCCTCTTTTTTTCTGCAAGCCTCTCTCTCCTGTTAATAAAATATATTGACAGCGAATACTGTGTTTTAAAGCGAGAAGACCTCACTTCTTCAGCTCAGACAATGATAAATACATTTCCCAGAACAGTGCAAGTTGTCTGTCACCACTGCTGATGTTTAGATTGATGGTGTGGCTGGCTTTGTGGAAAGGTGCCGTTAAGCACTTTCCTGGCAGGAATTTTGGTTGCATCGTGGGTCACTTTTCAGATGGTCGAAGCCCGTGTGACTGATTGACGAGACCTTCCTGTCTGAATTCTGGATGGGCCTTGAGTGGGCCTCCAGACACTGAAGGCTGGGAATATTGAGCTATTATCTGAAGCAGACAGGCCATATGCCCTTACAGCCCCCAAAGAGACTGCACTCTCTGCTAACAGGGGAGCGCACACAAGGTCTCCCATACATGATCTCTGTCTTATCAATACTTGACCCTGCCGTTATTATTTAACATGTATATATTGATTCTTAGCGAGGCATAGATTGTAATCACTTGAACAAAGCCTCATGTGTGTTCTGACACGTAGCCTCTAGAGAACGAGCTGGGGTTGACAATCAGGGCACAAAAATTAAGTCATAGGGCTTAGGGGTTGGTTTCATTTATGGCGACCCATACAAAAAGCACTTGTCTTTATCAGCTGCCTGTTTTATGCAACTTGACTGTGGAAGCGTTATTTAATATGAGCTCATTTTCCCCTGGATGTCTGCAAAAAAGCAGAAGGGTGTAGCTTTAGTAGAGGAGCTCTATTTGGCAGGACCCTGAGTGATGGTTTTCAATGAAGAACCAACCTGAGGAGCACTTTGTTGAAGGGCTTTAGTTGTCTGAGACTAATTGCGTTCAGAGAGCCGCGTCTGGCTTCAGCATGCGTGCGTGCCGTGCTAACGAGCGAATATGCAAATTGACCCTGTTTGACATTTCTCCTAGACAATGCCAGTCAGGCAGAGGGATTGACGCCTGAAAAGCTGCTTGTTGTTTCTCCTCGCTTAGGAGCGAGGCCCGTATCAGCTCGCCTCCAAACGTTGTTCCCGTTGTGCATGCCATTCATCAGGCCCACGGAAAGCCATGTAAACACACGTAGAGGACAATTTCAGTGTTTTAACACTCAAGTGTGGGTTTAATCACTGGAGAACGAGCTCTGTCTTGGCAGAAGGGATGAGTCAGTCTCTTTTCCCCATTTAACTGCATCTTCTCTGCATTTATTTTTTTAAATAAAACGGCCCAGTTTATCTCTGTACTAATTTCTAAGGTTATGTAAGATATGCATGCTTGTTTATTGCTAATACTGGAATACAAATTAGCCACTAGTTACATGGTATATTATTATGTTGTACAGTACATTGCACTGAGAAACAGAAAGACAAAGTTTTGTCATTTCTTCATTTTCTTTCTGTCAGTTCTTCTTCAATTGGCTCAAAGAGAGTTTATGTGTGTTTTTTTGGCAGACTCTATGCACATAGAGGATGTGGATGCAGTGCAGAAGCTCCAGGATGTTCTGCATGAGGCCCTGCAAGACTACGAAAGTAGCCAGCACGCGGAGGACCCACGCCGGGCTGGCAAGCTGCTCATGACCCTGCCTCTGCTCCGGCAGACCTCAACTAAGGCTGTGCAGCATTTCTACAGTATCAAACAGGACGGCAAAGTGCCCATGCACAAACTTTTCCTGGAGCTTCTAGAGGCCAAGGTCTAGCTCTGTCCCTTACTTAGACGCCACACCTCATTTGGAAAAGTGGGAGAGTCATATTGATGACCCCCACCAGATTCACCAGGCAGGCAACGACTCCTTCTCCGCCACTGTTGGAGAAATTTTGTCTATAAATATCAAATAATGACAAGAAACATAACCTTTACGATACTCGTAACTATTGACAATGATACATACATAAAAGAATGATTAAAGTGTTGTTATTGAGAAAAATGTTAAATGGGGGGGGGACTGCTTTCACTATTCAGCAGTGGGACCTTGAACCAGCTTTTGACTTGTTCTTCTCCGAAATCTGATGCAGTTTTTAGAGCTATCAAAAACATTTTGTTGATTTTCACTAAACCTGGAGCCGAAAAAAAAGCCCTGCCAAAGGAAGGAGTTCCACTGAGTGGGAAGCCAGCGAACAGTCCTAAACCCATGTCCAGCTATCATCTTATTCAAGGAATCTAGGAAGAATCCCTGTTTATCAGACAACCACAACACAACAACATGCAGTAGTATTACCACCAGACCTCACCGGAGCAGTTTGACAATGCGTTAGCCAAACAGACTTTCGTTTTTTATTTTTTTAATGATTATTTTGTGTTTGTTTGGGGTTTTTTTCCCACATTTGAAGAAGCTGCTCCTCTCATTGATTTCACCACAAGCAGTCATTGGGGTTTGATTCCCTTCTTAGTTTTCTTTCGAGTCTTCCAAACAAGTCTTCTAGCCACTTTTAATGATTTTGATCTTTTCAGGGAATAGCCTGAGCTTTAGTCTCTCATGCAATACAAAACAAAGAGGTACTGCGGTGGACAAAGAATAGATTAATTTATTTATTGATATTGTTTTACTGTTTTATTTTAGTGTGTTTTTACTGCAGCAAAGGGTGTAAATAGGCTATGTGGTATGGTCACAAGTTTTTCTACCAACTTTACCACTTTCAGCAACTCTTACGAGTCAAAAAACAAATCCCTGCTATCTTCTCCAAGCAATAGACGTTTTAAAGAGTAAGTGTGTAAATGTAATGCAATTTCTGTTAGTGCCCAACTTGTTTTTGGGAAACTGAATTTCCTGCAGCTTTAGCTTTTGTTTCTGTGCTTTTCTAATATGATAGTTGACAGAAATGATGGCCAGAAGGACCATAAACATTAACGCAACAAATGGTATATGCATTTATATTGACCCCTTTACTTTTATTGACGTTATTTCACATCAAAGCAGTTACATGAACTTTGTGAAGCAAATTAGCACTTAGGCAAGACATCACCACATTGTAGCTTTAGCTTCATGATGGTCCTACCTTTTAAGATGAATAGAGGTGCCAGTGTCATGATGTAGTCCTCGCAATGAGACATTTCTTTAGCAGAGAGGCTAAGTACTAAGCAAGCTATCCACAGCACTCATCTGAAATATGTCAGTATTAGTATGGGGTATTTTCTGAATATTCTTAAACATTGTATATTGTAAATTAACAGATTATAAAACTAACCTAAGACATTTTATTGGAACAAAATGCAAAAAAAAATGTAGTTCAGCTTCTTGATATTTCATGTCCGCTGTGCATTTTCCAAAGTCATTTTATTTCTTTTTCCCCTTTACCTTTGTTCCACACAGTGATGTCGTGTACTTCTTGTGATGGTTCTAGTTTTTGTGCTGTACACTTTCTTTACTTTTTCTTTGTTTCTTTTCTTTTTTTTTCTTTTTTTTAGAGACAGGGTAGAAAATAGAGACACTACTGGATGTATGAATCCTCAGGAGACAAGGATGATGGGTTCTCAAATAACTTACTGAAAAAAGACTCTTTCTAATTCCTACTAGATCAACAGATCCGCAGTCAGTATAATCTATACTGGAGTGTAAGTGATTAACAGTTATTTAAAGGAAGGAACAACATATATATAAAAGGGATCATTTTGTCTAACTACTTTCCTGTAGACTAACACTGTATATCTTAGGTTAAAATGAATAATACGCTTTTCTCAAAACAGTAGTGGATTTTTCCCCCTTTTTTTTATGATTGTTTTTTAACAAGATGCTGTACATAAAGCCTTCCATGCTGAACAACTTCATTGTAAAATTACCTTTACTCTTTGAGGCTGCAAAGGGGAAAAAAATAAGAAAAAAAATGTTTTGGTGTAGGATCAGTTTCCAGAACTATCGCTTTAACTTTGTGTGCTATATAAAAATGAAGAAAAAAAAAGACTAAAGAATAGATCATTGTTTGGAATAAAATGGGAATAGGGGGTTTAATTTATTTCATTTTTTCCCTCCCTTCTGTCTTGTTCTATAAATACTGTGTAATATCTATCATTAGCTATACAAAACTAATTAGATTGTGCTTTGGAGAGGTTAGTGTAATGTAACTCGAAACATTATTCATGGCAACTCATCAGATGGTCAAAAACAGGAGGGTTCTTGCTGGTGATAGGACGTTGGCACTTTCTTCCTTTTTTTTCGTTCTTTTACTTTTTTTTAACATACACCACTTGTGGCAGAAAGGTGCTGTTTCTTTTGTTTGTGATTCTCTTTCTTTCCTGTTGTCTATTACATTGTCTTTTCCATGAAAACAGTACTGAACACCAAGCAGATGGAACGTAGGAAGCATATTAACTTGTCAGCGATTTTAAGCTGAGCGTTTCAACCACTTTTAAGTTTTGTAATGTCACACAGATGTTACAGCAAGCAGTCCTGGGCCTGTATGCACTAAGGTTGCTGACCTAGGAACAGCGCTTCCTCTCTCTACAGTAAGTCTCTATGAAAGACAAAACTGATCCTAGATCAGCATTTTTGCTTTGAGAAGTCTGGCGCATACCCCCTGATCTCTATTCGATTTCGAGGTGCATTAAAATACTGAAGTGTTCTTTTTTTTTTTTTTTTTAATCATGCCTAAGTGACGATACAAAAAGCTTTCTTACAGAATAAGCATTCTCACGAAAAAGAAGCGTTTGTTGATCTTAGTCACCAGTACCACATCATGTTTGGACAGTATACTCCATGAGCAGCTAAGATCATCCTGCGAAGGCTTTTGCTCTTTTGTCTTTTAACATGCTGCTCGTGCCCTGAGTGCAGAGAGATGGAGGTGTAATTTAGCCATACCGACGATGACTTTTTTCCAACATATTTTCTTATTTAAAGCAATATGACTGCGGCAACCAGGTGTCGCACTTTGCTATTGAATTAGATCAAAATGCTGTATTTATTGGACTATTTTGCAATTTAAGGAATATTAGGAACAATAATATGAAGATGTACAAACAACTGCTATTTTTTATTATATATAGCGTTATGGGCGTTGATTATATTTATTCTTGTGTCAGTGTCTGCCAAATGAGTCGAGGGGGTTTTGCGGCAGCCGAACATGCAAAATGTACAAAACATTGATGGAAAGGAAGAGCTAAAAAAAAAAAAAAAAAGGGAAATATATTTAAAAAACTTATAAGATCAGTAAAATGATATAAATTTCAATCCAGGAGTTGCTGAAACAGCCTGTAGTGAGAACCATATCTGTAGTTATAGATGTGCTCCACATCAGTAAAACAATTAACTGTATATTTTTGTGATGTGTATCATACAGTGTGCTCCAACAATTCTGTCCATTTGTGTAAATGTATTTATTTTACATTGTATATATTGTTCAATGCAAAAAGAGAGACCTATGATTCTGTAACTACGATCAGTTCAGATGTGTAACTCCAATTATGCCTTTCAGGATAATGGTAGAGCAATATTAAAACATGCTTCCAGTTTTAACTTTGGGCTGTTTTTCTTTTGTGACTTGCATTTATACTAATTAATCTTTCTCTTTTCTTTCTTTCTTTCTTTCTTTCTTTCCTTCTTTTCTTCTTTCTTTCTTTCTTTCCTTCTTTCCTTCTTTCTTTCTTTCTTTCTTTCTTTCTTTCTTTCTTTCTTTCTTTCTTTCTTTCTTTCTATGTTTAACTCTGCTTTTAAATCACACATGATTCACCCTATGAATACACATGTGGAAAGCCCTAGACCACATTTACATTTACATTTACGGCATTTGGCAGACACTCTTGTCCAGAGCGACTTACATGGTGCTTTTTAATCAACAAAGAAAAACTTCTCATACCAGTAAACTTACGCTTGGTTTAAGAGCTGCTAGTCAATCTAGATTATACCTGAGCTCATGCAAAACCTTGACATAATTTTTTTTTTTTCAGAAATGTTAGTAAGTTTGTTAGTTCTGTAGTTGTGGTCCCAAGTACTCTGTGAAGGGGTGAGTCTTTAGTCGTCGTTTGAAGAAAGCGAGGGACTCTGCAGTTCTGACAGTTAGGGAAAGTTCATTCCACCACTTGGGAGCCAAAACTGAGAAGAGCCTAGATGTCTTCGGTTTTTGAGAAGGAGGATGTCCAGTTGGGCTGAAGATGATGATTATGAAGCTGTTATCCGTAGTTTGATCAGTGCAGATAGGTAAACAGGAGCTGGACAATTTTTGGCTTTGTAGGCCAGAATCAGTGTTTTGAATTTGATGCGGGCAGCCACAGGAAGCCAGTGAAGGGTTTTCAGCAGTGGGGTAGACCATTTTTCATATCAAGTCAAGTTTATTTCTATAGCGCTTTTTACACAAAGCAGCTTTACAGAAACCTGGTCCGAGCCCCCAAAGAGCAAGCCAAAGAAAACCGAGCCAAGGAAAAACTTCCTAAGCTGTAGGAAGAAACCTGAGGAGGAACCAAGGCTCAGAAGCGGGAACCCATCCTCTTTTGGTCGACACCGGATAACAATAACGAACAAGAGAAAAGAAAAGAAAAGAAATATATATAATAATAATAGTCTCAGTATAAATGGGCAGCAGTTCCTTGTGTACAGGTGCCATGATGACTTTAGATCAGTTCTTTGGCGGATAGGGCTGTTTATATGGCCTCCTCAGCAGGAGTGAGTGGTTTGAAAGTCGCAAAAGCTTCAACCAATAAGAGGGTATCAGGGTGGGTCAGGCTGGTCCAGACAGCAGAATGGGGCAAGATCACTGATCTCTCAGCGGGGCAGCTCCTCAGAGTGGGGGAGAGGGGGAAGTTAAGGGTCTTATATTTAGAAATCAAATAATGCTGCAGTTTACTTTAGGTAATCAGGACCAAACTTTCCTGCTGTTGCTGTTGTTATTTTAAAACCTTAATATTCCTTAGAACTACACAGACTGTTTTTGTTACTGTGGCTTTAAGACTGATCTATTGAAATTGCCTCTGTTCTGACTGGTTGACGTTTATTGTGCATCATTCAAATCTTCTGTGAAGTGGCCTGAAGATTTGCTGTGATTTTGCTTGTAAATATAAAAGGCTGGTATTTTAATTTAAAGTTTTGAAGAGTTGCTTTGGCAGAGGTGACATAAGGCTGATTTGTCTTTTAAATACATAAATCATGGCAATTTGTTATTATACAAAATCCTTTCTGCTTGCAAACTCAAAATAAATCAGTACACTAATATTACTCTGCCAGGTTATCCAATGAAATTAATGCCCAAAGTCTTCTTTTGCAGCCAGTTTCACACAGACAAATGAATACATTTCCTAGATACAGGAACAAAGAGGAACCAATACAACTGTTTCTTGCTAAAAATAAAAGCAGTCACTCATGGCCCCCCGAGCCACCATGGGACCATGAAATCACTTTTTGGGCACAATTATCTATTTATTTGTTTAGTTTAAAATATGGGGGGAAAAACACTGGTCAGTTAGCTTAAAAAATCAAGAAAGCATGAACGCCATTTTGAAAAAAAAGAAAAAAGTATACAGATTGTGAGTACATTTTGTAAAATGCAATAAAAGCAAAAATAGGACATTTGTTAAATCCCTTAAACCTTTATTTAACTGACAAAAGTACAAACTGACTAATGGTTTGGCTGACCTTATTTATATGCTTTTAAACATAAACATATTTTGAATTTGATGCCTGTAACACATTTAAAAAGTTAACAATAAGCTGGTGAATAGGTGAATTTACCCTGATTGGGTGTTAAAGAAGCATCCAGCAAAGGTTCAGTCTTTGCAAGCAAAGATGGGTCATGTCTCATCATTTTGTGTCAAAACATTGTGAGAGAATTGCTAATCAGTTCAAAAAGAACATTTCTCAGTGCAATATTTCCCTTTGAATTAAGTATTACCTTCTTATTTGAAAGTGTTAAAGTGTTTTGTCATCTACAGTAAATAACATTTAGAAAAGATTTAGGGAATCTGGAAAAAAAATCTGTTTATTTAGGACGGAAACCACTGCTGAATTTTTGTGACCTTTGAGCCCTCATTGCATGAAACTGGCATGCTACTGTGATAAACATAAAAACATGGGCTCTGAAGAACTTTAGAGAACCATTGTCCCTTAACACAGTCTGTCACTTCATCAAGAAATACAGCATGAAACCTGAAAAGAAAGCCATAAAACAACTGAATGCAGAAATGCCACTTGTTTTTCTGGGGTCAAGTTCTTATGAGATGGACCTAAAGTTCAGCTTGTTTCAGGAAAAACAGATGTCAAGTTCTCCATACCAAAGCTGGAGTTGAACTGTCCAGACTGCTATTACTGTAGCTAAGTTCTCTTGACATGAGCTCATTTCAGATGGACCAATGGAACGTAATGTCTTATTAGTGAAAGGTGCAAAAGCCAACATCTTTCATGGTATGGGAATGTAATAGTGCCTACCACATGTGTGTACATGTACCACTGATCCAAAGATGTATATTGGGATTTTAGAGAGACATATGCAGCGATCAAAGCAACACATTTTCCTAGGAAGTCCATGGTTATTTCTGAATTAGGTCTTGCTTAATTCTACATATGCAATAACAATGTAGATTATAGACACAGAGTGTGTGTGCTTGGCACTTTCAAAGCTGAGATGATTAGTATCCTCAATTCCAAAATGATTAAACTGTGTAATTAAAAGAAGAGGTGATGTTACAGTTTTTTTGAATACGTAGTAGGAATTAAATTTCAGATATGTTAAATACAAATTCAAAAGAACTAACAAACAGTGTTTATTTCATTTTTTATTTATTGCTTTATTTACCTGACAATTAAGCCTAATTTTACAAAAAAATCTTTTTGTTTATTTGTACATTTAAAACAAAATGTTTGGGGTGAGGAGGGGGCCCAGGTATAAAGTGTCAATTATTTCAGGCTGTGCTATTTTGAGGAAAAAAGATGGCTTATCACTTGTTCACAGGTGCCCCTTTTTATGCCTTGCGAGGTGGAAAAATGACCAACTCAACATATTTTGCTCTTTTTGCCCTTTGTTGGAGGGCCATCTCGCACAGCTACACTTCATTCTGTCATGGCTACAAATATTATTGCCTCGGAAAAGGGGAAAGAGAAATGGCGGATGCGAAGAGAGTTCCCGACAACTTGATGCAGCGTTTGAGGCATGTCCACTCAGAAAGTAATCAGCCGCTAAGCCCTCGGGCTGCCGAGTAGACACATTGATGTAAGACAACACTCTGCGCAGAACGACATGGCCTGGCTCGGCTCACACTCATCCACTCTGGCTCACTATTTAGGCCGAATCCCAAATGGGATTTCCACACATAGTGCACTATTTGGGTGAAGAAGCTATTATTTAATGACCTATAGTGCCCTACCTGTGCACTACATAGGGAGCAGGGAGATATTGGAAATTTAGTGTCATATTCCATGTTCAGCACTGGAGCAAGGAGAAAGAAGAAGGACGAGGAGGAAGAGGAAGAAGACAACAGCCAAAGCCACCGGCAAGATTCACAAATCTAATGGCAAATCTACTGAAACACACTTCTGTGATTTTGACAGGTCATGCACAAAATGAACGACGACGGCCGCTGTGTTCGAGGTGCAGGGCCTTTCTTTAGGGTACATCCAATGTTTTGTACTTCACAGAATGGACGGGAGAAAAACGCTAAAGACTGCATGCTCTATAAAAATCATCTGCCTTCTAATATGGATCGTAGCCTATAATGTTGGGAGACATTTAATGTTCTGTAGCAAAAGCATTTAAGCCCTTAAAAGAGGGAGCAGTGACCTGCAGGCAAATATTTTTCAAGAAAATGACGTCACCGAAAGAAAGCCCCAGTGGCTGCTCGCAAATTTTTTTTTTTTACCTCTGTTTTATGAGTTGTGCTGCGGCACATACGTTTTACTCATGGCTTCGGAGTTCATTTATTTTATTTTATCTTCATACCATTGATTCATTATTATGATACAATAAAAGCTACTTGAGCATTTCAGCTTCTGAAGACTGTTCTCATTAACCTTGCGAGACGCTGAAAGTGCTCTGTGGCATTCCTAATGGCTCTTTTAACTCTTTCCCCTCTCATATGCATTACATGGCCGCAAGAGTGATGCACTTTCACTGATGGAAGCTTTACCCTGAACAATTTCAGGGAAGCTAAATAGATAGGCTGGGATATACAGTGCATTTCTGCTTAATCGAGGTATTATACAAGCTGCACTAATAGGCCTACTACTGCAAATTTAATACCTAGTGATACTTGAAAATGTTGTGAACCCTTTAGAATTGTCTATATTTATGCATGAATATGACCTTAAAGCAGAAAAAGAGAATCCAATTAAACAAATGAGACAAACATATTATACTTGACCAATTATGTATTGATGAAAATGATCCAGCATTACATATCTATGAGTGGCAAAACTTCCTACAAAACATTTCCAGTTCTTTCAATTTATATTGGGTTAAGGTCAGGACTTTGACTTGGCCATTCCATAACATGAACTTTATTCTTCTTTCACCATTCTTTGGTAGAACACCTTCTGTGCTTAGGGTTGTTGTCTTACTGCATGACCCACGTTCTTTTGAAAATCAGTTCACACAGTCTGTTCAGTCTGTCAGAATCAGTCTGTTACAAGCATCAGATAAAACATGTCTTTTACAAGCTTTAGATACCAGTACTCAGTGGTAATGTGTAATGCTCTTATCTTAGCACTAACATACGTAGGTGTAGAATCTCCTTTATAATAAGAATAATATTAGAATTGTTTTTAGAAGCATTATAGCAGAGATGTGTTTTTTTCCTTGTTTTTAACTGTTGTAATATTTATGCCCAAACAAAGCTCTGATAATTATGGTCTGCCACTGGATATGTTTTAGGTCAATATCTTAAATACAACAGGGATTGTGAAAGGTGCTATATAAATGTAACTTTATTATTACTATTTTTTTTATTATTATTATTATCCTAAATGTGCAGTAGACCTCAGGCAGCATGCTCAGTACAGTTTCATGTAATAATTTATCTGATGCTGCTTTTTTGTGGCTTTAAATGCTTACAATTCCTACTTGATACTTTTAAAACAGAGCACTTCACGTCAAACCACTCTAAATGACAATTTTTACCGTTTAATTAGGCAGACATTTAAAAAAAATACTTCCCTTTAAGCCTAAATGAATGAATATAACAGGAGCTTTACTGACTGTTGGTCACTGAATAAAGGTAGGTGATACACAATCATTTTTAAGGGTCCAGATTGTGCTGTATTGCTTCCAGCTGCCACTCTAGCTCTAATCAAAGGCATATTAATTCTCCTTCCCAAGTGCTCTGCAGTGCTGGAAATAGCTGAATGTGCCATGTATATGTGCCTGTTTTTCAATTCCAAATCACTGCATTTCTTGTACATGTGGGTATGCGTCTCAGCTATGCCATGGGGGTTAAGTTCTACTGGTGCCACAAGCATGTGTGCGCCATCATCTGTGAAGTGCTAATGTGTGCAGTTTCGCCCTGATGGCGTTTTGTCACCGAATCCACCCAATTTATTCTTCAGTGTCAATGCGGGGTGCCTCTCCTGGGCCTGGCCTTGCTGATGGCCCAGACTGCGTTGTGGTAATGGCCTTTCGCAGGTCTCCTGCTCCCCCGACGCAACTCCTGCCGCTGAAGGAGACACTTCTGGAGCCAAATATGTTCATGTAGGCTCAGAGAGGCAAGTGTGTAGACCTGAATCCTGACAACGTGCAAAGACGGTGACTCTGGGCTGGCCTCTCCGGAGACCTTGCCTGCCCCTCTGTTAGACAGGGGCCAGGCGGGTGGTGATACCCTTTCTGTTCTCCTCAGCCTTTTGTGAGAGTTAAATAGGGCAAGAAGCAAGAACTGGAGATGTACAACCATGACTGGAGTGATGTAGAGCCCAGAGGTTTGGGGAAACATTGTTCTGCAAGTATGACTCATGTAAGAGAACTGTGCATTTTTCTTTAAATTCCTTTGTTTGTTTGTATTTTTCAGGTCATGATGAAGATATGTGGGTAAAGAAAGTCGTGTGGATTGTGTTGGAGCAATAAACTACTGCAAAACTGTATCCTCGAGTAAGGAGATTGAACATCACATATTTAATATAATAGACACCAGCTTAATGGTAATGCATGAAAAAAGTTGCGCATGTTATTTTAAAGGGAAAAGTAAAAAATATTTCTGTTAAATGGTCCATTTCAAAGCCTTAAGAAAGATAATTTCCTAAAAACTGCTGACAGCTGCTATTCTAATTTATAAAATGAAGCAAAAAACAGAATGCATGAAACCAGCACTGGGTGATGTGTTCAAAATCAAAATGATTGAGTAAATAATCTTCTGCTGACTGACACCTGGCGCATTTAAAAGTTCAGCTCTGATTAATTTCACTGGCATCACATGGTGGTGCTATTGACAATATATATGAACTGGACTCTGTCATCACACTGCTTACAGTAGGGACCAACTGAGGTCAGTACGGTCACTTCTTGATTGGCTTTTCATGTTGTGGACAGTGGGGGCAGGCACAAATCCCCAGTGTCGCAAATCTCTGGTGTGCGTTGTAAATAATCATACTGCTTGTAGGAGCTGTCTGGCAAAAGTTTCAGGAACGTGTTGAAGGGAAAATAAAACATCACAAGCCAATTCTCCACCACAGGTACACGTTCACCACATGATGAATTTAATTTCAGATGTGCTCCATCATTCACTGTTAGTGTCAAATATATTGTAGATTTTACACAAGAGCAAAGGCTACACAGTAAAACTCTGCTAAAATGTATCGTTATTTCGATTAATAAATGATATTAATTGAACTGAAAATTTGTCATTGTGAGCACACCCCAAAGTGCACCACAACAAAATATGTCCTCTGCATTTAACCCATCCACACATGGAGCAGTGGGCAGCTATCAGCAGCACCCAGGGAATAGTGTAGCAGGACGGTACCTTGCTCAATGGTACCTCAGTGATACGTGGGCTGGGATTTGAAACCTGCTACCCTCCAATCACATGGGTCCCTAACCACTAGGCCACCACTGTCCACCATTTTCCAGTAATAATAATAATAATAATAATGTTTTTTATCATGTATTCTACTCACAGCTTTGTCACATACTTTTCTGTACAGAATTAAAAATGTAGGTTTATTTCAAAGCTGTAAGTCGAAAAGTCCTGTCTCTCTAGATGTGTCTTTATTCTTAGATCATACACACCCAGAAATTAATGGAAGTCAATAGGGAGCTTCTTTCAAATGGTCTTCGGGTGCCATGGTATCTCACATATGGTGACACACTTTGGAAGGCAAGTCCTGTGGCTGTTGGCATTGATTTCTTATGTTTTATATGTTTTTACAGACACAAAAAGAGACAATGTTAACACCCTCTAGAAACAGAAGACAAAGGAAATTTCATTTTAACAGTAGAAAGTTGTAAAAAAAAGCATTTTCTTAGATTTTTTTAAAGCAAAAGAAACTATTGTACATTAGTTATTTCTGATTCATTTAGCCAGTGGTCCTTGTACCCCCCACCCTGTTTTACACATCTGTTAACATTCTATATGTTGCAGTTACTTAGAAGCAGCTAATGACTTCTTCTCAGCAGAATCTCTTTCCATTTCTGAAAGTACTTAGTGCTGAAATGTAACCCGATCACTCGGATGGGATTAATTGCCATTCATGTAAGAGGCGGGTGCGCTGTCTCCTTCATGCGGGATGAAATGGATAAGATGGCTGTGGGCTATGCGGAGGCATCAGAGGGTCGCACTTACACGTTTATTTGCACTTAAAACGCTTAAGTCTACATTCGATGAACCATTAATTCAGTTAGTGCACTTTTACAAATACTTTCGCATGTCATGTGAACATGACTTAGTAGCACTTGAGAACCCTTTCACCAAAGGTATGAATATAGCAGCTCAGGTTGGTTGAAATAATAGCTGGACTCATCCCAGAACTTAACATTGCATGCCTTTACAGTAAGCAGTGCCCAGTATAATGGCTGAGGACTACTGAGGATGCAGGAGTCCTCATGAAGAGACTTTTAGTACAGGGTTGGTACGGGATAAGGACATCCACTCACAGACAAGCTAAAGATTTTTACTCTATGTGAATTAGTAGACTGCTGTAAAAAAAGTAGTCTATGATTTAAATAAGTGGAAATGCATTGCTATATACTATCAACAGTTTCATTTAAGAATCCCCAGACCTGCCAGCTGGCTAAATGGTATCCCGAATCATGAGATGTAATGTAAACAAAAGGTTGTGATTAGCAAATAAGCGCAACCTAAACACAAATGATCATATACACAGTGGAAAAGGCCACTGTGCATATACACAGTTTGGTATACAGTTTTTTTTATATCCATGAATGAAACATAAACAGCTAAATATACAGTATCTTTCACCTACATATACATTGCTATTTTTTTCTCTTTTTCTTACTTTTTTTCCTTAGTCTCTTTCTGTTTACTTGCCCTTGTCATGTAAACTGTTGTTGGCAAAGGCAGTTTCTGAGTGTGAATGTGACCCATCACACAAAGTGCACCACAATGAAATGTGATCTCTGCATCCACACGTGAACCAGCAGGCAGTCATCAACAGCACCTGAGGTACAATGTAGTGGCATGGTAAATTGCTCAAGGGTACCTCAGTGGTATATGGCCCAGGACTAGAACCTGTGGCCCTAATGGTTTCTAACCATTAGGCTACCACTGCTCAGATACCAACTGTGTGAGTATGAAAATGACAAAAAACGCAGGGGAGGTGGGGCTGCCCACAGTGTGTGCAAAAGTAGCCACTGACAGTCTATCAGACACTTCTCCTTATTGGTTGTTTTAATTTGGGCATACAATCATGTACTACTATAAGAACATAGTTACAGTTTTAGCAAATACAGTAAAAAGTTGTTTTGTATGGGTTACCTCCAACAGCTTTAAAGATAACATTTGTGATTATATTTTTAATATAACCTGTTTCACATGTCGTCAATGTCAAAACCATGTGTTTTTTGAAAACACCAGCTGCCCTTTAGCCTGTATGAACACTTCAATGATAAAAAGAATAATAGAAATATAATTGGGATTTGCAAAAAAAAAAAAACATTGCATTAATTATATTAAATATAAGAATGTTCTTTACTTCTACTTTAAAGTTTGTTTTGGAGATACAAGGTTTTGTTACATTTTTGCTTTTCTGTCTTTCTCTTTGGGCCTTTAACCAGAACTGGTGTGTCTTGGTCTTGACTGAAAAATCTCTCCTCCCTGTGGTGTAGTGAGCTGAGCTGCTGGATTTGTGTGTGTGTGTGTGTGTGTGTGTGTGTGTGTGTGTGTTGTGACTATATACTCCATAGCCCATTGTGTGCTCTGCTACCTAGTGATCTTCAGCTGAAATTCTGAGCATGTGCAGGGCGTATGGAGTGTCACATCTGACAACTCAATATCCGACCACCTCATGGCAGAGAGAGGGGCAATTTGAGAGATGATGCTGCTACTCTCTTTTACTCTCAGGCTTTCAATACAGGAGCTCCAAGCTCTGCAGTAACCTAAAGTGAAGTACCACCCACTATTTTGATAAAAATTTCAACATTTCCAACACACTATTAGGGAAGCATGAAATGTGATACCCAGCCATATAGCATGTTTTTAGCTGCCCTTTACATGTGTGAACATTTCATGATGAATTAATCTAATTACTTGGAACATTAACTTAGTACATTAACTTCAGTAGTTCAAGTTAAAGGGTCCATATAATGGACAAATGGATTTTTTAAAATAAAGTAACAAGACCAATGGGCAGTGGGCAGTGGTGGCTTAGTGGTTAGGACATTGCACTTGAGACTTGAGGGTTCGCAGGTTCAAGTCCCGGCCCGGGCACCACTGTGGTACCCTTGAGCCAGGTACTGTCCCACTTCACTGCTCACCAGACAATGTTAATAGCTGCCTGCTGCTCTATGTGTGCATGTGTGATGGGTTAAATGCAGAGGTCACATTTTGTTGTGGTGCGTGAGTGTGTTCACAATGACAAATAGTCACTTTCACTTTACTTAACCACTAATGTCTGCCTTCTTGTGTGGGCCTGGGCCAATGCACAGCATGATGGACAGGAGTTTACTTTAATTTTTACTTTCAAGCTGAAATGAGCGAATGATTCAACAACAGTATTTTAATGATGGCAGAGACTTCTTAAATCAACTTGGCTACAGAGGGAGGTTTTCTCACTCCAAGCAGTCAAAAAGTCCTGTTTGGAAATACTTCAAATTTTGCTCAGTAGATAGCAATATTTTGGAACCTGTGTGCTGTTGATAGCTGCCCACTGCTCCATGAGTGGATGGGTTAAATGCAGAGGTCACATTTCATTGTGATGCACTTTGTGATGGGGTGCATTTAAAATAACACATTAAATACAATATATATATATATATATATACAGTGGGTACGGAAAGTTTTCAGACCCCCTTCAATTTTTCACTCTGTCATATTGCAGCCATTTGCTAAAATCATTTAAAATAATTTTCCCCTCATTAATGTAGCACAGCACCCCATATTGACAGACAAAAAAAAAGCCATTTTTAGGTCTCTCCAGAGATGCTCAATTGGGTTTAAGCCAGGACTCTGGGTGGGCCATTTAAGAACAGTCACAGAGTTGTTGTGAAGCCACTTTTTCGTTATTTTAGCTGTGTGCTTAGGGTCATTGTCTTGTTGGAAGGTAAACCTTAAGGCCAAAATGTTCTATCTTGGTCTCATCAGACCAGAGAATTTTATTTCTCACCATCTCAGAGTCCTTCAGGTGTCTTTTAGCAAACTTCATGAGAGCTGTCATGTGGCTTGCACTGAGGAGAGGCTTCCGACAGGCCACTCTACCATAAAGCCCTGACTGGTGGAGGGCTGCAGTGATGGCTTACTTTCTACAACTTTCTCCCATCTCCTGACTGCATCTCTGGAGCTCAGCCAAAGTGATCTTTGGGTTCTTCTTTA
>JBBPDA010000001.1:39406434-39418875 GCA_037974385.1 Arnoldichthys spilopterus
ATCAGTATAATCAAACACAGCTGGACTCAAATGAAGGTGATCTCAAGGATGATCAGAAGAAATGGAAAGCACCTGAGCTAAATATGAGTGTCACAGCAAAGGGTCTGAATACTTAGGACCATGTGATATTTCAGTTTTTCTTTTTTAATAAATAAATAAATAAAATTAAAAAAATATTTTTTTTGTCTGTCAATATGGGGTGCTGTGTGTACATTAAGGAGGGAAAAAATTATTTAAATGATTTTAGCAAATAGTTGCAATATGACAAAAAGTGAAAAATTGAAGGGGGTTTGAATACTTTCCATACCCTATATACATATATGATATAAAGGGTTTTAGAGTACCCATATCCCATTTTTGCAAAAACAGTCCAGGCTGAAACACTCCTTATAACCTCATTGTGAACTAATGTGGGCCTATGAAAATACACTGTTTTTTGTGACAGGAGAAATTGATTCAAAATGCAATTTGGCAGCTTTGTTTCCATATATGGTCTGTATGGACTGGGATGTTTTGGTACAGTATGTTTTGAAACTTTAACTATATTTATATCCTACATCAAGTAATCATGATATGGGTTCAAGACAAGCCACGTAACCAGAAGTAGGAGTTCTGTGACTGTAATAACTGCCAAGCAAAAAGCTTTTACATTTTTAAGGAAGCCACATCTTAACCTTCTATGTTTGGCTGGTGAAAGTGCTGACTGGTGACTCGGGGCCTATCTGTGCAGGTCTAGTGGACTGTCATAGGTTTTTCAGACTCTAGCAGGTCTAGAAGGTTAATATGATGGTATGTATCCTCAGCAGGGGAGGGATTTCTCAGTGTAACCCTGGAGACTCTGCCCAAACTGCTGCACGGCAGAATAATGCTGAAGATAGGGCTATTAGGACTTTCCTTTCGCTAGCAGTTAATGGAAACAGAACCATACACTGCTGTCTCTGTTGGAACAAAACCTCCCATTTCTAACAAGGTACCACAAGAGAAGAACAAATCATGTCATGAAATTTTGACACAGTGTAAACAGCAGCTTGGGCATTTCATATTACATAAAAAAGTGAAAATGTCAAAAAATCAACCTCAGACAGAAACAATATCTCTATATTATATATAGAAATAGCAACATGTATGTATAATCTCTTCAGAATTTTTTCATATAGCCCAAAACCTGGAACTCAGAAAAAAATGTAAAGATAATTTACGAAATGGCAATACTAACAGTTATGCATGACCTGGCTGCTGAATTGTGACCATTGGTTTAGCAGCTTTCATCTTTGAATAAGAGGAGAAAATCCAGCTCCACTTGTGCTTCAGATCTGATAAAACAGATGTTTCTGTTCATCCTTTGATCCGCTGGCAACTCAACACTGTGGGTCTGAAATCATGGGTACCTGAAGATTGGGATGGACACACTAAATAACTGAATAACTTGTACTTCATGGCGCTTTTAATGGAAAATTAAATAACTGAAATTTATTTTTTAAAACTGAGATTTTTCTCACATTATTTATGTGCTTTATTTGCACTTTTTGGCTTGTTTTTAATGTCAGTCCTCTAGGCAAAAAAGTGACTATGCCATTTTTGGCTGGTTACACTCATCTGAATGTTTGAGGCCTTGTCCAGAAAGCTACTTCACATTTAGTATTGGTGTAAATAATGAAGCTCACATTTAGGGTGGAGGAATGGGGCAGAAATCTAATGCCTGTTTGTAGATGGCCAGCTTCATTAATTAGCAGAGGCGTCTGGTCCACACGGCTGGGTTAAACAACCAGGCTTTGTCTCCAGAGTAACTGGAATGCAGCGGGAGGGTCTCATTTGCATGCTATCTCTGTGGACGAGCACTAAGATAATGCTAATTCTAATACCAGTCTTCATTTCATTACCCTCAGCATTGAAGTACAGGGCATGCTGCAAGACAGAGGGTTTAGGCAAAATCAATACCACTAAAATCCAAACCTGATGTCTACTTCACAGTAGCAGAAAGGAAGCTAATGAAGTTTGCAGGGTGCACGAAAGTGCTTTAATACATTTTTCCTGTACTGAATGACTTATTTATCGTGCCATTCAGAATACAAAAGTCAATTCAATTTTATTTATATAGAGCTTTTTACAACTGACATTGTCACAAAGCAGCTTTACAGAATCTGGGTCCGAGCCACTAATGAGTAAGCCAAAGGTGACACAGGCAAGGAAAAAATTCCTAAGATGGAGGAGGAAACTTTGAGGGGTACCAAGAATCAGAAGGGGAAATCATCCTCCTCTGGTCAACACAGGGTATCAAAGACAAACAAAAGGAAAAGAAAACAATCTTAGTTTCTAAAAGTTGACAGCTAAAAACCTACAACATACCTAGTGCTTATCAAGCTTGAAGTACATAGTAATTGGTAGCTGAACTAGTCTGAGACAGGTGGTAAGGAAGCCCAAATAAGGGGTGATCTGGTCAAATGTACAAGAGGGGCAGCAGCTACTGGTGTACAGGTGGATACTGTGGATGATCGTTGATCAAGTAAGTGAACTTCAGAGCTGTCCATATAGGGCCCTGCTCAGCAGTAGTGAGGTCTGTTCCAGCAGTAAGAACTTAAACAGAAGTTAAAGGATGGTCCAGACAGTAGAATGAGACAAGACCGATGATATCTCAGTGCAGTGACAATGTGATATATTGGTATAATGATATATTGTACATATAGTGGCCATATCATATGTACGTGTGTGTGTATGTTTGTGTGTGTGTGATGGGGGGTTGATCATTTTTGCAAAAGAGATATCTCAAAAAATGATATGTGATGTACTTACACTGTGTGTTCTGCAAATTCCTTGAATTCCACTGAAAGGAGTTCAAACCGCCGTATCGAGAATGTACCATCATGTGAACCTGGCTCCCTAAATAAGCCCACTCAGTATTGATCTGCCTGAGTAGATGAACAGCACTGGTGTGTGTTTTAACACCAGTAGAAAAGAGGCGGAGAAGGCCTGCAGTTTCTCTGGCCCTGACATGTTTCAAGTGAAAGCCTCTATTCGGCTGTGGAGGTGTCGGCCCTGCTGTAGTCTATTGATTATTAGGCTAGCGCACTAAGCCGCTTAAGGTCATTAGGAGCACTTAATTAAAAAGCGGGTAGAGTGTCTTTGTTCACTAAAGGAATAGCATCTGTTCAAATGTGATGCACAGATAGGCTGCCTTTGCACAACGGTGCCTTTATCATTTTTATAACTCAATATTGCTGTTTTGGGTGTCATATATTAGTGCTAAAAAATCACATCTATGCTAATCTTAATTTCTGCTAGCACAGCTCTATTTGACTATTATGTTAGTGCTAAGCTAACATTGCATATTAACATTTTAGACATTCCATACATGAACATCTAATGGTTGTAAAAGACATTCCATGTTTGATCGAAAGCATGTTGCTGAATTTTAGCATTATTTCCATCCTTAGTAAGGAGCCCTGACATAGAGCTGCTGCTGTGTACCATCTAATAGCATCTGGTTAACACACACTATTGCTTCCTTTACACACTATAATAACTGTGTTCGTTTCAAATGATGCAGCTGTCACTGCCCATTACATACTTTCATGTGTCCTTTATACCAGCCAGTATGTTAAACAACACATTCACTCGAAGGTAGAGTAAAACAAAAAGTGAGTGGACTTTCAAGGTAGTTGTTTCTAATAATGTTGCCAGTAACTGGACTTTCAAGGTAGTTGTTTTTAATTAAGTGGCCAGGGAGTAAAAGTACAAGCTAAGTGTTTCTAATATAGTGGCTGGTTTGTGGAATTTGTGGCCTCTGCATTTAACCCATCATACGTACACACCTGGAGCAGCAGGCAGCTATGAGCAGTGCCTGGGGAGCAGTGTAGTGGAATGGTACCTTGCACAAGGTTCCCTCCGTGGTACATGGGTTGGGACTCTGTGTCCTTCTGTTCACAATGGCAAAGTCTTAACCACTAGGCCACCACTGCACATTCAAGGTTTCCAATAAAGTGGCTAGTGGGTGGACATACTGTATATGGTAGCTGTTTCCAATAAAGTGTCCAGTGAATGGACATTCAAGGTAACGGTTACTAACAAAGTGGCTAGTGAGTGAAGTTAAAATGACTATTTGTCATTGTGAACACACTTAAGCACCACAACGAAATGTGACCTCTGCATTTAACCCATCACACATGCACACATGGATCAGCGGGCAGCTATCAACAGCGCCCAGGGATCAGTGTAGCAGGACGGTGCCTTACTAAAAGGTACCTCAGTGGTGCCTGGGGGAGAAGGGGAAGGCAGGTGTTTCTATTAAATTGGCCAGTTAGTGGACATTAATGGCTGTTGTTTCTAATATAGTGGCCATTAAGTAGATATTCAAATTAGCTGTTTCTAAAAATGGCCTGTGAGAGGAAGTACAAGGCACGTGTTTCTAATAAACTGGCCAGTGAGTGGACATTCAAGGCAGGTGTTTGTAATAAAGTGGCCAGGGGTTAAAGTACAAGCTGGGTGTTTCTAAAATAGTGGCCGGTTTGTAGAAGTTCAGAGTAGTTGTTTCTGATACAGTGGCCAGTGAGTGGAATGGAGGCAGGTTTTTCTAATAAAGTGACCAGTGAGTGGGAGTGCGGAGATGTCTAATGAAGTGAATGAGTTAAACACCCACACGAGTCTGAAGTTCAGGTCCTTCATGACGCCACAGCTCGTTAAGGTTTGCTGTACTCATTAGCTGATGACGTCAAGGGTGTGCAGTGAGGTAGATTTCCAAACTCTGCGGCCCTCCTGGAGCCTCACACTCCTGTCCTAGTGGATATCCTGGCATTGTGCATTGATCCCCCCCCATCCTTTAATCCTTTGTCCTCTTCTCCCTCCTGGAGTCCAACACCTGAATGCGGGACTGGGTCCAGCCGCCGGTTGCCTAGCGACGCAGAGCGGCGTTCTCGAGCCAAAGCAGAGGCACTTAAAGCGAGCGGAGAGCGGCACAGGGCTTAAGCGCGGCTCAGAGATGGCAACAGGCGCTTTACGCTTTATTTACCCGCACAGGGTGAACGACTAAGGCACACACACCTTGTCTTTTTCACTTTGCAGACCTATGTTGTGACTATTGTTTTTTTCCTTTTCATTTTTTTGGCTCTTTCTGCTTAAGTTGGCTCAGTGTGTGTGAAGCGCTCGCGCTGAGCAGATGGCAAACTATCATAATCAGCTTTCCGCTCAGGGGCCATGTGCTTGAATACGACGCATTCCGAGGTAAGAAGCCTACATATAGTCCTCTTTACACTGTTTATATTGAACACAAGAGACTGTTATTGAAGTATTTCAATATATTATAATCAAAATTCATGTTCAGTATTAGATAGAGCCTTGTCTGTAGCGTCGTGACGCCAGGAAAGGCTGCATTTAGTTTTGGGTCATTTTTTTGTCTGCAGTGGCCCTGTAGTGTTGACTGTCAGCTAGAAAAACTACACCTATACCCACACAGACTGGCACCTGTTGAGCGTATGTTGTAACAGTCTGTTGTGCTGTGAGCGACCTGAATGAGGTTGTGAACGTTATGCGCATGCGCCACTTTGGTATTTAGCACTATTCTCTCTGTAGCTCGTGTGTCTAATTGACGGTTTTTTGTTTGTTTGTTTGGATTGTTCTGCTTCTAAAACTGAACTGCAGCCTAAATCTCGCCACATGTGCGGTATGGTAAGGGAGCCGTTCATTCACGTCGTGCTCAGCGCAATTCCAAATCACAGGCAGGTATGATTATTCGCCTGGAATCCCAACTGCTTGGGGCAGGATTTTGGAATTTGATATTTTGAAAAGTGATGCCTCACATCTGATTTCTCTTCTCCTTTCCCACGGCAGGCCCAAATCCTAGCTATCATGTGAAGGCTTTGACCTCCTCTTGGACATCGTGCCCTTAAGCTGTGCTGCCTTACCCACGGCGCTGGACTGCTTAAATAGGAAATAAAATGGGCAAATATGTCACCTCTGGCATGACCATCATTACTTATTTAACATCACTACACCTGGAGGCCTTTTTACTGCCTAGCATGTATGTGCTCCCTAGGTACAAAGGTACTGTGTTATTACTGTACACCCTGGGCCTTTTTGTTACCCCCGGTCCTGTGGCCCCCCAGGGTTCCTTCCCCAGGCTGGTGAACATCGGGGCCTACAAAGCCGTCAGCGTTGTGCCAACCGGGGGTACTTGCGGCATCCCAGAGCGCAGTGCCTACTGCCAGGCTGGCAGAGCACAGGAGGACTTCCTCACCTGTACCCAGCAGTTCTGCATCCAGGACTGTCCATTCCGCTCCTCCATGCCGCGTTACACCGACTTGCTTGCTGGGTGCCCAGCAGTTGACAGCCAGAACCTACGCCCGGGGGCAGAGGCCGGATCCACCAGCGTCGTGTTTCGAAACCAGAGCGGTTGCTTGGCTTCCCCCTCTGCTCCGAATTTGGGCCCAGCGGGCTCATTTACCCTAACAGTTTGGCTGAAACTCGAGGAAGCTTCTGTAATGTAAGTAGCTCCACTGCCAGAACTTTCCCTTAAGAAGATCAGACACGCAATGCAAGTGTTTGCTGTCACTTAGAGAGCTAATATCTTACTTAATCAGACAGATCAGTTTCTTGGCCTTAAAGCACACGAAAGGATAGTGTGTTATGTTCTGAACCAGATATGTAGTTGCTTAGCCAGATATCTTGGCAGAAAAGATAGCTTTTTTCAGGATGTCCTTTTCTTTGCGGATAAAACCGAAAAGTGATAAACCTGAAAATGTTAGCAACCAATTCCTAGGTTGGTCTCTGCTTATGTAGCATTGCTTTATATGTGTACCTCAAAACAGTGGACCACATGCTGGTGCCTGTAAGTCATTCTGTGAGGAGCTGGTTTGAAATTAATTTGTAATGTGTTGTGTTGTCATGTTGGAAAAGAGCTCCCTGTCCTTTTTTTCACTCTGCCCCAAACAAGACCAGCTGTGTCCAGTTTTAGATCAATGAAACAAAATTGCCACAGTGTTTCCTGAGCTCTGGCAGAAAGAAAAAAAGAGAGCATCATCTCAAAAGCCACTTTGTTTTTCCATGGAACAGAAAATGATATAGTTGAAAGTGGGTGATGGGATGAAAGGATGGGGCGAGAGACACTCGCAAAGAACAACAACAACCGGTTCGGCATTTTATATCAAGAGTTGAGGATGAAAAGAGAGACAGGCCACTGGCGTGCAGCGTATAAAAAATAAATAATTGAGTCAGCATGGTCACGGCGGTAAAGCAAGCAAGAGTACAAGGAATTTTCTCCCTGAAGTGGCGGCGGGTGTGACAACGAGTGTACATGTTGATTAATTCTTCTCTTAGTGAATTAATGGGCTTCTGTTTAATACCAACTGGAGAGCTCCCCTTGGTAGCATGACATAAAAATATGCACCATGCAGGCTTGCTTTGGGAGCACTTGCAGTATTGAATGCTAAAATGCCGGCATTTCCCTGGCGGAGGAGCTCGGCCTAATTGCAAGTGGAGCATGCAGGAAGCGTGGCTTGCAGGTAAGGCGAGTGGGACTCAGGGGCCAGTCCTGACTAGAGCGCAAACATGTTGCGTTATGATTTATTGGCTGTGGTGACCCATGTTCGTAAATGTTTCTGTTTCCCAATAAAATGACAGTAATGGGGTTTCATTTGACAGAAGATGAGGAGGTTTTCAAGTAACAGGAAGCAGCAAATGGAAAGTATTGATACAAGATGCATAAATGTCAGAACAACGCCTTTTTTAGACGCCAAGGCATATCGCTGTAAAACACTGTTGCTAGATCTTCATCGCTGGCCTTCAAGGGCATATTGATTGTTCACTAATACCCCATGCAAAGCCTCACCTTTTCATGTTGAGCACTGTGCATAGCTGCGACTGTGGGTTTCACCATATCTTTTGCAAATTTTCACTAGACAGAAACATGATATCAGCCTACTTTTGTTGGGCATCTTTTGGGACAAATTAAAGGAATGGTTTGGCCTGTGTCCAGATCTTGTTTCAGCACTAGATCTATAAGGTTAGCAATGCTAACAAACAATGGATGTCAATAGTCACCCAAATTGTTTCTAGAAACAGCACAGCTAGTCAACAGCTATCTGAGAGCAAAGTATGATTTATTGTGAGCTACAAATATGAACAAAAAAATCACAGCTACAGGCAGCCATTTGAGACAAATCCATAGCGGAGATTCACAAAGTAGTTGTAAGGAGGACAGATCTTTGATTTTATAGCTCAGTAATTTATAGTGTCCTAAACCACATTAGCAGGTCTGCCATTTTAATGAAAATCTGGATATGGTTTCAGCAGGTTGAGAAGTTTAGAGGGTGCATTCATGGAACAGATTTGGGTGATTTTGTAGTATTTGATGACATAACATTAACTAAAAAGGCAAAATTTGTACAGCAGAAAATGTCTACATCTAAAGCAAGTTATGAGTTATGTGTATCTTTTCATTATTATTACATCAAGTCTACCTGAGTATCTCTGGATTCATATGGCCACTGCTGTAAAATTAGTCTTTCTTCTTAAGGCAGAACATGAGTTGCAAACATACATGCACAGTGGTGGCCTAGTTTTTAGGACCTGGTACCTGACGGCTCAAGGTACCCTTGAGCAAGGAACCCTCCTGCCACACTCCTGGGTGCTGTTCCATGTGTGCACATGTGATGGGTTAAAGGTCACATTTCATTGTGGTGCTTGAGTGTGTTCACAGTGACAAATAGTTACTTTCACTTCACACGCATATTCAGAAATCAGTAAGTGTAACCAAAGGCACGGAATCAGTTTCATCGAGTCAGTTGAATAAATACAGCTTAACTTTCTACTCTACTCTAGTTAATGTGTCTGGTCATATGTTGCGCAATTCATCATATGCCATTCAAATGATTACATTCTTGTTTTTCTGTAATCAGAGTTTTTGCCCACCTCTAAAACATCTATGGATTTTTGATGTTGTCACCATGCACCAACAGCGGCCAAAAATATTATTAGACTTTATATTTGTCCATTTCCTCACACTCCCACCATCTCCATTAGTCATCAAGCAACATGCTCAGCTAGCTAGCTAATATTGTTTCGCTCTGAAATGCCCCAAAGTGCAGGAGGAAAATATGATTTTTCATTTAAAACGGGCAAAGCGTACGTCCTAGGTAAACACAGCTTTCTGTAGGGGCTTGTTTGCAGACATCCAGTTGGCTGTTTAGCATTAACTTTGTGCTGACAATTATCAGAGACTAATCTGATTGGAAACTGTAGGAGTCGTTGGACTCAATCTGAAATTTGCAGAATTGTCACAGGCATTCATAAGTCCAAAGTATTAGTCAGGGGACCAAATGACCTTGCCCCCCATTTCGTAGTAACCAAGTTATAAATCACTACCTGTTCTATTTATACTTCCACTAATTATAATATATAAAATAAATAATCAATTATGGCTCAGATCTTTTAGTAAAAGTTCTCACTGAACCTTTTTTTTTTTTTAAATCATTTCTTCCATGCAGCTAAATGCTTATTTCCCTTGCACAGGACTGTGCTTGAGAAGAGCACCATGGACAGGCTGGTGCTTCTGCTGACCATCTCAGAGGAAGAGGTCCAGTTTCACTGTGGGGTAAAGATGGGTCAGAACTACTCCTTAACCATGATGACTTCTGGACACATCAGCATAGGCCAATGGACACACCTGGCATTACAGGTAGGAAGCGCATGTGTGTACTTCGCTTTTTCAGTTGGCTGGGTGCCAGCAGGTCACTAAACTAAAGCAAACGGGCCACAATGAATTTAGAAGCTATCTGATCATACCACCATATACTGAAACACGTTGCGTTGTCTGTGGCAGGGGTGATTAATCGCTTTCGACACAGGCCCAAAAGCTATCAAACGGTCTAATCTGCTTGATCAGACCTCATCTACAAGACGGCTGCAGCGGGTGCTAATCCTTGTCCATCCATATTCTCTGTAATTAGCCAGTGGAAAATATTGATATTAATATTGTGTCGGAAGCCCGCAGCAGGTTCACGCTGAACCCGTGTCACAACAGATTTCCGGCCTGGACAAGATGCATGAATGGAAGGTGTTAATTACAGGAGTAAACATCTGCTTTCCCACAGCTGTGGGGGCAGAGAAGGGGAAAGAGAGAGAGAGAGAGAGAGAGAGAGAGAGAGAGAGAGAGGGCTATCTCCTCCATACCCTTTCCTGCATACATATGACTATAACCCAGCGGATCACTTCATAAACAAGCCCAAGGACCTGCTGTACAAGCAGTGTTAAAATGTGTCGGAGCACATGGCCCGGTGATAACATTTTTGTTTTTGTGTAAAGGTAATTTCTGTTTATGTTATTCTGATGCAAATGCAGGTCGTTGACAGCAAAGGAATGATTGATATGCTGCACGACTGCCTCTTTATCAGCTTCAGAAACCTTTTCATGCCTACTGCCTTTCTTTGCACTGCCAGGCCCATGAGTCTTGGCGCCCTCGCGCTGTTCAGCATTGTAAGTGACTGGTCGTATCTCTGTTGGTAAATGAATCGAAAGAAAAGGGGAGAGAAGAGACTGGGCCATCATCGGTATTGTAGGCGAACAGAGAGGTCTGTCTGCGGAGAGTATTATCTTTCAATGACAGTGATTATCATGGCTTTAAATTGCAGTCGTTCCGATTACGAATAGCAGGTTGACTTCTGGGACAGAAAACATTATTATGATAATGAGATCCTACCCACAATTCATAGGTAATAAGTTCCCTGTTGGTGACAGTCGTGTCTCTGGCTCATAGACCCATCTTAGCTGCCCAGTTGGACTTTCATCTGCAATCTAAGTAGACTTCAACAAGGAGAAAATTTGTCAAATGTGAAGTGTTAAACCTATGTGGTGGCTTCTGTGTTACAGGGATCTACTGTAGCATGTACATCTACATGCCACAGCCTAAGGCTAAGTAATTTTACTGCAAAGCTTAATCCTTAAATGAGTGGTAACATTTTGTGAATTGCAGTGATGCTAATGATGAAGCTTTTCTGTATTTTAATTAAACCTGCCATGATAACTGCCTTATTTAATTTATATGCAGCTGGAAATGTAAACATTTTTTCATTTAGTTTTGTGCATATATTTCTTTAAACAATTTTCTGTTAATGACAAAGATCATTTTTATTTTTAAAAATTTGGGACAGATTTAAAATGATTTGAAAAATGCACAGAATATTCAAATAACACCGGTTTGAAAGACTACATTAAGCAGATAAAAAGCAGATAAAAGTAGCAGCCATCAAAGACTTTGCAGTTAAGGAGGGGATGTGGCTTTTCCCTTTGTGTCAAACTTAATGAGAGAATTGTTAGTCAGTTCAAAATGAACATTTCACAATGCGTAATTGCAGAGAATTTAGGTCTTTCAACATCTACAGTACATAATATTGTGAAAAGAGAGATTCAGAGAATCTCAGTGGACAAAGGGCAAGGTCAGAAATGATTGTTGAATGCCATAATTTTTGCATACTCAGACAGCAGTGCCTAGGAAACCATAATGCTACTGTGATGAAGTTAGTCACCTAGGCTTGGGAATTCTTATGAAAACCATGATCACTTAACACAGTCCATCGCTGCATCAAGCAATGAAATCTTACACAAAAGTACGCCATATATCAACTCTGTGCAGGAATCATCTCACCATCTCAAATGGACCGAAAAACTGTGGTGCTTTGTGCTCTGGTGAGACAAATCCTCATTTTAGCTTATTTTTTGGAACAAATGGGTGTCAAGTTCTCTGTGCCAAAAATGAAAATGCCCATCCAGCAAAAGGTGCAAAAGCCAGCATCTGTGATGGTATAGGGGCATCAGTGCCCAAGGCATGGTTGAGTTGCATGTATTTGAAGGTATCATTGACTTTGAGACAAAACAGGGTTTAGGAAGACATATGTCGCCATTAAGGCAACATCACCAGGGACAATGCCAGACCACATTCTGCAATGGGCTATAACACTGTGGCATCGTACACACAGAGTATATGTGCTTGACTGGCCTACTTTCATTCCAGATCTGTCTCCTATGTATGGTGAATACTGGAGTAAATACAATTAACATGATTATAGTGAACAGTGATGTTTATACTGTATGTGTCAATGTGTTTGCTTAAGCATTCTCAGGGCTCTGCTCCTGAAAGCCCAGTATTTCTTGTAGTTCTCGTCAAATTGCTGGTTTTTCATTAGATTAAAGCAGGTGCTTCTGATGGAACTTCACACACATTTATGCAATGGCATGGAGGAAAAATCTTAACCCAATCTTGTGTTCTTCTAACCAGCTCACACAAAATCAACTCCTTTTCACAAGCAAAACAAATCTTTGTTCTTTTCACTGCTTTCTTGTTTATTGCATTTATTCTAATCTTCACTTGTGGTTTGCTAGCGGTAAGAAACTCGCTGCTCAGATAAATGGCTTTATACTATTAACATAGGTGCCAAAGACTTTTGCACAGTACTATAT
>JBBPDA010000001.1:39418975-39430170 GCA_037974385.1 Arnoldichthys spilopterus
TGTAATACTTTTTCTACCATTTACTCGCCCTGAAATATACAAAAATATATATTCGCCCTCCTTTGGTTTTAAGATGATCTTTTGGTCATATTTATAGCCATGCTCCTCTCTGTCAGTTCAAGATTGGTCAAAATCAAGCAGCCAAATACTTGAGTTGCCTGTCAGGCCACTGTCTACCTGGAAGGCTCTTCTGGAAGTCTCTGTACTCTGAAGGAACTCAAAGGCATAGCTGAGAGCTGGGGGGAAACTGCTCAAAAGGAATATAACATTATAGTGTTTAGAAGGGCTCCGGGGAAGGAGGAAGAACTGAGGTACTGATCTGCAGGTGCTTGTCCCTAGTCATTATAATGAGAGCGGGAGTATGGCGAGGAGAGGAGAAGAATGATATCCTTTTCATGTGGCCCCTTCAGACAACAATGAGAAGTGACAGTGGGCTCCTGTCGATTGTTTTGGAGCATCGCTCATTGTTGGCCATCCAGCTCTCTGCGGATGTGAGCTGTAATTGAGATCAAGCAAGTCGTTAGTAGCTTTGGATTTCACACGGGGAAGTAAGTATAGCATATAGATTTTTTTTCCCCCTCTTTCGTCTGTGTGTCAGTCAGCACCCGTCAGCTAGCGCATAAGCTGACGATCTGTGGCAGGTCGTAGTGCCTGAAAAGAAAGAGGAAGTTCAGAAATGTACTGTAAATGCTGATGAGGCTTTGTGATTAAACCAGGCCCTCCAGGGCTGAGTTAGTAAGCAAGCGTTATCATATCAGTATGTCACAAGGGCAGACTCTAGCTTGTATTGGAACTCATGCCGTAGAGCTCTTTTGATGTAACAGGGCTCCTTGGTAAGGTGAAGTCGTCATCACCACCACCAGCCAGCAGCTTGTCCGTTTTGTTGTATCTGTTTGCCAGACATTGTTATGTCTGCTCTCAGTTTTCAGTCTCGGGTTTGGTTACGATGTAAAAACATGCTGTAATGCTGGGTGCTGAAGGCTGGGGTTGCCTAGATCATGTAGAGATGTATCTCAGCTGTACCTCAGTTAAAAGTAGTGGTCGCAAATAATAGACAGAATAGGAAAGAAAACATAGATTAAAAATGTCCTTCTCAGTGAATTAGCAGTAAGTTGTTAACTTGCAAGATGTATTTGTATATTTTTAGTTTTTATTAGTAAGAAAACTAATTTGTTACACCAGTTTTACGTATATTCTAGAGGTGCTGGTCATAAAAAATAAATAAATAAATAAATAAATAAACGTTATTTATAGTTTTTATCATATCACCACACATGTTTAAAAGTATATTCTGAATGTTGTGCATGGTTTGTTGTTGTTCAGGTAAGTCAGTTTCTATTGTTACTAGATTTACTATAAATGACTGGTAGAAGTTTAAAGGTCTGATATTAATTTTTAGGGCTAGCAAATGCCCTGTATAAAAGTATGTTCTAGTATATTGTCATTGTTAAAACCTTGTTTTATAACAGATGTAGAATAACATGTTGTTGCATTAACTTGCATGGGTAATTAAGAATGTTTGTTTTGTCCTTGTCCTTCTCTCTCTCTTTTTTTTTTTTACAGTTTTATATTCTTAAAGCATTAAGGGATTCATCTGATTTTTTCTCTAAGACCAGTGAAGCTGATCTTGGCATAGATAGTTTTTTTCTGATTTAAAGGACTTCTAAGTAGGAGTGTAAGAGAAAATAGATCTGAACAAAATTTTGCACATTCCGAAGTATCGATGTGACACGTAAATATTTATTTTACTTTATTTTACTTGTGCAGTGTTTTATACTGAAAAGGTACTTTTGCTTATGACTACACTGCTGTATTTGACCTTTTAATAATGTTTAAATCCTAAGACCCCAGTATCCCACCCAGGCAGCTGAATTACATCGAATCAAATCCTACCGCTGCCAGTTTTAGATATTGAAAATATCATTGGCTTAAATAATCGATTTGTATCAAATTGTGATGAAACTTTTGATTTACACCACTTGCTTATAAGGGACATTTATAGTCCATATCCCTGAAGAAAAGAGAGCAGTTTCTTTAACCACGTACCAACAGAGCAATTCTCCTGCGGCTGTTGCTGCATTGTCTTTGACTGCTCGAACTTGGGGAGAATCCGACAAGTTAATGAACATTTTCACGCACAATTAGAGTTTCCACAAGGGCCTAGGCCTCGGCCACGGCATTTCGATCCGGCAAACGTGCACTGTGGCGGACGCACGTTCTCAGGGGACGTTTTTGTTTTGGCCAGGAGCTCCCGAGTCTCAAGCTCTTAACCCGAATGTGCACATGGCTCATCACCCTGCGTGAACTTCTCCCCCCACCCAGAGAAATGTAGGCCAGTAAGCCTATGGCCCTGGCCCCTCCAGCCAGAGCACTGCTAAATAGAGAGAGTGGTGGTGGGGGCAGGGGGGGATTTGTGAGAGGTGCCTTGGCTGTGCTCTGTCTCAAGTCGTTGGGGGAAAGAAAAGAGCATGCAGCATTAGAAAGGCCTGGAAGCTGTCTTTTCACACAGATTTGGAGTATGAGGTAGCATTTAGTAATGCAATCTTCACGAGGGAGACATGAACTCCATGTTGGCTGTTGCCTGGCTGCATTAAAGAGAATGGGGTAAAGTTTGTGGTGTGGTTCTATTTTTTTTTGTCTTTAATTATTGCTCATTATTATGGCACAGATTACACATTCTGCTAATGGCTTTGAGATGGCAGCCGCTAAACATGTTTTGTAGTAGTCCCAATCCAAAACTTAAATACCATAGAAAACCAGTCGATTGTATTACAGCTGTTTTTCTTGCCTACCATATCTTGTGTACAGTAATGTTTTGTGAGTAAACTTTTAGTAAAGTTAGAGACTGCAGGTCCAGCAGAGGAGACCTCATCAGCACCAGCATCAGCCTGCTCTGTCCAGCTCCAGCAGTGGGTCAGCTGACCTCTCAGAGTGGTTCAAGCCACCCAGGGTGATGGAGACTGATTGGCAGCATCCGTGAAGGTGAAGCAAGGTGAACAGAGGCAAAAAAGAGCTCCCACCTTTCCCCAGTGCTCTCTCGGTGGGCCCCTGGAGCCGAGAGGCCATGGGCCCTGTATAAATCACCCCAAAATGTTGACAGCAAATTAGTGTGCGCTGCAGACAGTTCTAAAAAACTGACTTTAACAGAACATGGGAAGCATAAGCGCTAAAAATTACAGTTTTAAATAAATAATTATTAGATGATCATAAATTTTTCAACCTATTCTAATGGACCTGCTATTTGGCTTCTAATATTAGTGTGCTTCTATACAATGTTTTTATGCACACATCTAAAATATTGTCTACTGTAATGCGCCACGAGCTACAGAAAAAAAATGCTGGCATATTTCTTTAAAAGATGACCAGAACAAGCTCTAGATCATAAGATTTCGCATGAACTTGTGGAGTCCATGCTGACACATATGCATGCCTTCCTTAATGCAAAGGGGTGACATAAAGACTACTAAGAAACTTTAAAATTCATGATACAGTTTTTAAAGATTTTAGTTTTTGCTCATCTTGTTATATTGTTGCTATAATTTGTAAAGTAATGAACAAACAGAAGCATGTTCACCATTGCTCTTAGACTTTTGGATTCCACTGTTTGTAACCAAAACTGCTAATATTGCTAATAATGTATTAAAGCTAGATGCTTTTTTGTAGGCATCAATGCTGTTGGGTAAAGTTTTTTTTAAAGTGAAAAATCAAATGTATGCAGTATTCCACTTACCCCTAATGTATGTCAATCAGCAAAGACAGATTTTGAGTCTAAATGCTGCTCTGCAAATCTCAATAGTCACTGTAATGGCCCCAATCATTTCATAAAAAATGACACAAACTTTTCCTCAACCCACTCAACAGACTGACGTGTCTATGTGGTTTAGCATGTAATTAATCACTGCATTTATTCATTTTTTATAACTTTATAGTAAGTCTTACTATTTTCTTAAAATTCTTGGGCAGCTTATTGTTGTGGGATGAATGATGTTTTAGTTTTTTTATGGAAACTATTTGAGCATTTCGGGTGATTATTGTGTTTTAATGTTTATTAGCGATTCAAGTCGTGAAGCAAAAATTGAATGTCTTGACTGATGCAAAAGTTATTGTTGCAAAACTGTGTAAATGTGATTTTTCACTCCACTATTCCTTTAAGGTGGTTGGAGGAAAAGGTATGTAAATTATAGGCTAACAAAGTGGTGCTGTAGTTTGTTTTAACATGCCAGTGATAAAGTGTGGAGCATTGTTTAATCGCTATAGGAGGGGCATTTATTGTGTGTTTCAGCCCATCACTGTCAGGCGAAATTAAATGTCCGCTCAGGGACAGACTTTTCTTGGCAAGTTTTCTCAAGAGTCTTTCTTCAGATTAAAGTCAGCGGGAATCAGCGGTGGCTGGACATAAATCAGACTGGGCAGAGCTGAGTGGTTGGGGGAGCTCCTTGTGAAACTGGTAATGGCCATAAGTTGATATGAGGAATTTCAAGGCGTGTTACGTCTCTTCGGCCGGGCGTGAGTAACCATGACAGACGGGCATGTGGCTGTGGGGTGCGAGGCGTCCCAGAATCGGCCTGCTCCGACCAGACAGATCGAAGGCAGCCGTGGACAACTCACATGACCAGTCATGGCCGCGGGACACCATGGGGCTTTTGCAGACGTGGCGGAGCTGATTACGTCTCCTCAGTTTAGCTGTCTTGCTGCTGTCCACCTGGTTAGCATGTGTTCATTGTTGATGAAAGACGCAAGAGGGACGTCTGGCGGTGGCGGCAGCGGTGGCGGTGGAGGGTGGTAGGGGTGGGCAGAATGAAGTGTGCAGTGTGTCAGGCACCGTCCTCAATCTGAGGCCTGTCAGGAGATGGATGGGCTGAGCGTGGCACTCTGGCCCTGTGTCTGCAATCTGTAAAGTGTACAGCAAAGTCACATGAACACGAGCAGCTCTCGGCACACTACATAAATAAGGGCAGGTGGCAGTAAGTCAGGTGCTGAAATGACACTATATGTTAAACATTTCAGCATTCCTAAATAAACGGCAGTTCATCATATGCAAACAATCACACCTGCAGCCTGTTGCTACAGTTCCATTGGAGCTTTTGTAGAAATGGATTGTTTAATCAGTGCATCGATTTAATCTGAATTGTCTATGTACATGTCAGAAGAGTTATAGAACAGGAAACACTCTCTTTAGTATTTTTTTTGGACAAGGAATTTTATCCACAGTTTTACCTGGAATCTTCAATAACACCAGGTGCTAAACACATAATGTTGTCCTGTAGCCTTCCATACACAAAATATCTGCTTATTTAGAGCATGAATGAGGTGTAAAAAGTTATATCATCACTGTTAAATGCAAAAGTCAGTAGGAAGAATTACCAGACCATGCCAATGACAAAGTTAGCTTACAAGTTTAAGACCAAAAACAAAAGCATGTTTATTTTTTCTGGTATAGACAAGGTTCTCTGCACTGGTAATATTACCTGCCATACTGAAATGCCCCAGTGAGGAGAAATGCTATGGATATGAATACCCCCTCAGTCTAAAGTGTAAGATTAGAAGCAGCCTCTCGGTCAGAAAAAAATTCTACTAGGACTGCAAAAAAGAAGCATTTTTTTGTTTTTACATCTAATTGCTGAACAATTTGCTCAATTTGCAAGTTGCTTAAATGTGGCCTGTAAATGTGAGGAGCTCTGAAACAAATGCTTTTTCTTCTTGGAGTATTCTTAATAAAAATTATATTATTTACTCTGTATTTCAAGAGAAAAATGTAAAATAAAAAAAGTTTTACTTTGTAAAGTGTAAGAAATAAGAAATAGCCCAAATCAGTGGTAATAAAAGGTGACTATTCATTACAAAATTGTGCTGTTCCAATGCAAAAACATAACAACCCATATTGTAGACATGTGACAAAACCTTGCCAGGAACTGTATAATATTAAATGTGGAGTTTAATGAAACTGCATTGTTTGAACAACAAAGTTTGCACACGGTCAGCATTGCAGTCCAGAACATTCATGTCCAATGACATGCTATTTCGTCATTCAAATTGTATCCAGGATATTGTGGAAATATTGAATAATGGAGCCAGTATTGTAAAGCAAATTAGTCACACTTCTAATAATTATATGTAGAATAGTATTATAGCTTTTTAGGCTACAGGCATCATTTTAACAAGTCAATTTCATGGTGTTTTTATTTCACTAGACACGCTGAGTGAGAATAGATCTGCCTTTAATTAATGAATAAATGCGGACTTGCAAAGACTTGCAAATTTAATTCTTTGTTATGAGAGAATGCTCCCGGACTTTACTTCTTTTGGAACTTTCATCAATAATCATAACCTATAGGTTAAGTAATGCAGTCATGCTAGTAAAAATTAGTTTGAAAATGTAATGAAAAATCAACAATGTCAATGTTTTTCAACATTTCTGTATTCTTGACATTATCCAAAAAATTTAACAGTGTTAGAATCCACAGTCTCTTAACCAGTGCTATTTACAGCGGATTATGATGACAAATCCTGGATCTACGATTATCCATGTCATCCCCAGCAGGAAGTTAACAGAGTTCAGAATGATATGCAGGTTGCACATTTCAATTTAGTGGGTTTTTGTTGTCACAGGTTGCCAGCCCAATATAATTGCACACTTACTCATCCTGATTAGAGTGTAATGTTTTTAGGACCTTTTACCTTTTATTTAAGTACTAAGCAGAATTTTTGGGGATGTTTTGTTTTAGATTTGTGAGTCATTGGTGAGTATATGGTCTGAGTGTTACAGAGGCAGAGTATTCACCACAACCTCTTCCAAGTCTAAAGCTTCCCCTGCTCTCTTTTCGTCTTTTCATCTTTTTCTTGATTAAGTGCTTCACTTTTTACATTCACAAGCATGAGAATCTTCAGTAGAACATTTTACATGTGCTTACTACCTTAGCGCTACGCTTCCAAAACCAGTATTATTTTGGCAGCAGTAAAAGTAGTTTGTGAGGATTATTAACTAACAAACCTGCAAGGAATAAACTAGAAGCTGTTAAACTATTCTTTATGGATATGATGACTTGATGCTTTTACTTTCTAGTCAAGAATAGGTTTGGTTTCACTCGTCTTACTGAAAAGGTGCTGTGAAGAATTACTTACTACAATTACTGGTGGGGAGGGTAAGAACCGTCTACTGTTTCCAGTCACAGCTATGTTAGCATAGTCCTCATGGGACAGGTATGTTAGAGTAAGGAAAACATAGGACTGACTTTGGGGACCACTTATTGTGGAGATTTCCAATGTCAGTCCTGTGGACATTTTTGGGGGGCATTTCCTCATATACTGCACCGGATTCAACACATTAGCTATTTATCAGATTTCTATTAGTGAAAACACAAACATGTGTAAAGCATTACGCCTCCAGAACTGACTTTAGGAATCACTAAAAATCTGTGGAAGAGGTCCTTAATCCTAGTCCTGATCGAACCCCAACATGCAAAAATGTGCAGAGCACGGGGTAACAAAGACTGACTTAATCATCTATTGAAAGGTTTGTTATGCATTACTCTAGCAAACACTTTTGGCCCTTCTCAGTGCCTTTGTTTAAAGAGTGTAGTTGCATTATAGACGTTCTATCATGCTAGCTTCTTCCTGCTAGCTGTCAGTCACTGTTAGCCATATTGTATTTTAGGGTGAACTAATCCTTTAGGAGATGGGAAATGTCCGGCTGTCACAGATACTTTGGATCGTTCTTACTGAAAGTGTCTTGTGGTTCATTCTGTTCTAGGATATAGTTGTAAGGCTGGCATTAGCTGTACAACACCCCAAGGTGGTAATATCGTAATGCACGTGTAAGATATCAGTCAAACCTGTTTTTTTATTTTTATTTTTTTTTATTGATTTCTCTTTCTTTGCTTTTTCTTTTACTTTTACTCATGGTCAAGAAAATTCAAGCAAACTTTGACCTTATCATTCTGTTGTTTAACTAAGGCTAATGTTTTCATGGTAGGTGTATACTACACTAGCGTTATCTTGCTTGCAAAACACCTGGGACGTCCCTAATCAGTGTGAGGCCGTGCGGCAGATTTGCAGGCCTTTAGAAGGTCCTTTGGGGATTATTAAGAAAGCACTTGTTTTAATAAGAGTAGGACATTTGTCATGGACACGGTACTGTGTAGAGGAATAAAAAAAACCCGAAGCCAAAGCCCAGCCTTACGAGCTAGTTAGCAAAAATGATTCCTGTTCCTTTCGGTCACGGTGAAGGAGGGAGGGGAAGGAAAATAGATCTCTGATATGCTTTCCGCTTAAAGCATAGCCTTCAAAGAGTTATTACCTTTATTAAAAGCACTGACACTTTGCCTTATATATTTCCGCCTTCTCTTGCGCCACTGAGACAATTTTCTTTTCTTAAATAAACTGTCATGCTAGCGCTAATATATTGTTGCCACCCTCATCGCGGGAGAAGGAAGGGCTGATATAAAACATGTATATGTGAGATTGGTAATTGTAGCTTTAGTGTACTTGAGTAGAACAAATGTTGCTCTCTCATGGCTGCACTAATGTGATAAAGGGAAAATTGGCTGTTCGTCAGTCGCTTCCACCGCCGTGTAATGGTGGACATTGAGGAGAAGCGTCCGGCTCCAGGGTGATTCGCCGACATCAGTACTGGAGCTTCAGCGGCTTCCTCCACCAGACTGTTATATTTCACGTGACTGGCTGAGCCAGCCCAGGCGCATTACAGGACATGTGATAATGTAATAAATTACAAGCGAGGAAACATTTTGGCTTCATTTAAATGATAAGGGTCTGTCTCGCCAGGGCTTGAGCATAAGCCATAAATAAAACATCTGTCTGTGTGTGTGTGTGTGTGTGTGTGTGTTTGCACAGATAGAACGACTGAGCTTGGACAGGTATCAGCAACATGCTTTAAAAAAAAGCCAGGGATTGCCTGTGCTGATACCCTCATCCCGAGTGGAATATTTCTCAGGGTCCTGACAGCTACTCCAGCACTGAAATGGAAAGGGCTTTATCGTGGAACGTTTTGTCACTCAGGCTGCTGAAGATGCCTCAGCTCCGGGTTAGGCTCGTGTTGCTGCCCTGGTTTATGACCCAGGTCAAAAGGGCAAAGCATCGTTTTTGATATAAAGCTGTAGCTTGTGAGGCCAGACCTGTCTGTATAAAGTCATGCATTTCCCCTTTGGAATTATTCTGAATGTAACTTTCTTTTCATCGAAATTCATATTTTTATCACTTAGGTTGTGCTCCCTAATATTATAATCTAACACAATAGCCAAAAGCAAATATGTATGCTCCAAATTTACACACTACAAATTTATCCACAGTATAACGTTTTTCACAATTCATTGATGCAATATCCTGCCATGCATGATTGTACTGTATTGTTAAACCCCTGTAAAATGTATATCAAAGTGAGCAATGTGGCAAATATGGCAGACACAAAAACATTTCACATACTATGAGACATGCAACTGTTTTTTTATAAAGCATAATTTATGAACTGATGATAACTGACTTTCTCAGAAAAGTATATCATAATGTTATTCATCATAGTAATGGTAACATATTGTCATATTGCCCACCCCTACATACAGCTATTTGTGTTAACACCACTGAATATTTAAGTTTATACCTACTATACCTACTGGCAGATTTAAAAATGGTCCTTCATTTTGTCCCCAGCAAAGAGTTGTATAATTGTGGTTAAAATAACAACTGTATCTTGTATCCAGTGTCCCACTGAAGTTCAGAGGAGGTCCAGTTAAAAGTTCGAGGGCTCACTGGATCAACTTTTCACTTCCCCCACCCTAGCAAATGGAAGACCTTTTATAAGCTTTTTGTCTTTCTTAATGTCAGCCGATAGAGTTTCCTCCGATGGCTCAAAGTGAGCTTTGGTGAGAAAGGCAGTGACGCAGCAGGTACGCCATATTGACACTGCGTCCCTACTTTAACCCTGAGCACACATTCACCTCCATGGAAAGAAAAACAAAAAGCCTTAGAAATGGTGAGAGCTCTGTTAAAGGAATTCTAAACCCTAAGGAGAACTAAATGCTAAGTTAGTGCTAATGAAGGCTGGTGGGTTCCAGTTAGCATTACATAGATGACTGCTAATCCCTGTTGGCTTTCATTCAGTGTTAGTCTTCAGTGAATTTTTGGGTGTAGTACTCTTCTAGTCTACAATTTTACTGTAGACACTTGGTGCAACAGAGTAGACCTCATTTCTTTATGCATTTATTTGCAATTACGTAGAATTTCAACAGTTTCTTGTGTTCAGTTTAGTGTTTTTCCATTAGTTCAGTGGGTTTCAGCAAGTGTTTTTGTTTTGATGTTTGTGGGACAACTGACTCAGAAACTGCTATTCTACTATAAGCGATTACATAAATTTGTACTGCATTCTGGTAATTCCCTGTGCAGATCAAATATGCCTTTTTCAGTTTGAAAGCCGAGAGCAGCTTTTAAGATGTCAGCACCTGCTGATTATGAAGTTGCTAAAAGCTCCACAGAATGGCCCGCTAATAACCTGCTTCAGTGCTGAAGCGATCTCCTCACAGACTTGGATCTCATAGGGCAACGTTCCAGACAGGTCATCGCAACTCCACGCTCGCCCACTCAAACAAAAGAAGCCTTTAAAGTAAAAAAGAACGGGCTGTTTTCAAATATTTACAATTACCCTGAGACTATTCAGTAAATGAATGAATGAAGGAATATTATTCAGTGTATTTGTAGCTTTAATTTGGATGACAGTTAAAGGAAGATTACAACTAGGGCTGCATAAAAAAAATCATAAAATGTATGTGTTTGATGAATCACTTATTCATTACTTTGTAATATACTCAACAGAATGAAAAGTCTCCACAAGTGATTTTATGCATATCATTAACAGAAAAGAAAAACACACTAGCAATTACATTTTTACTTCATTTTTAATTCAAATGAAAAGTTTTGCAGAATATTATAAAAGCATAATTGCTTAACTACTGTTACTAATATAAATAATAGTAACAGCTTTAATTACAACTTGTTGCTGTTCCTGTTGTGGCTCCAATGTTCATAATGGAAGAGATTGAGCCCATATGGCATCTTATACCTAATTCAGTCCCATTAGATGAACAAGTGTTGCTTTTAAAACTGGAGACCTACCTTCCTGGAGAGTTTAGATCTGCTATACCTTGTTCAATTTTTTTCCATTTTTCAGTCAGATATGTTAGATTTGT
>JBBPDA010000001.1:39436032-39454958 GCA_037974385.1 Arnoldichthys spilopterus
TGAGTGAACTGGTCTCATCTGAAAGCGAAGTGGACAAGCTTGTTTAGCTTTGCTAACCATGCTACACTACCCAGCAAGTGGGATTACACCCAATAGAGACCTGCAAATAAGTGCCGGGACTGTAGCAACTTTCTCTTTTAATGCAAATAAAGACACAGATAAGGTAAATCACTGGCTGCTATGGATCCTGCAAACTGTTTTCAATAGCAACCTTTGACGTTTTTCCCCCCAGGGTCCAATCAGTTCATTGGGAGGATGCAGGATTTCAGATTTTATCCTCAGACTTTAACCAACAGGTCAGTCTTGAATCCGTGAATCACTAGTCTTAGTCAAGTAACTAATATATATCTGTGTTTAAATGTACATTTTAGAAGTAGATCAAAAATGTGAAAGTAAAGCTAATTCCTGTAGAACATTGTTCTTCTGAAAGGTTACTGAAATATGACCTTGTGTTATAAAAGTGTATATATATGCTAAGTAGATCATATAAAATTAATTATAATCTAAATATTAGTGCTTGCAAAATGTGTTTCTGCATATTTCTAAATATGTATAAATAAAGATATCACTTGTATGTGCCTGATTGTCACAGAGAGATAGAGGAGGTCTACTCCGGGCGACTCCCCCACCTCCACGCCCAGCCGTCCTGTCGCTGCCCCCCCAGCCACCCGAGAGTGCACCCTCTAGTGGAGAGGTACTGCATCCCCAACGCGGCTGAGGACACCACCAACAACCGTGTCCTCCGCCTCAATGTGGATGCCCATCCGCTGCACTACATCAATGACAATGACATTGGCACCACCTGGGTCTCATCCATCCTCTCCAACCCTGAAAAACTGGATGAGGGAGTCACCATCACCGTAAACCTGGAGAACGGGCAGTACCAGGTGGGGCCAGACATTCACTTTTATGTTTTATATTAGTGACTACAAATAAAGGACACAGGATGACACAGGAGTGCTCTGAGTGTACTATGATTGTTTTTTGCAGTTTGTAGAAAGCGGCCTGATTGGTCAATTTCTTATCGGTACAGAATTCAACCAGTGAATCATAAAGAAACAGAAGCTGAGCATTTTTTTTTATTGTGATGATGGTGACATACATAGTCATACCTAGTATATGCAGGAGAGAGCTTGATTGATATGAAATAATAATAACCAATAATATTGACTGGTATAATTGTCTGTTTAGACTTTAATTTTAATTGTATGCTTTAACAACTTTAGTTAAACATTTTTCTAAAAAATATGTCAGTACTCAGTCATGGCCCTTCTAACGTTCAGTTTAACGGCAGAAGATAGCATTTACATTTATTCATTTGGCTGACACATTTATCCAAAGCGACTTTCAAGACAGAGGAAACAATCAAGCATTAGAGCTGCACAGGGCAACACTGAAGTGAGTGCTACAAGTAAGTCCAACGCATTTCTCTTAATTGTAAAATACAGGCGGTAGGAGCTACAATAAATATTGGAGACAAGTGCTACAATAACAACAGACAGCAACTACTACAATAAATACATACGCCAAGTGTTTACAGTACTGGAGACAGCAACTACTATAATAAATACGGATGACAAGTGCTACAATAAAACTAAGTGGAAATGACTATCCTGGGGAAATTTTATACAGTTTTTTTTTGCACGTTTAGAGAAATAGGTCAGGTCAGAGCCTGTTCTAGCTTCTTCCACTAACAAACAAAACTGGCCATCTTCTTTTAGCGCCCACCCCAAAAGCTGACAGCAGCACTCCAGGAACAGTTACCCAAGTCTTATAGCTGGAAACCTTGTGTGTTTGTCTCAGCTCCCTGAACGCTTTTCACTTTGCAAATCCAGAAGCCTGGGTCCCTCTTGGCTGTTCAAACAAGCATATGCCAAATGTGTGTGTGTGTGTATGTGTGTTGTGTTCGTGTGTGTGTGTAAGTGAATGTCTTAGTTCCCTAGTCATCTGCATGGCTAAGCCGTGCAGAGGAAAGGGTCCAGCTGAAAAGCGCTAGTGGATTTAGGCAGCTCTGTGGCAGTTGAGTCTCCTCTCAACGACAGATAAAACACACCGTCACACAGCCTTTGAAATGTCCACTTAGTCAAATCTGGGACCAGTTCCTCCACCAAAAAATACTCTCTGAATTAGTTACAGAGGAAAAGAGAGCAGCAAGAGTGAGAGAGAGAGAGAGAGAGAGGTGGGGAAAGGGACCAAAGCAGGCAGCGGCCGGCTTCAAGCTGTTCTTCACAGTGGCGGCACACTCGAGAAGTCAGCCGAGCGTTGACTGTGGTGGTGCAGATAATAGATAATCCATTGCTGTTTAGTATTTCATGCATATTCCTCCCCCGTCTAGCAATTTAGCACGCTCTTCTTTGCAGGTTTTCTACGTGATTCTTCAGTTCCAGAGTGCGCAGGCTGAAGCGGTGCGGATTCAAAGGAAAACCAGTGGTGGCTCTGGATGGAGAGACTGGCAGTACCTAGCCAAAAACTGCAGCTTCTTTGGAATGGAGGATAACGGGCCTTTGGATAGGCCTGACTCTGTCAACTGTCTCCAGTTTCCCAGGTATCGCTCTCACTCACAATCACACTGACATAAACATACACACGGGCAACCATACACACACACACACTGGTAGTCCACCCACAGAAGCACCACAGGCCGATAAGAGTCCTTCAGCAAGCGTCTGGTGCCAGCTAAGCTGCATCAAAGCAGGCCGAGACAAGGTTCCATGTTTGATGGAAGCAGTGGATTTTGGGCTAGCAGGAAGTCTAAGAGCTTTGGAGGGATCTGAGGCAAGAGAGTGGGTAAATCTGCTGCTCTTGGCTCCACTCCAACCACTTCAGAGCTCTGCTGGCTGAATGAAGAGAATGGGAGTTACTTAAATGCTTTCAAACTAACACACATGCACAAGCACATGCACATAAACAAACCTAAACAATAGAGCTGCACATTATATCATATGTAATAAATAGGTAGATTAATATTGTAGCTCCTGAGGTTGTAGTGTCCTTTTCTCGGTTAGTAATTTTAGTCATCCAATCTGATGTTATTTTTCTTTTTCATAAAATGTTTATGAAAAGAGTTTATGAACAGGTTTCCAGGATCAGCACATTTTAAATTGAAAATGGAGGTTTTATTTAATGCCACTTACCCAGATTTACCCTTTTTATTAGTAGCTGCACTTTTAAAGAACAGAACCAATGCAGCTTATTTAGAATATCAACAATTGTTCAGTGATTAGTGTCAGTGATGTAACATGGTGAGCGTAAGTACTTTTTGTAAGGGTAAAGTTAGCTCATTATGGTGCATCACTCACAGTGTGTTAACTATATGTCTTCAGGGAGTAGTTTGTATCTCTCTTAATAGAAAATCCAGGGAAAGCTACTGTTTACTGATCTTCCTAAGGATATTTTACTTTCATTTTCCTTACCAAGTTGTGGTAAAGCTTTGGCTGGAAAGATAAGTCATACTTGCATATGCTATATGTGACTAGTCCATTGTTCCTTTAAAGAAATGCTCCCAGCTTTTGGTTCTTTTTGAACTTTTAGACATTTGTTTTTCTTTACCAGCTTAATTATGGCCTTATATGAACTGCTCCTAGACAAAAAAAGTAATGTTCCATTCACAAGCCTTCCTTCCTGAATATCCTGGTCAATATTAAAAAAGTGAAACATGTTCTGATTTCTTGTTTAGGCTGACTAAGACATGCACAAACATACATGCTCACAGTGCCTTCAATCTTACACTGCTGTGTTAGAAGCAACTCATTCTGACAAACATCTCTTTTTTTAATGTCATGAAAGACTTGAAAGAAGAGGGGTAGTGTCCCCAGTGGGGTGGCACACTGACACAATGCACAATCATTTTGTTCTGGGTCATATTTATTTTTAAAGCTGGCCGTTAAGGCAATGCTTCCTTGGAGCAATGCGGTATAGACCAGATGTTGTAACGCTTTAAACACCTTAAATGTCTGAATATTTCAACACTAAAGCAGACTGCTACCTGCCATGGCTAGTCTCTACCTGGCTTGCTTTGTCAAGTCACGTCAAGCAAGAGACGAGGGTAGATTGAGAGACAAATTAAAGCTACAATTTGTTATAGTTTTAGTTAGGACTGCATGACACATATATACATATCCGTTTTACTGACTAGCGTTATTGTATTTTGTAATATACACATGTAGAATTTAATGGCTCTAACACACTCACTAAAAGTTGGGACGGAGTTAAAACAAGTTTAAAAAGTTCACAGAATATTCAAGTAACACCAACACGAAACCGACTATCTGGTAGCAGGTGGGTCCTCATGGCTGGGTATAAAAGTAGCATCCATCAAGGGTTCAATCTATGTAAGCAAGAATGAGTTAAAAATGAAAGAACTGCTTGTAAATTCAAAAGCATTTTTCAACACAAGATTGGAGACATGTAAAGGGCAAGATCATTGTTGAATGCATGTGATCTTTGAGGCTTCAGGCAGCTCTGCTTAAGAAACTATGACCATGACAAATGTACATGTAAAACCTGGGCTTGGAAGTACTTTGGAAAACCATTGTCACTTAACACAGTCCATCACTGCATCAAGAAATATTAGCATCTCAGGTAGACCAGAAAACTATGGAACTATGTGCTGTGATGAGTCCTCATTTTAGCTTGTTTTCAGAAAAAAGGGGGCTTCGAGTTCTCCGTGCCAGAGTTTAAAACAACCACCCAGATTGTTATCAGTGAAAGGTGCAAAAGCGAGCATCTGTGATGCTATGGAGATGTATCAATGCCCACAGCACGACTGAGTTGCATTTATGTGAAGGTACCATTGACTCTGAGGAGTATTTAAGGATTTTTGTGAGACACATGTTGCCATCAAGGAGACGTCTCTTACTTGGTCATCTGTGCTTATTACAGCAGGACTGTACCAAACCAAATTCTGCATGGGCTACAACAGCATGGCTACATGTACACAGAGTGTGGCCTGCTGCCAGAGAATCGGACAATGACAACCACTGACTGTTGAGCAGCGGAAATCTTATATCAAGCAAGAATGGACAAAATGTCTTATTCCAAATGACTAGAATTGGTGTCCTCAGTTACAAAACGATTAAAAAGTGTAATGAAAAGGAAAGATGATGTTCGAAAATGAAACTGAACAGGAGAGAGAGAGAGAGAGAGGGAGCATATGGGGGCAGTAAAGGTGGGGGCAACAGTCAGAATGAGATGGAAGTGGAAGATCCAGCCCTGCTTTGTCCTGGATAAGTCTATAAGCATTAGGAGACAGGCGCAGAGAGGAAGGGAGCATAGCTCTGTTTTGTGGAGGAGGTTGAGCACTGAATAATGCAGAAGTTTCCCGCACCTGTCCTGGCCTGGTGGAATGGCCTGACGTCCCGTCTAACACACATGGTCCTCAGCCCTCCAAACTCTGCAGCTTTGCTGTTCTTTTTAAAGCCACACCCTGCCATGCATTTTGGTACTTTGCTGGGCTGTTTTTGCCATTTTGTTTATGGTTTGTTTCATTTTTTAATAAAAAGCTTTAATGTACTATGTCTTTTTAATACTATAGTGTTTATGTATACTTGTGTGTGTGTGTGTGTGCGCGTCTGTGCCTCTGTGTATGTGTCTGTGTATATTCAATTCAAAATAATTACGCCTACCACTTAGAATTGCTTGGGCACACTCCGAGTTAGCTTGTAGCTTCATTTTAAATACTTGCGAAGAAGTTACCTGTTGTGGGGGTTTCTTTTGTGAGTGTGCCAAGATTGATCAGAAAAATGTTAGCCACCATCTGAGGAAGTTTTGTAAAATCTTTAGTACAAATTGTGTGTTTTGTCTATGACATGAATGCCGTTTCTATATTCAACTGGGTAGCCAAATTATTCCCACTCTGCTGACTTGAAGTGCCTGGGGTTCTGCAATCTCAGGGTTGTTATCTGTCTTCAGCTTATGAAAATAACCTAGCTTTTACCACGTGTGATCACTCATTCATGATTACTTTATATTTGATACACACACACAAACACACTGATCAGTCATAACATTATGACCAGAATAACACTGACTGTCTAGTTATTTCATTAATAACCTGCACCTGTCAGGGGGGTGGAAAAAACTGAGCCACTTTGACAAAGGCCTTATTGTGATGGTTAGAAGACTGATTCAAAGCATCTCCAAAACAGCAGGTCATGTGGAGTATTCCAGGTATGCAGTCGGTAGTACCTACCAATAGTGATCCAAGGAAGGACAACTGGTGACAATTGGCAGTGTCATGAGTACCCAAGGCTCATTATGCATGTAGAAAGTAAAAGCTAGCCTGTCTGGCCTGATCCCAAAGAGCAGCTCCTATTGTACAAAATGTTAATGGAGGGAAAACACACGATTTTAGGCAGGTGGTGTTAATGTTATGGCTGACTGATGTGTTTGCGCGTATGTATAATTAGTGTGGCCAAAAATATTGATACATATCAGTATATTGATACGAATCAAAACACAATATAAAGAAATAGCAAACTGTAAATATTAAACATTGGGTTTTCAAAATTACCTTCATAATACTTCAGAAAGTGTTTATCATTGTCTTTGTGGCATCTTTTATGGACCAACTTTCATGCAGAAGCACTATGCAGAAATAGCCTGTATTGCTACATGTTAGGCTAGCACATTAGGAACAAATACATTGAACCAGAGGTGGCTGATGCTGTCTGCCACCGTGAAAGCTCAGGTCATAAAAACGAATTGAGTTCACATAAACTCATGTAAAAAGAATTAGAATTAACTTAATATGATGCATGATTTCAATTTTATATTCAGCGGTGTCTTCATAAATAAAATGTCAATTAAAAAAATTTAACTAGACACTTAAAGTATTTAATACCTTTAAATATTGGGAAAATTTAAATACGTATATGATAAACACTTTTTTATGTAATTAACATATTTTGACAAGTTATAACTGCTGTTGAGACATTAGGAAATCTGGATATTTAGTTTTTAAACATATATAATATCTTATATTTAAACAGATTTTAATCATTTAACACTTCTGAAGGTGCACAGCGAATTGGTATCATTATATTGTGTTCTAGCAATTCCTCTAAATTAAGCTAAACAACATAGCAGCTAAAGGTATTTTTTGAAGCAGCATGGTCAACACAGAATTGCTTTATTGTTGGCGCAGAATACATCAGTGTTAACAAGTAACTTAACATATTAAAGAACATCAGGTTTAGAACTCTGTATTAAGAGTTCACAGTATGTTCAAGATAGTTATGGCACACATCAAAGTAACCTTAAACTTATATTGAGGCATCAACACTAATAATAGTTTTGTGAACAACTTTCCTGCAGCACTGAATGCAACAGTCAATTAAAGGTCTGTCTCATTATAGTTTTGTTAATGGTTGTTTGTTGTAACATCCACCCCCTTTGATAGTGCCACCAATTATCACATACAAAACCTGTGCTCTTACATATGTGAACATCTATCAGGATATTTTTCCTTTGCAAAAAGCACTCTCCAATACCCTCACTGACTACGAGTAAGGCACCAGGCCAGTAAAGCTGGAGAAGTTTTTTGTCCCATTGATTTCTCCATTGTCAGCATATATTTAAATATGCCATTAACGTGCATTTTTCAGTAGGGTTTTATGGGCTATGTTTTTACAAACGTTCCTGCAGACTATGCTGTAGATCAGACACTATTAGAAAAACAGCACCAGAGTGCAGGAATAAAGTACAGATTTTACACTTTTTTCTGTGCATGTTCTGAGAGATCTTACCGACATAGACCAAACAAAAGAGACACTAAAAAGTAAACTGATAATTCGTTCATGCTAATTGTAGATTAACTCTTTAAGTATTAAGGTGTTCACTGATCGCCTAAGTGTTTTCAGACATTTTGAATAGTTTTAGCTAATTCTACAAACTGCAATGAATATAAATTGGTTTCAAGACTGGAAATAGATTTTATCTGTTTTGATATAACTGCATGTAGTCTCATAATTTGAAGCTGTAATTCTTTTCTCTTCTCAGTGATGTCCCTTACTCTCGTGGCAACATCACCTTCAGCATGCTGACCCCAGAGCCTAACCTCCGCCCGGGCTACAACAACTTCTACAACAGCGCCGCCCTACAGGAATTTGTGAGAACCACGCACGTGCGCATTCATCTTCAAGGCCAGTACCACACGCGTGGTGCCCATGTGCCCTTCCGCCATCGATACTACGCTGTAGACGAGATCACCATCAGTGGCAGGTCAGAGTCTTTTATCCCCTCATCATCTGTCAGACCACATTAACAATTTCTTTACATTATTGCTTTCACCATTTAAATACATTATTGCTATTTTTTGTTTATCTGAACTTGATATTTGTGGTGTGGAGAACACGCTTTAAACCGAGCACGTTAAATCTGATGGCAGGATAATTCATCCCTGCCGAGGTTGCATGTTTTAGGTCAAAAATAGAAAGCATATTGTTAGAACAGTGCACATTGGCACATGATCTAGATTTTACCATACCCTGGATACTGTGAAAAGCTGAATAATCATAATGTACAAAGTCTTAATCAATCACACTGTGATTAACTAATAGTAACTAGATGTCCGAAGCATTTAGTGCCCCTAAAAGTGCATCACTGGGGTCTGATGAAATGAAACAGTTACAATGCTTAATGCCTGAGGCATTGAAATCATTACAATCAAATCAAAAAGTTATTATTATTATATTATTTTTGCCTTTTTAAATTAAACAAAAGTAGTAGCACAGAATTGATTTACAGTGTTAACATGAAGGAGCTGTTACTTTGTGGTTAGAGCTAGGCATTGTTTTTGATAGTAATACTGATCAACTTCCATGTCCAACAGGATTTTGTCAGTAGTTTTTAAGCCATTATTGTCCAATGCGTGAAAGTGAAAATTAACTATTTGTCATTGTGAACACACTCAATCACACAAAAAGTGCAAGACAACTCCTGCATTCAACACATCACATGTGCACACATGAAACAATGGGCAGGGAGCAGTGTAGTGGGACGGTCTCTTGTTCAGTGATACCCTGGTTGGGACTTGAACCTGTGATCTTCCTGTAAAAAATAAAGTTATTAAAATTAATAAAATAAGTATAATTCATTAAAAAAATTATAATAAAGAATTGAAACCTACACTTTCTATCACAGTATTTCTTATTGACTTCCATTTTAAGAATGATGCATTTTTTCATGTGCACTTCCTTAATCAGACACCAATATTTTTGCAAATGCTGAATATATACATGAAGACATACAGAACTAGTTCAGTTAATAAAGAGCTGTGAGTAATGACATGCTGCTTTGTTAAAGTTAAGAATGGTGATGCAGGTAAACTTGCAGGTGATGTGTTCTCTCTCGTAGGCCTCAGAGGTTAATCGATTGACAAGACATCTGCCTTTGTTTCTTTTTTTTTCTGTTATTCTGCCAGCAGAACCATGTTGCGTGCATGTATACACTGTTGCGTTAAACACTTGGTGCGCTTATGTTGTGGTGCCTGTGGTAATTATGTCATTATGCAGGCAGCGCACTGCTGTCTTGGAGTGTGTGTGTTTAGAGGCAGCATTAATTAGGAGCTAGTTAAAGTGACGCGGGAGAAATGGAGCTTTAGAGACTGTGAAATCTCATCATCCTTTGACATTCAGAGGTGCACGCTTCCTCATCTCTCTTTTTCTCTTTTGCTCTCTCTCTCTCTCTCTCTCTCTCTCTCTCTCTCTCTCTCTTTCTTCGCCTTTCTTTCTCTCTCTCTCTCTGCCTTCCCCTCTGTTTCTTTTCCCCATCTCTCTTCCATTCTTTCCCACTTTGCTCTCCATCTTGTTGGAGAAGTCACGATAGCCTTTTCGAGAGGGTGCGGGGAGAGAGAGTGAAGACAGTAGTGGATTCCCCCTCTGGGAGACTGACAGTTCAAACTCTGCAGAGGCTGCGAGTGCATGTCTTCGTGTTGGGGGACTAAAATGTGTGTAAATTCTGCCTTTGAGGTATTCTGACATGGTGTCAAGCTGCGTCTGCGAGCATTAGTGTCAGCTTTGTACTCACACAGTAATAACCTCCAGCCATAATGACAGCCCTCTCTTTCTCTCTCCGTCTTTTCCGCTCTCGATTCCTTCTCTGCTCTCAGCTTTTGTTTGTTACATTTGTCGGCCTGATGGAGGTGAAGGGCTGGGCTTTTAAGCGCTGTCCAGGGTAGAGCCGCCGATGATCTCGGGCCCGTTGAGGATGAATAATTAAAGGGCTGACCCGCAGGTGCCTGCTCCGTCTGATGGAGACCTGTCAGCTTTCCTGTTGAACATTACAACACGCCGTTGATATTTCCACTGGCATTTATAAATGTTGAATGGGGAAGTCCTATTAGCAATGCATAGAGAGAAATAATGGAGAAGGAAGAAGTGTAGAGAGCGGATAAAGGTACCGAAAGAAGTAGAATAGAGAGAGAGAGACAGAGAGAGAGAGAGAGACAGAGAGAGAGAGACAGAGACAGAGAGAGAGAGAGAGAGAGAAGGTTTTTAACAGGAGAGGAAGGGAAATGCGTTAATGGTGTTTAGTAACCCCTGTTGCTTTACTGATATCAACACAGAGCTGCACACATACAGTGGCTTTGAATTCTAATTCACTTTGGTGAATTATGGACCCTTGTAACTTCTTGCCCTGGCTATAAAATGACGCATTTGTGGGTGGAGCCTGATATGGTCATTTATGAATCTTTAATAAAAGTGTACTAAACACAGAGGAGGATGTCAGACCCTAAACAACATGGTTTTCTTTCTTTAGGTGCGAATGCCACGGCCATGCAGATGCCTGTGACACCAGCGTGAACCCTTACCGCTGCCTCTGCCTCCCTGAGAGCCATACACAAGGAGCTAACGTGAGTCCTGGAGGCGACACTAACCCCCCTCCCCCCACCACTCTTTTTCTTTTTTTAATTAACTACTTCCCCTTAATGACGTGCAAAAGTTGCCTTTAATGAACAGCGCCTTCAAAAACGAGCCTTAATGGAATGATGAAGGAGAGGGAGGGAGGGAGACTACCACACACATATCTAGTTTCCAGAAAGAGAACAAATGAAAGTAGAAAGAGAGAGAGAGAGAGAGAGAGAGAGAGAGAGAGAGAGAGGAAAGGATATAAGGAGAGGAGGAAGTGGTTTTGCGGGCAGCACAGCTCTAATCGCACTGTCCCATCAGCCCCTGGGTGTCTTACTGATGAGTCCAGCAGAGGTAATTATATCTGTAGGAAAGCTCTGATGACAATGCTCACACTTTCACTAGAGCCACACGTAGGCGCACACTTCTACACACACGTGTGAGCACACACACACACACACACACACACATAGCCAGAAAAACAAGTATAATATCAAAATCGGCTTTACAGTTCACCCCTTAAACCAGTGGTTCTCAAACCAGATCTCATAGCTCCCAAGTGAGTCCTCATTTAGCTCCCAACACCCCTTTATAGGGTGTTTTGTACACAAAAATTTGGGTTGGTGGGACCCTGAGGACTGTTTTGTGAGCGTCTTCTGTGGCTTTTTCTCGAAGCCCCCTAGTGGCCATTTGGCCAGTGGAATAGAAATTGACTGGGATATTTTTAGTAAATCTAATCAAATACAAATCAGATTAACTCAGACTCCTTTGTCTTTCTGTGTGTAAAATCTGATTTTGTATTGAGCTCCTAGCGAGCAATGTAGGGTGAATGAGTAGTGGAGAGAATCCCCAGCTGTGAAAACAATTTACACCTCTTCACACAGACGACCATGCCAAAAAAGAGAGCGCAGCTGTATGCGATCTTGATAAAGAGAAATGATATGATTGTCACAATAAAAAAAAATTAAACACAACTAGAACACTTTTATAAATGTTGACTCAGCTAAGACCAGAATCTAGTCAGCTTTTGATTATGTGAATCATACAAATTTCTGTCAAATTCTATACCATTTGCACTACTGAACTAATTGGATAGTTATACTGAGGGACCTCTGAAACAGGCAGAAATTCCCTCTTATGCCTTCTGTGAAAAAAAGTTTAAACTACAGGCTTATTATTCAGTTATTAATCATTAAGAATTTCATTCAGTGTAGACTATGAATTATTTAGTAGCTGCTGTGAAAATAATGTAAATTATACAGTTATGAGAGATAGCAATTTATGTGTGGGTCCATGTACAGGCCTTTACAGTTTTATGGTTCAAACTAATTGCTAACTGCTAATTTCTTTCATGCACAATTAGAATAGTGCTAGAAAGTTTGCATTTATTCATTTACATTTATTCATTTGGCTGACGCTTTTATCCAAAGCGTCTTCCAAGACGTGGAGCAGTGTAGTGAGAAGGTACCTTGCTCAAGGGTACCTCAGTAGTGCCTGAGCCAGGATTTGAACCTGCAACCTTTAGGTCCCCAGGTCCCAACGCCAATGTCCTAACCACTAGGCCACCACTGCCTCAGTTTGTGAACCTTTTCGAATTTGTTTATATTTCTGCATAAATATGATCCAAAAGAACATCAGATTTTCACACAAAACCTAAAAATTGATAAATGAGGGAAATAGGATACATTTTATTAATTTATTGAGGACAATTATCCAAACTTTTGTATCGAGCAAGTTTATCAAGTCAAGTTTATTTATATAGCACTTTCTATAACTGACGTTGTCACAAAGCAGCTTTACAGAAACCGGGTCTGAGCCCCCAAAGAGCAAGCCAAAGGCGATAGAGGCAAGAAAAAACTCACTAAGCTGTAGGAAGAAACTTCGGGAGGAACCAAGGCTCAAAAGGGGGAACCCATTCTCCTCTGGTTGACAACGGATAGCAATAACAAACAAGAGAAAAGAAAAGGAGAAAAGAATAAATAAAATAAATAATTATATAATAATTCTTAGTGTAAATGGGCAGCAGTTCCTTGTATACAGGTGCTGTGATGACTTTAGATCAGTTCTTGGGCAGAAAGGGCTGTTGATATGGGCTCCTCAGCAGGAGTGAGTGGGTTGAAAGCCGCAAAAACTTCAACCAGTAAGAGGGTATCAGGGTGGGTCAGGCTGGTCCAGATAGCAGAATGGGGCAGGATCACTGGCATCTCAGCAGGGTAGCTCAACAAGGAGGGAGAGAGGGAGGGAGAGAGGGAGAAAGAGAGAGAGAGAGAGAGAGAGAGAGAGAGATTATGTAAACCTTTGCTTTCAGTATCTGGTATGACCTCTTTGTGTAACTTAACATTTTCCATAACTGTTAATCAGCCCTACACATGACTTGGATGGATGTTAAACAATTCTTTTAAACAGAACCATGTTGTGAAAATTATTAAAGTTACAGTAATTCTTTTGTTTTTTATTACTGCATATTTGCTTTAATTCTTAATACATATGTAGCTATACTATTTTAGTGTTGCTCTGACACAGTGTGGGACAAGACAGTAGTATTATTTATTCATCATATATCATTTTACCCTTTGTTACTATTAATTTACTATTTAACTACTATTAACTTTTTTTGGTTACGCTGTTGAAGCCCCATAAAAAAAACATAAAATCATTTTACATATTATGAACCATTCAATGTAACAACTTTCTGTGAGTGGGCATTTTGAGTCATTACATGGGTCAAGTATCTGGTTCCTATCAGAAGTGCTGTAAACAATCAAGATTTATGATAAAATCACTCTCAGTGTCTGTTTGCATTTTGAGAGTCTTAATAACCAATATTCTAGCATGCCAGATGTCTTTCTTTTCTCAGGGAGTCTGGTGTGTAACAGCTGAAGCATGTCCTTTAACATGGCCAAGACCTGACGATAGTTTTCTAACATACACGGTAGCCAAATATTGATTGCTGTTGTAGGATGACATGTGGGTGCAGCCAATTTTCAAGATGGGGTTTCCACCAAAGACAAACAAGCTGATATGAGTTTTTCAAAAGCTTTCTTGCAAAGCACTTGGGTTTGTAGCAAGATCTTTCATAGTTGCTAATGCACTTGTTAGAAGAAAGAAGTGTGATGCCATTAACTTTGCAATTTTACATCTTACTCTCTTTGAAAGACTTCTTCATAATGCACATAAAACCCACTGTATAGAAAGATGCACATAGTACATATAGAAGTGAAGGGAGCCAATCAGGGTGGTCAACGTAGCTTACTATAAATTAGACTCTCCTTCTGGATGGACTGTTGATGGCCACAAGACTCTGGGGCAATGCTCGCACAGTGTCCGCGCTAATCAGTCAGCTAGATCGACCTCATTGTCTGAGGTGAAAGTGTCATTGCTTCTTTCATTATGCCACCTGGCCATCTGAACTACTCCAGTTTTTCACCAGCATAATGGCAGATCTACCCACTGGCCTTCACACCGTGATACACATGCACAGTGTGGACAAGCCTTGAGTTATGCATTGATTGTTTACATTCCACTACTCACAATCAAACTTTTATGAACGCCACTTTCAACTCCTGGAATACCTCTTCTCCCTAAACTCCACTGAGAGTCATTGTGTTTCCCCATGCTAACTGTGTGCACTTGCCAACACACAGGCAACGAGTCCCGTATTAAACTTTTAAACCTGATGTTTGGTGATTTGAATTATTCACGAGGGGCCATGCATAATTCACGGCCAGACGCGGCTTTTCTCTCTGTGCCGTTGTTGTGTTCACAGAAACAAACCGGGGCCACATCTAACACATTCGCTGCAAAGTGGGTTTGTGTGTGTGTGAGAGTTAGAGTGATAAACATCAGCCTCCTCGTGGCCCTAAACACCCCAGACCTGAACAGCTGGCTTTGAGGAGGGACTGGGGTCTACCCCGCAGCTATGTAGTCTGTGTGTGTGTGCGTGCTGGAAACCCAGCCGTGCAGCATTTAAATAGGCCACTGTCCTCTGCCACATCATGCCACAGAGCACCAGCGAGAGTGCTGTCAGTGTCTCATTTCTAGTTGGTGCTGCTTGGCTAAGGCCATTGTTAGTTTGGTGAATAAGGATAATAAGCTAGAAGAGTATTGGCCTGAGCACTAGAATAGGAAAGTTTTATGGAAATTTGATAACTCTTTCCAACTAAAAAGATAGAAATTTAAGGGCCGTCACAGCAACACTCAACTAAAGGCCAGTAAGCCTTCATGAGACATATGTAAACATTTTAACGAAAGTGACTTATTAGTCATTATGAGCACACTCAGTCTCACAAGGGGCACCACAATGAAATGTGACCTCTGCATTTAACTACATGGCACATGTGGGAAGCATTGTAGGGAAAGGTACCTTGGGTACCAAGGGTACCTTAGTGGTGCTCGGGCAAGGACTTGAACCTGTGACCCCATTTTCTTAGGGGCAAGGTCCTAACCACTATGCCACCACTGCCCACGTCAGGACATGCTAATATATACATACCATGATCAGCCATAACATTAACACCACTGACAGGTGTAACATTGACTATCTAGTTATTTCATTACAATTGCACCGGTCACCTGTCAACGACTTCCTGTCCACCTCTGGATAATCAATAGTGACAGTTGTAAAATCTTCACTGAAGGCTTCATAACAACATAACACCTACAGAAAATTTTCAAAACAATTTACATAACCTATATGAACATGTATTAAAGGCAATTCCAACAAGTGTTAGTTGTCCCAAAGGCTGATTTTCCCCTCAGCAAATGTTAAGACGCTTGTTGGTATAAGCCTTTATGTTCACGTACACCAATCAGCCATAACATTAACTCTACCTGCCTATTATTAAGTAGGTCCCTCCTCACTTTGACTGTTGCAGACTTTGTGTTCTAAAACCTTTTTAACCTCACAATAACACCTTTGTGAAAGTGGCTCAGATCCATTTTTCTGTATCCAGCACATCGACTCAAAGAACTGACTGTTCACATGCTGTCTAATATAACCCACCCCCATGCCATTGTAATGTAATAATGAGATGAATGAGTCAATGTTACTAACTTTACCTGTCAGTGGTGTTAATGTTATGGCTGATGGGTGTATGTTCCTTCTCTGAAGAAACGTGTATACTTTACTTAACTCTACAAATCAGCGTCCCTGCAAACTTTCTGTGTATTTGCATGCACACATTGTTACTGTATATTGTTTCATGTCAGCACCAATATTAGCTACTAATATCATCTGTTAGGAAGCAACTTGATCTGCTTTAGGGCTTTAATCTACTGCATAGAATCAACACAAAGACAATTAAATTGCTAATCACCATTATTTACAAGCAATTATTCATGTGATAAAAATTCATGATGAGGACAGGGCTGTTCATATGCACTTGTGCACTGAAGTGTGTGGACCCCAAAAAAGTATTGCAGATTGTTAAACAATGTCAAGTTTTTTTTTAAACAGTGTTGCAGACACTTCAGTACTTTCACTTCCACGTTTCTTATATTTTGGAACGCCATCTTTGACATAACCAGATGTTTTTGTGCTAATGTCAGGCATGTTTCACTCAGGACAGCTCAGCCACATTCCTCATTCCACCATCTAAAGAATAGGTATTCAGATAATGTCTCTCCACAGAGCAGTAACATCTCACACTCATGCCACTCGTGCATGTGTGTATACTCACCTCTGGCAGTTTGGCTAATTAAGCCCATGGTGGAGAAGATTCCTGCTGCTGCAGTGATTTTGTTGTCCCTTGTATCTACTTTGCAGGGGTTTAGAAATGTGCATAACAACCTGTCTGCTTGCAGAACACCTGTAATTTGCAAATGTGTGCAATTCTACAAGACTTAATGAGATATTAATGAGTTTTTACATTTAAGCTTTGACCTCTTTCTCATTTAAAGAATGAATTATTGCATATTGTTCATTTAAATGTAAACATTTTAATGTAAATCAAAGGTTCCCAACCACCAAGCTGCAATATGATACTTGTCCAGGCCTTGTTTGATAAAGTTTGATATGACACAACAGGTAGTGGTGGTAGTTACCAAAATATAATCTGCTGTTTTATTATCATTCATGCAATGAATATCATTGTAGTAATTATAATGGTGTTTTTTATTTAAGGGTTAATTATTACCATTACATTTTGTGGAACTTTAAGCATATGGGCATCATGCCTCTGTATGGCCTCATGAGTGCATGTATGTCAGTACTGGCTGCTGCTGCAAAAACATCAGCTTAGCAAACTACGGTCCAAAAGATATGGTACATCTGTTCAAAGGTGCCGCATGTTCAAGGGTGAATCAGCTGCATGTTTACAGCAAGTCACCAAAGGTCTACCAAATAAAATACAGTCAGTACAAAGTGATGCATCTATACTCTCATCTGCTAATTGCTGTGATATATTTTCAGTGTAGTTTCACTTTGTTCTTGCCACCTGAGGCAACAGAAGCATGTGCGAACTAATACGTTTATTGGGGCATGAGGATGGGTGGTGGGCCTAATTATGTGCATTGTAAATTTTCCCCACTCACTCCAAGTTATATGAAAACCTTTTGTGAGCTGTTCCTCAGTCAGCTTTGTTTAAAAAGGCTATGAACTCCTTAACATAATTATTTGATGAACCATAGAACTTAATTTTATTTACATGGAATTTGACAGTACACATAAGACTAAGTCACCTTTTGTACATAATGTTCAACCATCTTTTCAGCAATTCTCCCATTTAAATATACCTCAAGTATGTTTTTGTGTAATATTTGTTATACTTCTCTGGTTTAGATCATTCTATAGAATTGTTGCAGTACAAAAATATGATACATCTAATTCTTTGTTTCAAAAAGCTACAGTGCTCTCTGTAATTATTGGCACCCCTGATAAAGTTGTGTTAAAAGCCTTAAAATATTTTTATTTTTATTGCAGAAGCACACTCTCACACTGAAAATTGTAGAAAAATGTAACATTCGACTCAAGTGAATTTTAAGGGGAAAAGAATCCCTGACTAACAAATAATTATTTTTCATAAAATCACCTGTCCGCACCCCTAACAATTCCTATGAAATAAATGTAATCGACGTATCTCTGTCATTTCTACTTCAGGAACATTTAATTAGTAATTAATCACTTCCTGTTTCCCTGGGGTGTAAATATGACATGGCACAGAGGCCATTTCTCGTATCCACTCTTCAACATGGGAAAGACAAAGGAATACACCATTCAAGTAAGGCAGATGTGTGTCGACCTGTACAAGTTACGCAATGGCTACAAGAAAATAGCCACTCGCCTGCACCTGCCCATATCTACTGTCAGAGGAATTATTAAGAAGTTTAAAACAGCTGGAACAGTGGTAAACAAGCCTGGACAAGGATGCAGTGAGGAGAATGGTAAGAGAAATAAAAAAAGTTTTCCAAAGCTCACTGTTAAAGAATTGGAACAAATGGTAGTATCCTGGGGTCACAAAGTCAACAAGCTGTTTGGTAGGCATGCATGGAATAAAACCTTTTTCACTCACAATCATACACACAAACGTCTGGAGTTCTAAGCAGTACTGGGGCTTCAACTAGGACCGTGTGCTTTGATCAGATGAGACCAAGATAGAGCTTTTTGGCACCAAACAGTCTAAGTGGGTCTGGCGGAACACAAAAGATGAGTAAGCAGAAAAGCGCCTCATGCCAACTGTGAAGTATGGGGGAGGATCGGTGATGCTGTGGATCTGTTTCTCTTCCAGAGGCCTATATTATTTAGAAGACAACTGCATTTATTAGAAGCTAAAAAACACAGGGGTGCCAATAATTGTGGAGGGCAACTACATAGACATTTTATTCTGCCTAGTTTGATTAGAATGGACAGAGACAGCCTCACTAAAACATACACTGTAATGACAGTTTCCTTTTAAAACACTTTATATATAAATATAAAGTGTATATATATATATATATATATATATATATACAGTGGTGTGAAAAACTATGTGTCTGATTTCTTATTCTTTTGCATGTTTGTCATACTTAAATGTTTCTGCTCATCAAAAACCGTTAACTATTAGTCAAAGATAACATAATTGAACACAAAATGCAGTTTTT
>JBBPDA010000001.1:39458390-39474687 GCA_037974385.1 Arnoldichthys spilopterus
TTTTTTTTTTTTGTCTCTTTCTTTTTCTCTCTCTCTCTCTCTGTCTCATTCTCTCTCTCTCTCTCTCCTTCTTTTCTCTCTCTCTCTCTGTCTCTCTCTCTCCCCTCCTTCTCTCTGTCTCCTTCTTTTCTTTCTATCTCTTTCTCTCTTTCACACACACACAGTCTCTGTCCTTTCTGTTTTTCTCTTTGTGTCTATACTTTTCCTTGTCTTTCTCTTCCTCTTAGTCTCTTTTGTCGCTCTCTATCCTCTCTGTTTCACTTTCTATCACCTCGTTTCCTCTCTCCCTTCTTTCCTCTCAAATAAATTAATAAACGATTTTCAGTTCATATGCAGTGGTTTTCTTTCTTTCTTTCTTTCTTTCTTTCTTTCTTTCTTTCTTTCTTTCTTTCTTTCTTTCTTTCGACAACCACAACGTGCTAAAGCATACTTTGAACACCATCCTTCCCATGGCCTGTATGTAAATGCCATGATTAAATTGTTTGTGCACAGTACACATTGAACACACCACACCCTTGGCCAGTCAGGCTTTTTTTTCTTTTTTTTTCATCAAATTTACTGCGAGCTGTAGCCAAATGGATTTTTCCCCTCTGTTTTTCAACCATCTCAGGTCCTTTGTGATAAATCTTTTCGGTTCCCCTCCCTTTCTCGGTGCCTTTGAAGCATTTCTTATGAAATGCAAACGAACGTTACTTAGAAGATCGCGCGCATTGCTAAGCCAGGATATCAAGGGCCACCTAATTTTAATTTTGTAATTCAATGCCAAGTTGATTATAATAAACCGCCCCTGTCCACGTTATTTTTCATGCCGCTTACAAGACCTGCTTCTTTGTTTGTCGCTCCCACAGGTATTTCTCAGAAATTAGATTTGATTATGGCAATTTATTACCTCCGCCACATTTGAGGCCAGCAGCAGCTTCATAAGGGCAAAATTTATCAAGTGGCCCAAGTACTCTGTGTACACAATGCACTTTGAAATGTTGATGCATGAGAATATTATGTCGAGGAGCATTACTGATATAGCAAGCGCCGCCTGGCCGCGTAGCGACACTTCCCATTTCCAGCATATGCAACTTGCCAAGCAAATGCACACTCAAGCTGGCACAAACACACTACCAGTTATGAGTAGGCTAACTATATACACAACAGGGTTTCACCCGGATCTTTAGTACACAGAAGAGTGAACTACTAAAAACAATACAGACTGCTGAAAAATGTTGCAGTCAGACGTTTTCTGTTTTTGTTTTACACATTTGAACATGTATGCAGCCCTTTACATTGTGTAAAAATTTCTTGATTAATAGACTAATTGCAATACCCTCCCGGTACCTAACATGCATACAAAATTAAAATTAAATTCTGTAGTTCTTCATAAATCATCAGATTCGAAATGTGAAATTGTTAATTGTAGAGAATCTCTGATTCAGAGATGGTGGTGGTAGGAACCAGGGGCCAAAAGTAATCGCCGCCACACGTTTTTTTACTATTCAAAATGCTGACACAAGCATGTCACATTAACTTTTTAAATATAATGCTAATGAATGAATACATTTATGTTAAAATATTGGTCAATTTGAAAAAAAAACAACAACAAAATCTTTGGGTACTATTTTCCAACATCTTGTTTGTATCTTGTAAATCGATGTCTCAGGAATCAGGCAGCCTATTCATAACCATTTGTGCAATAACTTTCTGTAAGTGAGGTTTAGGAGACATTGGGACTGGAGGGCAGGGATCCAACACTGGTGATTTCCCTTCTCAAACAAACCTGGTTCAACTCACCTGTTATTTGTCAGGTGTAGTGGGTGTGTTTAAGGAGGATAACTACCAAACTCTGCTAGACGCTGACCTTCCAGGAATGCACTTGGACACCCCTGTATTAAATGTTTCAAATGGCAGGTTTCCATCACCATGTCTGTTAACAGTCCTGAGTTTCACCAGAACAGCACATTTTACATCTACAAGCTCTAATTGATTTTGTTTACACATTTACCTGGAAATTGAGAATTTAAGTTACTATTTTAGAGATATAAGTTATAGCAGCAGTGATATAGTGGTGAGTCTCTCAGTTTAACATTTACCCTTTTTTTGTTTGCTAATTTCTAACTGAAATCTGACTCGATTCGGCTTCGCCTCTCTGACTCCACTACTCCCATAATATCCCAAGACTAAGAACACAATAACAAATTGGAGCTATTCAGCTTTATTGTTATCGGAGTATTCATCTGTGTCACACTGCACACTTAACATAATGGCGTAACGAGGTTTAACTGTGGACAGGGAGCAATATATTAATATCTAAATTCATTAAAGCGGGCCTTAGTGCAGGAACTGAAAGCAGCGGCTGAGTTTGGAGACTCCGGCACTTATAGTGGCGATACGCAGTGCCCTTAGGCTCTGCTCAGCAACATTACGAATAGATTACCTGTCAGGAATATGTATGGCATATTCAAATAAGCGCTGCGCATATTTTAAAAACTTGATATGATTTGAATCCACGTAGACCTTTTTTTTTTTTTTTTTCGCCGGGAGTTCCAAATGAGCAGTAATTCTTTTTTGGCCGCACAGTTATTTTTACCTTTCCTTTTTTTTCTCCCCCCTCCACCTTTCTTGGGCCATTTTAATTTATTTATTTTTCTTGTGCTGAAATTAAGTGTTATGCCTGAGGTGGGTCATTCATCACTGGGTAAGGGCCTCGCTTAATGATGTCATTTCCCTTTGTGTTTTTTTTTTTATTCCACATGTAATGTTTCACTTTTTTATTAGTATTTTTCACTGTATATTTTAGTGTTCATGTGGGTTATGGATCTGTGCACACAAAGACTTAAGCTAAGTTAGTTCAGTGGTTCTGTGATGTGCAAAATTTCTTTAACAAATTTCTGCTAGTTAGGATGTTTTACATGACTAATAATGACTCATTTTGTATTTTAGGTTTGTGAAAGATAATGGACTTTTAGCTTTTTCCGAAAACAGTATGTTCCTGCAAACATATGTAATAAAAAGTCCTAGCTCTGGTCTGGAAGTGTCCTTACTCCAACACACCTCATCCAGCAAAATTCCAAGCTCTGAATTGAGTTTTTTGTGATTATGCTTTTTATGTAGTAAACACACATCATTTACAGGGGGAGTGTATGGATGACGGAGAAAAAAACAGGCACCGGCAGCAAATTCTCACTGGTTATAGAATCTTTAGATTAAAGAAGTGTGTTAGGGGCATTGGCTCTATTCATCCAGGCATACAGTATACAGTGAATGTCTTTGTCTTATTAATCTTCTCAGTAGCACAATCTAGGCACTATATATTGGAATGAGATGATCCAAAAATGTTTTAGGTTTATATTTGGGTATTCATCACTAATATAGAGCTGCCTCTGTAAAGCCTGCCATTAACAATGACTATAAGCGAGTGAACTCAGCTGATTAGCATAAATAAAAGACTAGACACTTGCTTTAACAAGGTTAAATCATTCTGTAACAGTACATGAAGAACTCTTGTTTAACAGCTACTCTGGCTACCAAGTTGAGAGCTTTTTGTGGCTACTATAGAGGCTCCAAAACGGAAAGCCAGGGAAGCTGTTAAGCAAGAGTTCCTCATGTACTGTTACAGAATGATTACTGAATTTTCACGGTGTGACAAAACCTTGTTAAAAGTCCTGTCTAGTCCTATAGTTATGCTAATCAACTGAGTTCACTCTCTTATAGTGATATGCACAAGGTGTCATGACCATTTTTGACAGGAAAGACACCAAAATAGGGGGCTCCAAGAACTAGAAACTGGAAGACCAAACTACATTGCTAATATTAATCATTCTTCTTCTGTTTACAGGTCTTTCCTGTAACCGCTGCAACTATGGCTTCAAGTTTCTCAACAGCTCAAATCCGGATGGCTGTGAACCATGCGGCTGCAGCTCAGATGGCTCACTCCATCAGTTCTGCAACCCCATCACTGGTCAGTGTGAGTGCAAGGACGGCGTCCGGGGCCTCCTCTGCGACACTTGCGCCCCGGGGAGTTACGGCCTCAAGGCCGGGGGACTCTGCCTGCCCTGCGACTGCAGCCCCATCGGCTCTTTTCCGGAATCAACCTGTGACCCCTTGACAGGCCAGTGTGTGTGCAGGACACACGTGGAGGGCCGGCGCTGCAACTCGTGCCAGGATGGCTACCACAGCATGGGTGTAGGTGGCTCTCTGGGATGCCTACCATGCCAGTGTGAGCCCAGAGGCACACTGGAGAGGTCATCCACATGCAGTAAGGTGACAGGGCAGTGTCCGTGCAAGAATGGCACGGAGGGGCTTCGCTGTAATCACTGCTTACCTCATATGTACTGGCTGAAATCGACTAATTCTACGCATGGGTGCCAGCCATGCAGTTGTGACATTCTGGGCACCATTGATGGAACGGTATGTGACACTGATAGCGGGCAGTGTGTGTGTCTGCCCACCCGTCACGGACGAGACTGTAGTACCTGTAAGCCAGGTGAGTGTTTCCACTCTGTCACAGTACTTAAATACGTGAAAGTGAAAGTGACTATTTGTCATTGTGAACACACTCAAGCACCACAACGAAATACAACCTCTGCATTTAACCCATCACACGTGCACACGTGGAGCAGCGGGCAGCTATCAGCAGCGCCCGGGGAGCAGTGTGGCGGGACGGTACCTTGCTCAAGGGTACCTCAGTAGTGCTGGGACTCGAACCTGAGATCTTCAGGTCTCAAAGGCAGTGTCCTAACCAATAGGCCACCACTGCCCACTATCAATCTTCAAGATTTGAGGTTTGCGAATAATTTAAAACAGACACAATGCTCTACCACATTGTTTTAAAAAGCTGAAGGGCTCTAAAGTTCATTTGACCCAATGACCCAATGAAATGGGACACAAATTTATATATTTTTCAGCATTTCAGGTAGTTCAAACAACAGCAAGAGGTGCTTTAGTGTACGGAGGCTAATTGCTGATCAGAGGAGAGTGGAAGCTGTTCCCTGCAAGTCTATTCCAGAATGACACATTTTTAGTCATGTTTAGCTATTTAGAAAAGCTCTGAAGATAACTCATTTGAAAACCCATCTCTGTGCAGCTTGGAGTCCAGATTTGGTTCGGTTTAAATTTTAGCAGTTCCAATCAGGCTGGGTTGGTTTGAGTTATGAAACTATGATCACAGGTCAGGTTTGGACTTCAGGTTGATACTTGGACAGATCTCATGCCAGTTGTACAGTAGTATCTTGATCGAAAATGTGATCAGCTGAACAACAAAAAAAGCTAATAAGTGTTTATTATTATTATTATTATTATTATTATTATATTTTTGCTTGCAATTAATCTAAATTCATTTTTAAAGAGCATATTATTGACCACTGTTTCAGCAGTACCAATGGTATATTCAAAATGTTCAGGAAAACACCTAGTGAAGTTGAGTGAGAGCATCTGCCTAATGCTGTAAATGTAAATTTCACATTATCAATATGCACACTTAGACACTGTTAAGGAGATCTGCTTAAATTATTTCTTCACTTAAATTACTACCTTTGCTTACAGTCTTATAGAAAGCATTTACATATATTTGCATATTTACATACATGCATACTATTTACATATTACTAGTTTTCATTCTTAAGTAATATTGGAAGATTTCTTTCAGTATCGTATGTGGGTGTTTATGTGTAGGCCTTATTGTGTGTGTGCTCGTATACTCATTACTTTAGGAGTTGTTGATTATGCCAGCACATCCATTGTTTACCAGAATACAAAGCCATTGTGTTAGCTACTTTCTTTTTTCTTTCTTACTTAATAGGTGTGCTGCATTTATTCTTGGCTCCATATAGTGTTTTCATCATAGCTTTTCTCTATATTGTTCTCAGGAGTCACATATGCTCTGCCAGTCAGTTAAGTCTGTGGTATATCGTTAGTATGGCTAATAGCTTAGCCCTCATAGAGCCAATTTCACCAGTAGTATTTGAAAGCAACTCCTGTCTTTGAGAATAAGCTGTACCTCCAGGGGTTGGGAAGTTTGGACACCAGCGTGAATGGGTAGGTTGTCCTGCCATAGCAAAGGTGTACCGCCAATGGCTAAGGCGGTCAATCTCTCTGTAGCCAGCTGTAGCAGCTGGCTCCATTGTTTTCATAATGGAGATTAACCATTCTGAAACCCTTGCTGTTTACTGTAAAACCAACCAAGCATATTTTGGAGCCAAGCATAGTGTTCCAGTTCTTCCAGCTCACATATCTTCAGCTTTAAGTTTGTAAAGCAGATCCAAAAAAATCAGGGATTATCACGGATTAATGGGAAATGTTGCAAAATATATGAATTCTAAGTTGTTTAGTTTAGGTATATAGGTCACTTTGGCTCAAAAATATATACTAGTGCAAATCTCAGGCCAGCTATACTCTTATGATCAAAATATTGATCATCTGAAGAAAAAAAAGAAATAACAATGAGCTAGTAAACATATTATTATTATTACTATTATTATTATTATGCTCTTCCTTACAATTAATCTAAATTTGTTATTGGCCACTGACAGTTTTATTGTTCATGTGGCCATTTAACCTACAAGAGTAGAAATGCCTTAGAAATTATACATGAAAATATATCCAGTGACAAGAAAACCTCTCAGTACTAAACCTTTGAAAACAGGATGGTAAGAAGGCACATGTTTGATGAATTGTCTTAAATATAGAAGTATTTTGATACTATTCAATATTTATATTAATATTGTTACTGATATCGTACATCTGAGTACTCTAATATAAATACTATAGTCTCTGATAAAGGCAGACTGGGAGCTCAGACCGTCAAACTGTTGTGCCTTTTGTGCTTGTTTAACTTTTGGCAGTGGGTGAGGCTTCTGCTGTGGTTGCCATTGTTGTGCTTCTCATTTTTAGATTGACCTCTTGTGCCAAATACTCTTTAGTCCTTTGCACCAGCCAAATAAAATAACTTGATAATATAAATTAAAGCAACTTAGAAAAACAAAACTAATCAAAAACACTGGCAGTGATAATTAGTTAAATAAAAAGTCATTTTAGCTGTTATAGCTTTAAGGTCTTGGTCAATCCATACTTAAATAGCAGGATAAGGCAGGTGACTATGAATATGTGTAAGGCCATGGAAACAGAATTTGGAACCAAGTTACACAGAGGGAGTGCCTCCAGATCCTGGATTTCATTCTGGGACAAAAACTTGGCATAGTCATGCAGGTCACCAGAGTTTTAACAGGAAGTAGTAAAGCTATAGTGCGAAGTATTGTTTTGCCCAGTGAACTTACTGTTTCCTGTTCATACTTTCACTGTGTTTCCGGTATTCTGACCTCGACCTGTTTTTTCTTTTGGATTATTGGATTGTAGATTAATATCATTTCAAACATATTGTTGTGGCTTACTAGATATGTTTGGAACTTAAATCATGGAAATAACTAAACTTGTGGTTAATAATTAAATTATTACAAAAAATTGCAAATATTATTTTTAAGGTTCATTTGGATAATAACTATTCAAATACACATTCAGAAACACCTAGCAAATATTCAAAGCATGTCAAATGCTGTCTTGGCCAACCCTACAAAATTCATCCATTCATCATATCAAGAAAAATTAGTCCCCTTTTGAAAATATGAAAAATATTTCAATTGGACTGCTACACCTTTAAGTCCCTGAACAAACATAATGATTATGTTGTTTTTGCTCGCAAAATCTAGTCAGGATGGGGCCCATTACAAAAAAAAATCCTCAAACTATTAGTGAATATTTGTCACTGTGAACGCACCACAGCAAGCTGTGACCTCTGCATTTAACCTATCCGTGCAGGAGCAGTGGGCAGCTGATGTAGGCAGCACCTGGGGAACAGTGCTTGGGGAAAGTACCTTGCTCACAGGTACCACAGTGGTAAATGTACTGGTCTGGGATTTGAACCAGCATCTTTCAGGTCACGGGGCAACTCCCTAATCATTGCAGCACCATGCCCTTTTAAGGTCATTCTAACTGTGTGTCCTTTTAGACTTGAACAAAATAGATCCTCTGAATAAAAAAAAAGTCTTTTGAAATGAACAACATACAAAAAATACAAAATAACTGTGTGCTACAATTTGGAATTTGTCAAAATTTTGTAAAACTCTCATTACTTTAAAAAGAACTAATCTGTTAACAAATGAATTGTGGTATTCATGAAAAGTAAAAAAAAAACAGTGCCATAATTACCAGCATCAAGAAGCAGGCCTAAAATGTCAAGACACTACAGTGCAGCATGGAACCCCACCTCAGTAACCAGACAAGGATGTACGGCTGCTCGTTCTCCGCCCACACCACCTGATGAAATAGTGTGGGGGGCACCCGGCTCTCCACTGAGCCTTGTGGTCCAGGCCCGGCACATAAAGCATGTGCACAGAGAGTGGTGCTGGCAGGAGAAAATTGAAAGCGCAGGGAGAGAGAGGGAGATCCATCTGGGAAGGCTGATGACTGTTTCGGCAGGGTCCCTCCCCCTCCCCAGCTCTGCGTTGCATGACCCCCTTCAGTCGTATTTCACCCAAGGGGTGGGGGGGAAAGCAGGCTGTGATTGAAACATCTCAAACTCTGCGCCCCTCCCTGTCTGAATGATGTCCTTGAGATTCCACTCTTTCCTTCTCCTTAAGGAAGGAGATGTGGATGAGTATGGTTTTATTAAAGCAACACTGCTAATGTACCAAACTGTGAAGGAAACTTGTGAAATGTGTCCTGTAAACATGACATCATGCTAACTGGTAACACCTGTTTTTACATCACTATTGGACATTCCCCCAAGTTAAACTACCTACCTTTTAATGTTCTATTCAAAGTGCATGCCTTTAATTCTTTTGTTTCTGTTTGTGTCATTGTTACAGGTTATTTCTTGTCTGAAGAAGGCCGCAGCGAGTGTGAGGCCTGTGACTGTCACCCAGTGGGTGCTGTGGGGCAAGTGTGTGCTGCTGACACAGGACAATGTGCTTGTTCTCACCCATCATTAGCAGGCCGAAGGTGTGATCAATGCCAAGATCTCTACTTTGGTTTCAACCCAAGCATTGGCAGGTTAGTGCTATAATCCATGAAATATACCCACTCCTGTAAAAAATAGTGATGTTTTTCAAGGCCCAACTGATACTGCATACTGATATTCTGATGACTGGTTAAACTTCTCTCTTCTAATCTACAGCCCTTTGTTGTCATGAGTCTATGAAAGCTTCTAAATCAATATCAGTATTGACCTCGCTCTCAATGGGATGGTCCTCCCTCTCCCCCGTCATTTAGGTAGTCATCATGGGAATCTGTTAGCTGATGTAACAGCCTTAAATGACCTTGCATTAACAGGTGTTTGTGTCTAGCAGTGTCTAGGAGGAAGCACTTGCTAGTCTTCATACTCCCCATTTGGTAGTGTCATGTGGGGGACATAGCTAGCAGGTGGACTTGGCCATGGGTTGACTTGGGAGAAAACAAGGCTTTACAGTGAAATGGCAGTTATCAACTGTCCAAATTCCTAAAGTGATTTGTTTATGGTTAATAAGTGCTTGTATTTCTTCAAATCTTTCCTCTGCTGTATTCATTAGCCATAATTCCTGCCTAATGCTTAGTTTTAGTGAAAGTGGAAAAAAAGTGTGTGGAACCCACTCAAGTGCCACAACGAAATGTGACCTCTGTTCTTAACCCATCACCCATGCACACGTAGAGCAGCGGGCAGCTATCAACAGTGCCCAAGAAGCAATGTAGCGGGAAGGTACTTTGCTCAAGGGCACCTGAGTAGTAGTGCCTGGGCCGGGACTGCAACCTTCAGTTCACAAAGGCAATGTCCTACCACTAGGCCTCCACTGTACATGGTGATTTAACTGCACTGCACATGTTTATGATTGTGTTTTATGTTCAAATTTGCCAGTTTAGCCTGCATTGCTGTGGACATGAACATGCGGTCACACTTTCTGGAGCAACCCAGTACTTTTTTTCTCTATTCATCTGTGTCAAATTAGTTAGTTAGTATTTTATTGGCAGAATTTTGACTGATACTGATAAATCAAGAGGACTGCAAGATCAGTTGAAAATGTCAGCCAGCTGATATTGGTGGGTCGTTGTAGTGTTTTTTCCACACATGCTTTTGGGGATCTAAAACAAGGATGAAAACACAACAACTGCCCCTCCATCTGCAAGGAGACTGAGCACTGGTGAATGAGAAGAAGACCATGCCTATCCACTTACAGTTTTATGGTGATTTGAGCCTGTTAGCAGCTCAATGGCCCGCAGGTCCAGGCCTCCGTTTGTGAAAGGTCAGATTAGCCATTAAAGTAACCTGCCTCTAAATGGGCACGCGTTTTAATGCTCTCAGCGCACTTGATTTGTCGGATACATCAGTTAGGCGTAAATACATCATGCATTAGCCGTCCTTAACGATATACACCCCAGCAACTCACCAGTCTGAGCATATGGTTTATGATAAAGACGCAAACCTTGGCATCTCAGCAGACTGTGGGTTAGAAAATGTTTTTTTCCTGTCATTTAAAAAAATAAATGATCTTACATTCAGCAGCTTTTTAAAATGTTCTTGTATTTTTGAGGCTTCGGTGCTCATGAAGGGGTTTGGAAAAGAGTCTCATTGAATGACCTTCCAGAAAGCTCCAAGGAGATATTTAACTGCTATCCATGCTGAGCCACGCAGAGAAAACAGTGGGAGCCGACATAAGCAGCTCTCACATTAACCATCATTTACCTTTTAAACACTTTCCAAAATAAAAATCCGGATGTTTGGAGGCGCAGCAGGTAGGCAGAATATTAATTGTGGGCTAGTGAGCTTTGAGTGGTGAGAGCGTGTTTTTCCAGTGCATCAACAAAAAGGCCTAACCGGACATCACAAATTGTTAATCCATACGTGTTGTGACGGATCGCAGTGCACACACACTGCCTGGCCTGCACTCATTTGCCAGTAAGGATGAAAAATGAACTATTTAAAGCGATTACAGGGGAAGCTTGAACAGCATCAGGAGATTCCACACAATAAAGATTTCTTTATATAAATATTACAAACCCATTTACCCCAACTCCCCCGAAATCAATAAGGCTATGCATCTTATTTTGTTGATATTATATTGCTCTGTCCAATGCAGTCCATCTAATGGGGTGTAGTTAAAAGGCCACAATATGGTTATGGAATATTTCCCATCACAGCAGATGACATAAGCTGGGATAGCATGAATGCGGCGTGTGGTTAATCGTTTAACCTTGGAGGGAAAAACGCGGTTTTATTTTTCAGAGGAGAGGGCAATATCTATTTCTGCTCGCGAACTGCGAAATGTAATTTACCTGTTTATTCTAGTTGCCGTTATACTCGTTCAAGTTTAGACTTTCTCCCTTGCAAACTTTCTGCAGGCCAAATCCATTTTTAACAGCTGCTCTGAGGTCTGCGATGATGCACTTTAGGGTCGTGTTATTTGCAAACGTAAGATATACCGGTGTCCGTTGTGTTGTACAGCATCAGCAAGCAGGACTAATAACAATCATTGCTGATTTATTTTCATATGGCCAGTTGTCCCAAATCATGGAGAAGTTGCGAGTCTCCTTGTGAAGAGTCAAGGTCAAACTGTATCGGAATATGGTTGCTTGGCCCCTTAACGCCACCCCCAGATGACAGGACAAATTTGCGGCTCATTAAGAGTCTTGGGCTTTTCTCAGCTGTGTGTTAGGGTGTCAGGCGCATGGCCCCAACGTCACCCGCCGAGGGCCCCGCCGGGGTCACACCCCTTCCACACCCCTCCTTCTAACTGTCTTAGGGCATCTGTGAATGGCTCCATTTAGTGGCAGTGTGTCTCCCCACACACACACACACACACACTCACACACACACACACACACACAGAGTTTGTCAGCCTATGTGTGATCCTTCTCATCCAGGCCCTGCCTGTGAATTCACAGCTTTTACAGTGTGTAAATAAATCTAGACTTGTTACTTTTGGTTAATTACCCAATTTCATGTCCTCCGCAGATGCTGACAATGTCAAAGGGAGTGATGCAGGGTGTGTAGGCGAGGTGATCATTCGTGTGTGTCTGAAATCTTCCTTGTGCCTAGGTGTGAGCTCTGCAACTGCGATCCAGTGGGTGGTTTCAATGGCTCCTGCCAAGCGGAGATGGGCCAGTGCCTGTGCAAGCTGTTTGTGATGGGTGACAAGTGCGACCTGTGTGTGGAAGGGGCTAGCCACATGGACCCTGCCAATCAATTGGGCTGCAGCAAAGGTCAGAACTCATATTCACTAAAACATTATACACATGGTTGAGATGTAAATCAGAGATGCAAACTTATAACCTTTTAGTGAAAATAAGGCATAAGGGGGGTCCCCTTCCTTTATTGTGTACACGTACTTTGTCCCCTTACTGTATAGGATCAAAATGCATCCTACAATGCATGCGATCTTTCTATCATTTGAAGAGAACAACTTAATTTCATCACGTAATGGAAATTGACCATTTGCTGCAATGTGTTTTGTGGACTTTTTTAACAAAAATCTATTTTTTGTAAAACTGCATTGGAAACTCACCTAGCAAGAAAGAGTATTAAACGATAATAACAGCGAGCACCCAGGCGTTGTCCAGCAGGCTCCAGGTACCAAGGATTTTAAAAATTCTTTTTCTTTTCTATGAAGAAGAGAATGGTACACTCTCTGTGTTCCAGGACCTCTTGACTTACGCACTGTACAAGACACCTTTCTAGGGACCCTGTTAACAAAGACTCTTTTCACACCGTATCATTACCATCAGAAGCACTGTTTATGACTCTGTTTACACTTACAAAGTTACATGTTTACCATGATTTTTTCTACCATGAATATTATAGCCTACTGCATGCATGGTCTGGAAGAGGAAATACCAGGTTTAATGTTCTAGAATATCATCCTCCACAGATTACTTTAATAAATGTAAGACTTTTATGTGCTTTTGTGTTTTTTGTTGCTTTCATTTGGCCATTTGTCAGTTTTTCCATCATGACCCGAGAGCACTCCTGGTCTTGATGGACCCCTACCCTGCTCATTTTAAAATTTATTAGCTGACAAACTGATTAGTTGTGATCATGTTTGATGGGAGGAAAACTTAAAACCAGGTTTTGGGAATGTTGCCGTATAGGATTCTAACCATTTGTATTTCTCTTAGAGCCCAGGCAGCAGCCTCCTCCACTGGGCATTGTGGTCAACGCTAGTGCTATCGAGCTGAGCTGGAATGCCCCGGACTCGCCCAACAGCAATGCTCTCACCTACACCCTGCTCCGTGATTCAGAACCCGTCCACAGCAACCATAGCCTGCATCCTTTCGGTAGCGCCCACATGCATACACACAAGGCTTGATCTGATTAATGATAGTATCATGAATCGCTGATAAATTCCATTTGGAGCTTCTGGGCTGCCTATGCGTGGTTGTAATTTCTAAACAGATGAAGCTGTGCTGCAGCATAGAATGCATTTCCCTGCAAAAACAAGACCTTGAAAAAAGGGTGTTGAAAAAAAGTGTTAAAAAAACATCTGCTTCCTGTGAAAAGTCCAAGAATCAAGAAAAGAGAAATTTGAACTCATGTATTCTTTTATCAAGCAAGAACTAGCAAACCAAGCTGTTTTAGGACTTCACAGTGTTTTGTCTGGTAACTGTTTTTGAAGCATTGGCTGTCATAGTGCTGGTACAATGTACTGTGGCAAGTGGATGAGTAGAACCACAGGAAGACACACTTGTCACTTTTGTAATGATCTTTATTGTGCTCATCAGTCTTGACAAAGACTAGCATCCAGAGTAGGAGTCATGCAAAGCACAAGCACAAAAGGAGAACATTCATGTTATGTTTAAAACAGGGCCCAAGTCACTTCCTGCCAAACACCTGGCCATTGTACTGAGTGGCACACTGGTAAGAATGATTGCAGCAATCACAAAACCATCAAAGCGGAACACAAGAACACCTATAACACAATCTATAACTTAAAAAATCTCACACATAATAACTACATACATGTTCACAAATGTAGCAGCCTGCAACCGCACGGCTATCTGCATTTGCTGAACACTGACCCTGTCCATTACATTACCAAAGAGCCTTCAACAATTTCCCTAAAAGGAATGTAGCCCAGTCCTTTACCGTATCATATCAACCCTTGTGTTGACAATACATTGCAACACATCACAATCACCACATGTAGCATTTTGTTTATATGGTGCAGCCCCAGTCTGCATGCACACACTGTACTGTAAAGCACTATGTGATCCATGACCTCCCTTTAATGTTTCTCTCCCATACAGGAACAATGGTATACACTGACTCGGGTCTGTCTCCATACACCCTCTACACTTACCAGCTCATCACAAGCAACATTCGTGGCAACACCAGCAGCTCCAGCATCAGTCTGCGTACCCTTGCCTCTGTTCCTGAGTCCAGTGAGCTCCAGCTGAGCTTGGTAGGCCGTGCCGGACCCACAAGTGCCTCCTTCAACTGGACCGAACCATTTAAGTCCTTTGGCCCAGTGGAGCTCTATGCCTTGACCTCTGTAGAGGAGCAGACCGGAGAGGAGCGCATCCATTATGAGGGTCTGGGGACGGAGGTCACTGTAGATGGATTGGAACCCTTCACTCGCTACACCTTTAGCCTGCAGGCCTGCACCAATGGCGGCTGTGCCCGCAGTGATAACATCACCCTGCTCACAGCGCAGATCTCACCCCAGCAGCAGCCTGCACCACACGTGTCTGTGCTTAGCTCCACCCAGCTGCAGGTGGACTGGGATCCACCAGCTCTGCCAAATGGTAAGGGATTTAGTCCATATTAGTTGATATTGTGTGTAGAATGTGTTGCTTGAAAGCACTTGAAGGCAACACAATTCAGCCAAATATTGACCCAGATGTGGAACTAGGAAATCTTTTATTTAAGGAATAATTTGGCAAAACATCAATATTGCAATTGTCTCAGATGATGTCCCATCAGAGAAGATGTGTTTGGAGTCCAAATTTTGCTTCTTTGTGGTAAAGTTGTGAGACTAATGTTGCTATTAAATGCCAGAAGTTATTTGTCACTCAAATAAAAAAAAAAATCTGGAAAACACCACCAACACTTCTCTCAACCTGCTCAAACCAAACCTGGATCTTCATTAAGGCAGCCCTTATAGATAATGGTCACCTCAGGGATAAAGCTGGTTGCACTTTGAGCAGGTTGAGAGAAGTTTTGCAGATGTATTTACAGAAAAGATTTGGGTATCGGCTTCAACTGTTTGTTAGGAACATTAACATCATAGGTTCAGTTCTTAAGAAGGAAAATGTGGACTTGAAGCATGTCTTAGCTGATTGATTACAACATGGGTAAGTGGAAACTGTGTAAGAATTTTTGTCGAACTATTCCTTTAAAGAAAGCATGTTGTGCGGAGTTTCTCTTTTAAACATCTTACAGTAGTTTTTTGTATTTTTGTAATTATTTGGTTATTGTGCATCATGAAATTACAAAGTGCGATATGCAGTAGAACTGGGAAAATAAAAATCCACTCCTCCTTTAGCAGTCTTCAGCCTCATCATTACAATAATGAGAAATACCATTACAGAAATGCTATTTGATCTCTGCCGGCTGAAATTAATTCCTGGTGAACTTTAATCTACAACCAAGAGGCTTGATTAAGGCTCAGCCCGTTCTCCATTTTGTGGTATAAACTGGTGGGTCTGCGCATCAGAGAGACGCATTCACATTTTAAGGCATTTGATTGCTACATGCAATTATGCATTGTGCCTTGCACCATTGAAAGTGCGGCAAAATAGCCTCCTGTATATCAATGACATTTAATGCCAGTTATCATGCTTTTTCACAAATTAGCTCATTAACATGGGCCATTATAAAGTACCCTCGGAGGATTCTGCGAGCAAATCTCTCCTCCGTTTAATTGTGTCTATCTGATTTCTCTCTTTCTCGCCATTTTCCCCTTTCCACTGTCATTTTAGGCTGCGGCTTTAATTGCATGTTGTCAGCGGCTGGCTTTACATCTCAATATCCTCTATCTTCTGTTAAGGTGTATGGGCGAGATGATGGGAATTGTTTTTTTTTTTTTATATATATATATATATATATATATATACAGTGGGTACGGAAATTATTCAGACCCCCTTCAATTTTTCACTCAATCATATTGCAGCCATTTGCTAAAATCATCAATTAATTTTTCCCCCTTATAAATGTACACACAGCACCCCCCATATTGACAGACAAAAAAAAAGAATTTTTGAAATTGTTGCACATTTATTAAAAAAGAAAAACTGAAATATCACATGTTCCTAGATATTCAGACCCTTTGCTGTGACACTCATATTTAAC
>JBBPDA010000001.1:39475550-39498046 GCA_037974385.1 Arnoldichthys spilopterus
AAGGTGATCTCAAGGATGATCAGAAGAAATTGAAGCACCTGAGTTAAATATGAGTGTCACAGCAAAGGGTCTGAATATCTAGGAACATGTGATATTTCAGTTTTTCTTTTTTAATAAATCTGCAACAATTTCAAAAATTCATTTTTTTGTCTGTCAATATGGGGGGTGCTGTGTGTACATTTATAAGGGGGAAAATTAATTGATGATTTTAGCAAATGGCTGCAATATGACAGAGTGAAAAATTGAAGGGGGTCTGAATACTTTCTGTACCCACTGTGTATATGTATGTGTATATATGTAATATATGTGTAATATATGCTGCCCTATGCAAAACCTAGTACCTAGAAAGATCTTTATCTCATTCATTGTGAATGAAACAAGACATACTGGCCTGCAGTATGTGTAAAGTGTGTAAGGTCAAAAGCGTCTTATTTGTTCCACCTTTCCAGGTATCATCATCAGGTATGAACTCTTTATGCAAGCACTCAACGAGTCACTGGATAACGTGACCAACCATGGTTCGGAGCACAGAGTTTTCCTCAGCAGCGGATGGTTGAGCCCTCGGAGGCCCATGGGCTCGGCCAATGAGAATGCTCTGACACCTCCTGAGAGCAGTGTGGTAATGTCTGATCTGGAACCATTCACCATTTACCGCTTCAGAGTGCTCACTGTTAACATGGCTGGCACCACCACGTCAGAGTGGTCCATGGGACGCACTGGAGAAGGAGGTTAGTTTCAGTCTCCGCCAGCCAAAAACAAAAGCCTGAAGCCAGTGCATTGTATAAAAATCCCAAAATGAAAGAAAATGTGCAGTATACAGTCTGAAAAATCTTTTCAAAGTACAAATGCTCGTTTTGGGGTGGTTTCCTCAAGAGTACATCTTTTTTTTTGAGAGTGTACTCATTTTTCTGAGAATGTACACATCTATTTATTAGGATATACTTACTCTATAAAAAGTCTTAAATAGGAATGTACATTTTATTCAGTTATCATTATTAATTAAATATTGACATTTCTATTTTTTTTGTTTGTTTGTTTAGCATTGTGGTTAATGAAGTTTTGATTCCACATCAATGTTCCAGCACCACTGCTGTAGTGCTTAGGCAAGATGTAGCACCTAATAGTAGCATTCATCTACCATTACACATGTAGAGTGCTAAGTAATGTGAAATTTGTCTGTAAAATAATGATTTTGCTTTTAGCTTTGATATGACTAGGTAAAATGAATCAGTGATCCATCCATCATTTTAATCACCTCATATATGTATTATAATATTAACTATAAAGCAATGACATCATAAAAAGATATGACATGGAATTATAGAAAAAGGTTATCAGTTATTTACTCATGCTGATGTCAGGTGTTCGCGATTACCATTTTCGGATCAGAAATTCCACATCAGAGCTACAGCGCTATGACAGAGATATCTTTTAATAAGCTGAGCAGTCAGGTGTTTGTTACAGCCTTTGAATTGAATATGCACAGGGCCCACTTTTATCCTTGTATGGCCTTTTTTCCTATGCTTCCTATGGCAAGGCTTGAACATGGAGAAAATCCAAGTCTTCACTCTGTTAAATGTTAGTTTGGTGTCTAACTGCAGTCTCAGATTGCCTTGGAGAATTGATTTTCAGTAGCTGCTTATTAAGGGGGTGGTAGCGGGTGGCTAACATTGCCGAAGTAGCATGACAGCTTCCAGGCAAGAGAAGCCAACGATTAGCATAAACATGCTAACACTACATTTTTCAGCAATAAATGCACTGTGGCCAAGACTTGGAATAGTAACGAAGGAGGAGGCAGTTTCATGTTCCTGTCAACTTTTAGCTTCAATTCTTTTCGCTGGGAGGAAACAAAAATGTATAATTTAGTTTTATGATATTATGTGTGTTGGTTAAGGTGTTCTCTTGACAAGACTTTCTGCAGGGTTTTATTCCTTTTCATGCCATAGGTTGTGTTGGTCTAACACCTGATTCCAGCAATGGGGGAAAATGACTACTTTTCATTTTTGGAAAATGCCATCTGGTCAATAAAACAAACAAACAAATGTACATATTATAACATTTTATTAGAATGGCATATGTATACACTATAATATATATTAGATTTATTTATTATTTAATTTCACCACATTTATTGTGTAGTGGCGGCCTGGTGGTGGCAGGTTGCAGGTTGAAGACTCGACCTGCGTTCCACTGAGGTGCCCTTGAGCAAGATACCACCCTGCTACACTGCTCCCCGTGCGCTTTTCATAGCTGCCTACTGCTCCTCGTGTGCACGTGTGATGGGTTGAATCCAGAGGTCACATTTCATTGTGGTGCTCTTTGTGTGATTGAGTGTGTTCACAATGACAAGTCACTTTCACATTAGCTTAAGGCAAGGTTAGAGTAATGTAGGATACGTTTGAAATTCTGATTTGAAAATTGCACTCAATGTAAAAATGATCATTCACTTCTATCACCCAGTCAAGATTGCTCAAATGCATTTATGTTTGCCCTTTTAAAGTCAAGTTAAGTTTATTTCTATAGCACTTTTTTACAACTGATGCTGTCACACAAAGCAGCTTTACAGAATCCGTGTCCAAGCCCATGAGCAAGCCAAAGAAAACAGAGGCAAGGAAAAACTCCTAAAGCTATAGGAAGAAACCTTGGGAGGAACCAGGGCTCAGAAGGGAAACCCATACTCCTCTGGCCATCACCATATAGCAGTAACAAAAAAAAAGGAAACAATTTCAGTTTCTAGAGGTGGTGTAACATCTTGGAGTAACAATGGTTCTGCATTTAGATACTGATCAGCTGTCATTATTCTTACAGTATATAAATGTTTAAATCAGACAGCTATGTTGCTGGGATGTGTTTTTTGCTTAGCCACAGCTAAACCACATGCTCCATTGCTTTTTAGCTTTCATGTTTGTAAGCCTCCATATGAATACATCTGCAGATGCTGAGAACTGTGGGGAAGCTGTGGCCTTAAGGTTAGTGAAGTGGATTTGTGACCAAATGGTTACATGGTTCAAATCCCCGAACCAGCAGGAACACCCTTGGCAGAAGTGCCCTTGAGCAAGGCACCTAGTCCCCAAGGCACTTCTGCCCGAGTGCTGTGGCTGTGTGGCTGCCCACAGCTCTCAGTGTGTGTGCGCTCACCTACTCTGCATGGGTGAAATAGAGATACCATTTTCCCTTAGGGAATAAATAAATATAAATAAATAAATAAAATATAAACTTTTCATAATTACTTGGGGGTATATTGTTGTTGGGGGGTAAGGTTACATGAGATTGTCAGTGAAATAAGCTGACTGCCTTGTCTTTACGCAACAATCCAATCACAACACATACCTCTCAGGATTAGGCCGTGTATATGTTGTTTTTAATCGCAGATGTGGGCAGCACCCAGACACAGAACACATTTAATGCTAAATGTGTTGCGATTCTTTCTTAACCATTCATCGTGGTGTAACTGTTCCCTCTCTCTACAGTACCAAAGTACATGAGCCCCCCACAGGTTTCTCCAGTGTCCTCATCTGCACTCCTAGTGAGCTGGGATGTGCCGCTGGAGCAGGATGTCAAGGGCAGAGTGACCGAGTACAGGGTCAGCCTTCATCAAGAGCAAACCTCCAACCCTTATGCTCCTCCTATTGTCACACAGGTAGCGTATGACCCACCTTCATAGAGTATGACCTGCAAAGCTAGCACTAGAGCTTCATATAGGTTAATACATTGATGTGTAGGTTTTGTGTAGGTAGGAATGTAGAATGCTCCAAAGAACCAGGTCATTGTGGTTGAACTGAATTATTGTTTAACTACATTACACTGAAATGCTCAACATGTTTTATCTGTTAATTTTGGTAATTGTGAGGTACAAACTAAAAAGAAGGCGGTAATTATTTGGGGTACCCAAAGTATTTAACAGGCTAATGAAATGAAAAAGCAGATTCCCCTCACTTTTTTTGATGAAGTAAGTCAACACTGTTGAAGTTTCAAATTGTAGCCCACTCCATAAACCAAACTAAATGAAACCAACTCTACTTCTTCATAGCTTCACCCAGTGCCTTTAAAGTTCTAGGGGTGTTTTAGCTTGTACTATTAAGGCATAATAAAGGACATCCAGTCAGAGGTCCATTTCCTAATCAGTCTTAAAGGAGCCGCCACAGATACAGTCATGTTTAAATGAATTCTGATTACATTTGAACAAATACCATAAGTAAACCTCAGGGGGAAAGATGCATAGTAAAATATCTCGTCATTGGATAATTATTTAGCATGCAGGAAAAAACATACACTAAACTTCACAGCAATTTCAAATGCTTAAGCAGGAAAGAAAATAGTTATACTAGGAAACTAGTAGGAAAGTTATTATTACGATAAAATTATTACGATGAAATTAAGTTAATGGGGAAGATTTTAATGTTTAAAGTTGGCAAAGCTTTGACCTTGTTCAACGGTTCTTTAGTGGAACCTGCAGTCTTCTGTTCACAACAGCAAGGCCCTTACCATTAGGCCACCACTGCCCACCAAGTGTATTAAAAAACAAATGATATGACTGGGGGCTTCAAGCTTTGCATGCAGCTGTAACTACCTGGTACTTAAGGTTTTGTGTAATTTAGTTAAGCTTTAGTGTTGCTCAAGATAGTTGTCTAGTACTTTGGAAGCTGTACCTCAGATTTAATTCTTTCATTTCAGTAATTCAAAGCAACACTTATAATTGTGTAGATGAAGTGAGAAGGCAAATATATTCAAAAAGATTCTGTTTTACAAATATTATTGTAGCTTTTTTTCATTACTCTAGGTGCCCAAGGGTTGATTATGTTGCTTTAGCACCGGGCCATTCTCATCATCCTGATTGCCCACTTTTTGCATGCATATGCAAACCTACGCATGCAAACATGTATTCTAATAAACAGCTCCTATTGCTGTCATCAATCAATTTAAACCAATGCAAGAAAGGCAGTGGGGGTCAGGGCAGTGTTTAACACGATGCAAGAAGTACAGTTCTCTCCTGAAACGGTACATTTACATGGACCTATTTATTTCTGCCGGACAAGGATAAGCTGCAGTTCCCATTGGAGGAGGTGAACAAGAAACAATTCATTGTTTGGTTACCTGCAGTAGCCCCTTGGAGAGTCAGGAGCTGAGGCAATTATGTACTGGCCGTGGGTTATTTCTTCCCAGTAACCTTCATTTGTGTACGGTTTCTACTTTTACGCTTGCTCTTCCTTCATGTCTGCATGCCTGTGCACATTCTATGGTCTCACCTGTCCAGAAAGGTTTTCCCCTTCACCGGTGTGAAGCCTTGTGTCCTGTATGTGTTTCTAAAGTGGAGGACCTTTTGAAAGGTTAAAGCGGCTCAGTGTCCTGAACAGCACTCGCCGTTCACATGGGCGGCCACTGCCCGTATCGGCATCACTTCTCTCCTCCTAGTATATGCTGCTTCAAGGAGATTTGATGAGCTTAATTTTCCTTAACAACCGTCCTTTTAATTGGATTTCATTATCTTAGATTTTAATTAGACTGATAAGTAGGTATTAGCATTAATATTTTTCATCAGTATCCTGGAGATATGCTTTTTCCACCCCTTTTCTCTTTTTCTTTTAATGGTAGTGTCAAGTCAGCTAGGTATGAAAGATGCATGTATGTGTATGTGCATTCTTGCTGTGTAGATATATAGGTGAAGTTGGTGGGTTTGTGAGCCAGAGCAGGATATACTCAGTACCTCCTCTCATACGGGACATTATCAACTGTTTGGAGAATGCTGATCTAGGATCAGGTCTCGTTCGTTATATCGATTTCAATGGGGTAAAATAGCTAAACATAGCTTTTTGCATGTTGGATAGCTTTTTGCATAGCATTGTGGATCACACCACGTACGCATACCGGACACTTAATGAGAAAGACCTGTCTTGTAGCTCTGCAGATGTGCAGTTATAGACTCTAGCCCGTATGCTGCCGTGCATTGGTGTGTCTTAGAGCACAGAGCTGCCTGGATTTATATATTTATTTTCAAAATAGCACTGACATCCAGCGACACTGCTATAACTTATATCAGCTCCCATGCAGGATGCTGTAGTACTAAGAAAACAGATGCATCACTGTTTTGCAATATCAAAATTATGTAAAAAAAAGCGTCACTGGTCATATTAGATAGTACAACAGCTGTATTTGGATGTGGATATAGACATTGCAAACCTTTGTTCCATTCACTGAACGAATAGTCGGTGGGTTTGCCTAGGACAAATCATTTCCCATCCTACCACTGAATGTTTACATCTCAACATCTGAATTATGCAGAAAATGTAAAACATCAAGGGAATTCCTCTTTAATTATTGTGTGTGTGTGTGTGTGTGTGTGTGTGTGTGCGTGTTTATCATTACCAGCTGTTGTACAGTGGCTCAGCAGAGGTACAAAGCTACACTGTGACTGGACTGAAGGCCTATAAGGAGTATAGCTTCACAGTGACTGTGTGCAACAAACAGGGCTGTGTGAGCAGCCTTCCTGCATCAGGACGCACTCGGCCTTCAGGTCAGTAAACTCCCAACACACCTTTCTAGTGTCCACCAGTATACTGTATCACTGTTTATTTAGGTCTGTGGAAGGACTAGACCAATATGAAAATTCTGTCAATAATTCCAATTTTGAGGAACTAGAAAAAGCTTTAATTTATAATATTGTCCAATATAAATAGATGTATATCTTCAGTAGTTTGTTAAATGGTGCTTTAGCAAATAATAGGATTGCTGTAAGCACAAGTCCTAAATAATATAATTATAGGGTTTGTTTTTTTAATTATTTAAGAACTCAAGTTCTTAGTGGTTTTGTTGGGTTTTTAGGCCTTTTTCCATTATTTTCTAATTTCTCCAAATCTAAAGGTTGGCTTTTATAAAATGTTATGGTGAGCTTTGCGTACATTGACAATTTTTTGTGGGCTGACCCCAGTTTCATTTTTATCTTCATTAAATATTTGTTGCCATTTAGATGCAATAAAGTACTTAAAATCACCTTTAAAAAATATGAATCAGCCATAAAAATAAATCCACATGCCTAATATGGTGTAAGACCTCTTCATGCCTCCAAAACTCATTTTACATGTTGAGTATGGACTCCACAGAACGCCTTCAGACATTTTGTGTTATCAGGCTAAACGGGGAGCAGCAGATCCTGTAAGTCCTATGAGTTGTGCGGTGGGACCTCCATGAATCACATTGGTTTGTCCAGCGTATTCCATGGTTTCTTGATCACATTGGGATGTGGGGAAATTGGAGGCCAAGTCAATGCCTATATGTCATGTTCCCCAAACCATTTCTGAACAGTTTTTACAGTGTGCCAGGGTGCATTATCCTGTATCACAGTAACATCCACACGAATGCCAGTACTCTTACTCAGGTAAGCTGTGTGATCTGACAACCAGCGTTCACTTTTAGGTTTTGCTCCCCACGTACCTCAGTGGCTACCCATGACAATTCACCTGTTGTCCTTCCTTCCACCACTTTTTTGTAAGTGGAAAGCAGCAGTGAAGGTTCATATGCAGGCTGAGCTGTGTTGAGCTGCAGATAATTCAACACAAATCTGCAAGTGAAAAAAAAACAACCCCAGTTTCAGATGTTTGTTGCGAGTTTATCAAACTTGTTGTGCCTTTATACCACTCTCAATTATTGCACTGAGCATTTTTTTTTTTCTTATTTGATTATTTGCTTTCACTATATCAGAATTTAACTTTTAAATGGCTTTTACTGATGAAGTGTTTGTGTGGGTGGTAGTTTGAAAAACAGATGAAACGCCTAAATATAGAGTTAAATAACGGCATAATTAAATAGTCATCAAATTATTCATGCCAGCATAGATCAGTGTATATTAGTATATATTTACAATATACAATAATGCATTTCCGTCACGAATGTTGTGGGTTTAGGAAGCAGGTGCAGGCGGTAGTTTATTAAATAAAATGCGAAACAACTAAGAGACAAACTATGAAAACAAACGAGAACTTGGAGAAACAAAACTCAGAACAACGGCTGGGTAACATAAACAGAGCCAAGGTACTCACGACGAACGACAACTGGGTGTAGACAACAGGGCCATGTACAACAGGATACAACAGAGAATCGACAAACACACGAGATTAAATAGGAACATCGAACAAGGAACACCTGACACAAGGAGGAGACGGGGAACGAGGGACAGGTGACGAGGCGGGACTAGGGCGTGGCTAAGGGCGCGAGACAAGAGCACTTTATAAACCAAAACAAAACAGACCGGGACAAAAGCACATGGCCAGACAAGACGAAACCATACAATTTCAAAGCAGTGCCTTTAGAAGTCCCAACAGCTCTGTGAAAATATATCAACCTATGTATCTGTCAGACCCTAGTCGGAAGGAAAAAATGACCAATACTTACAATATTGCTGATCACTGTTGCGTTCCTATGTTGTAACTCCTTTCTGGCACCTTTGACAGAGCTCTGTTGTGTGTGTGGGCTGTGTGTAAGCGACCTCTCAACATCTAATTACGAGAGCAAATTAAGAAGTACATTTTTGTTGGGTGGTGCCGAGGTATGGGATACGTGTTAATTTCCATTTTAATATTAATGAAGCAACTTTAATGGGAAGCGTCCGTCATCGCTCATAGTCACTTTGTTTAAAGGCCAGTCCGCAGCTGCTGAGGGACAAGCGAGTGGCACCTTTAATTGTGCTGCCCCGTCCCAGCGCTGGACCGTGACGTGTGTAAACCTATGAATTGGAGCAAATACCACTTGACCTACTCTCCATTGAAATGGAAGGCTTTTTATCTCTGAGGAATATGAATAAAAGCTATTTTAGATTCACTCTCAGGTTATCTCTATTATTTTTCATACTTTGAAATTGATGGAATTGGAAACAGGCGGTGGGTTGGGGGAGAAAAGGGTTCAGCCGTTCACACACTTTCGGAAAGTATGTCATCCAGCCATTTTTTAAAAATCAGTGCTAGGTTTTGTCTCAGTCCTTTGTTTTGTTTCTGTCTTTGTTTCTTTGTCTTTTTTTCTTTGCCCAGGCTCTGCCCCACTGCCCTAAAGCATTTAGGGCTTAGCTTAGATACTAAACTCCTTTCTCCTAACAGTATCTTTAGAGCGTTATTAAGATGAATTTCATCTAAGCATATCATTTTTGGTGCATACTAACCAATGTATAGTAAATGCATACACTGCATAGTAACAAGGAGATTACCATTGATGCCATCATGCTTTATTCATTTAATTTTACTAATTGTTAGATTTTTTTTAATTGGCTTCATCTTAAATATATTATTTTTTTCGCAAATGTGAATAAAAAAACAAATAACATTGTACTCCATGGTCTTTTTTCAGAGGGGAACCTTCATGGCTTTCAACAAAGCCATCAGAGAAATATTTTTATGTAATAGAATACACTGCAGTATTATTTTTAATTCATTATTATTTAACTTTTTGGGAAATTATCCCATCAGAACTTTTTTCTTCCAAGTATTAAAGCAGATCAAGCTAAGCGAAAGTCTCCCATTAGTAAAGCTTTCAGGTTCTGGACATTACTCTGGGTCTTCAGGAAATTCTAGATACGTCACTAACTGGGAACATGAGTAGCAGACTAACCAGTGAGTGTACATACAAACAGCATCAGTTGAAATATCGAAATTCTACATAAAAGGTACATGTATTTATTTTATTTGTTGTAAGCATGGGATGTTTTTTTAAAAGCTTTGGATGTCTGTATTTGTCTAGAATGACCGAAAAGATTGTTCTATTGATATTAACCTACTAGAAGTACCACTTTTAAATATGGCACTAGTGTTCAGGTGTCTGTTCCATCAAGCTTACAAACCTCAGAAAAAAAAACCAAAAAACAAATATGATAATGTGTATCATATACTGTATAAAATATTGCAACTATCGCAATAGTAGCATATCGCCGATTGTGCCTTATCCATGTCTGCCTCTTTATTCTTCTCTCCCTGTCCTTATTAACCATCTCCATCTCACCACATATGATGACTTAATGACTCCCTCAGCCCTTCTACCACTGTTCGCCACTCGCCTGCCTCCACTCCCCCATTTGCGGCCTAAGCGGGGCCCAATTCATCGCTCGGCAGTAAAAACAATTTACTGTTAATTACAAGGAGAAAAATGTGCCGGCGAGCTCCCCATGAACGCCATGAATCACACGACCCTCGCAGAGATTTATACGGAATATGTAAGTAGGACGAATTAGCAGGCTTTAATAACACAGGCACAAATCACACAGCCTTCAAGGGCCTTTAATTGATACAGCGGAAAGTGATGGACATGAATCCATCAGGCTCACAGCACCGCTGTAACATATGGTCTACTCCGTTACACTCCTGTCTGTGGTGTCGCCACCTCCATATGGGGCGGTTGCACACTCACCCACTGGTCTTATTTGTACTATGATCTTTTGTCTTTGTGGTGTGGTGTTTGGAGAGGTTGTTTTTCATTTAGAAGTGATCATGCCTATGCCCTCCTCCCTAGTAAGGATGCACCCTCCACAGTGGGGGTGTAGGAGTACAACAGCCTTGGAGATTGGCTTTCAAAACTGAAAATGGAACTGTTTTAATGTCACAACATTGCTGGCAATTACGTTAATACACACACACAGTGATTATTATCAGTGTAAAAACTGACAGTGCACATGAAAGAGAAACAGAACACAGATAAAAAATTTTCACAAGACAAAGGTGATAGAGCCAGAAAAATGCACTAAACTGGAGGAAGGGAGAAGCAAAAGAAAGTAAAAGTATATCATGATCAAGATGACTAGCAATATATATGCAGAAGTCTATAAATTAACCTCATCTGCATAGAAGTTAAAGCCTATCTTGGATAACCAATCACAGTGGCAACATATTTTGAACTTTACTGTTCCCAGAGGAAATTGCTTGGACCTCTGCATTTAACCCATTACACATGCAGACATGGAGCAGTGGGCAGCCATCAACAGCACCCGGGCAGTGCCCTTACAGTTATATAATGTAAGTAATAGAGGTCTCACAACAGAACTTTGTTTGATTTAAGCTAGGGTTATTTCTGTAACCAAACCAAGTTTTCTGCTCTGTCGAATAAAACACTGTGGTCTATGGTGTCAAATGTCACACTGAGGTCAAGCAAAAGCAGCAATAACACAGGGCCGTTATTAAAGGGCAAAAAAACGTTGACTATCTTTACTAGGTGTGTCTATGTGCTGTGATTAGGCTGAAATCCAGACTAATATGTTTCTTATATTTTGTTCTATTGTATCCTCTATTCATATGAACATAACTAACAACTGTTGGGTCACAGCTTTCTCTAAAATTATAGATATAAATGCAAGATTAGAAATAGCTACTTTAATTTGATAGCTTGGATCAAGATTTGGTTTCTTGATCAATGGCTTTAGCACTGCAAGTTTAGAAGCTTTTGGTATATAACCAGTATAATAAGTCTATGAGATGACAATGATACTGGTAACTTACTGGTGACTTAGTTGTTTGAGCAAATAGAATGTTTTGGTGAAGAGATAATTGTAATAAGCTGCAGGCATATAGAAAAAATCTCAAACAGCTGAATGATGTACAAAAAAAATAGGACTTAACCCAAATGAAACCCTATATTTTGGCAGGCACTGTTGGGTTTGTGTCAGGTAGCAGACCTCTAGTGGGCAGCCACTTTCTAAATCAACTGGATGTAGCAGAGCACATTTAGCATTAAAGCAACTTTTTTAGCTTTGACCTGCTTTGACACTGTGACCTTGTTTAATTGTGAAATGTTGGCAATACCAAAAATAATGTACATTGCTAGATCTCCTCTAACAAATATCAACCTGATGTGGTATAGGGGTCAAAATCATTTCAAAAACTGTACAAGCGCAATAACTCTCTTGTACACCTGGCTAACACCAATGAATAAGGAACGCATTATGGAGAACCAAATGACGTCGTCTTTGCAAGTGTCAGATTTTTCTTCTCCTCCACCTTAATGTTGTATCTGACCGTTGTTTCAACTCAGATTGGGTGATAAGTTTACATTTATCTCTCACCAGGCTATTGCTGCAGCGAAATCTCCGAATACAACTTAAAAACCTTTCAACCCTGTCATCTCTTCCAAATCCCACACATCCTTGCTCCGTCTGGAAGCAATAAGCATACACAAGCTCATCACCCAACCTGTTGTTCAGCTCACTCAAGACTATGTCTTGAGCTTTGTTCCCCCCACCCCCTTAACTCCTCTGCCAGGACTTTGATGTTGATGATCGCAATTTATGCTATCCTTACGTCGTTTTTTATGACTGTCTGTACACACAATGCCCATCGCTATTATATGGATGCACCATTAGACCGAATTACCATCTGTTCGAGCAAAGCAGTCAGCAGCTGCTTGCTTTGAGTGGAATTACAGCCCATTTCTCTCAATGCTGGAGCGAACATCATCCACAGCATAGCTGGCAGAATGGTCTCGTTGATTTTTTTTCAAACGTGCTTTAAGCTCAGTAGAGTTTATAGTGGGCATAAACCAGAATCAAGATCTTGAATTTGTGTTACAGTTGTTTTAGCATATGCTAATGTGTTGTAGATACTGATCCTGGAGCCACACAATGTAAATCATGATGCATTTGTATGGACAAGTTTCGGTGCAGTTAAATAATGTGTTTTGTTGATTTTTAAAGGACAAACACTTATGGTACAGAGAACTACACATTGTAGTATACATTTATTTGCATTATTTTTAACTGGTTATTTACTGAGTTTAATTTACTGGAAAGAAAGTGTGGCTTTTGCTTCTGCACTATGGCAGTTTGATGCTCTGGGCAGTGTGATTTGGGGTCCTGGCAATCCTGTGAATGTTGCTTTCACATGTACTACCTACCTAAACATTGTTGCAGACTAAGAACACTCCTTCATTGCAATAGTATTCCCTAATGGTAGTGGCCTGTTTTAGCAGGTTTGTGTTGTATGCCACACTGTAAAAATTGTTCAGGAATGGTTAAAGTTCTCAGTTTGATTGAGCATCTGTATGATGCACTGGACAGACTAGTCCAGTCCCACTTTGCAAATTACAAGACCAAACATATCTGCAGCTAATTTGTTGGTGCCAAATACCACATCACACCTTGAGAGTTCATAGTGTGGAGTCTATGCCTTTATGCTTTTTTTTGGGTGGCACTGGGGGCCGGCAGTTAAAATCTGAAAGTCATTTCAATCGACAATGCTTAGTTTAACAAAATAAATTTAATTATTTAATTTTTGACCTTATTAAATTATATAAACTGATTGAATGACAAGATTTACTTGCAGTTTTTTTATTTGAACACATTAATGAACAGGTAAGTTTGCTTGAGGCAAGAAACAAATGAATTTCTAAATGCAAAATCCTAATCTTACTGTAGTGTTTTTTGCTGAGTCTTTATTGCTATGAATGGATTTATATGAATTATAAAAGCCTAAACAAAGAGATTTTTTAAATTGCTGTAAAGTATTGTTTCTGATATTCACATTTAAGCTTTCTTGAGAATAAACGAAACAATGAAACAATATTGTAGAGCATCTAGACTTCAACTGTCACTGTTTCATATCCTGGTCATTGGTAAAAAGCATAATAACTCATTTTTGAATGCGCTGATGAGGACAAGGACCGCATGTAAGCCTGCAGAATTTAAAAGAGAAGCCCGACTGACATTATTGATCTTGTGAAAAGGGAACAGCTAATCAAGAGTTGATGGTAATGTTTTATGTATATTACAGCCATAAAGGCATGCAGTACAAGTGTATCCCCGACTGTACACACCACATTGACTTGAACTGTGCCATGCATATTTCTCCCACTCTAGGAGGTTGGGACGATTATGCATAAATCAATACTTTCCCTGTTACGGAAATAATGTAAGTAAGTATTATAGTGTGTAAAAAGGCTGGGGGCTTTGAAAATGTCAGCCTGCGTAAAAGAAATAATAAAAAAAACACAGCAAATTCAGAGACAGGGCTATAATTGTTGCCAGACATGTCTAGGAGATTTGGCTCACTCATTAATCTGATGAAGGCCATATTAACCTTTCTGGTTTGACTGTGAATCTTGTCAAAACACAGAACACATTAGTTTAAAAGGGGGACGTTTCAAGTAGTTTTGTCATGTGTAGTGCAGAGAAACTTGATTATAGGTCAGTGAGCTTTGTATATTTTCTCAGTTTCAAGGTTGTTTTTGTTTACAGATTTCTGTAATACAGAAAATATATATATACATCACATTGTCACTTTCATGTCCTAAAACAAAACAAATGATTGAACATTTATTTATTTTATTTTATTTTTATTTAATTTTTTTTAGCCAGCTTCCCTGTACATTGTTTAAACATTAGTTACATTTTTCCCTTATCCTGTAAATATGCCATTTCAGATATATGGAGGTTTTTAATGATATCTAATTTTATATCTGTTTCTTGTATCTATTCTTTTGCTCAGTACATGCATGTACTACTGCCCAGAATTTTGCTTGTTTTAATTGAAATAACTGTTACTTTATTTGCCCTTATAACATATACACTTACAAGTTATACAAGTTATACACTATGCTGTTGTGTGTAAAATCTCCACACTATGGTTTCTTAGATTTTTAAGATTGGGTGTAAAATGAGCACCCACTAAAAGCTCAGTATAAAGTAGAAAATGCATGGTACATCATAGAGAGAGAAATCAACTAGCAGCAACCACAGACATTTAAGCTGCTGAAAACTTGTATGAAGCAAGAATGGACAAAAATGTCACTTGCGAAACTGCTACATTTGGTGTCCTCAGTTCCCAAATTATTAACCCTTTTCCCTTTTGGGGTGAATCTGGTTAATTTTCACTTGGTTAATTTAGTTCATTTAAAACTTGTAAAAAAAGTGTAATTAGAGGGAAGGGTGATGTAACAGACTGGTAAACATGCCTCTGTCCCTATGTTTTTTTAGTGTATTACAGGCATCAAAATATATTTATTTATAACTTTGGGAATATTTAACATTTTTTCTGTTAAATAAAGTTTAGAAAAAAAAAAACAAATCACATGTTATTGCATTTTCCAAATGTCCCAGCTTTTCAATAAATAGGGTTTATAGATGATTTTCTAATTGCTGAAAACAATGGCTGCTAACTTTCAAAGGGAGAGTGTTCCAATTAACCTGCCACCAATACCAACAGTAGCTTTTCCGATACTAGAAGCAGCGGCTGCGCTTCATTTTTACCACCTGTGTGTTTTAAGGCAGGAGCGATAAATGTCGACCAAGACTTCACACAAATGCAATTAAATCAGCGGGAGGAATTTGAAATGATCAGGGCTTCAATTATATAGACTCAAGTGCTATTGATTGAGAGTAATTTATGACATGACACATGGCTATGGGCCTTTGAAGACAACACGTCCATTTCCCATGTAGAGCTTTTATTAGCAGGCCTAGTGGGGCTGGTCTGACGGGCAGAGTGGACTAAATGCACAGAGGATGTGTCACTGCCCAGTAATTTACAGTATGAGAGCACCATTTAGAACATTCCAGTGGCATGCATGGTGCCATGACTGTAAATGCACATTTTTCTTTACCTTTTCACTTTGCAAGCTGAGTGCCCTCTTTTGTGTTATAGTTTTTCTCTTTTGTTTTCTCTGTTTGAGTCTCATTCATTTGTTTTGATGCTGAGTGTTAAATTAAAATGTAGTTAAAAGTCTAAAATCTCTGATCTGACAGCTCCTACAGGTCTGAAGACACCCAGGCTGAACCCACTGAACACCACTGGAATGGAGATTTCCTGGGCAGGTCCGGCTGAACTGAATGGACCTCCCCCTGTGTACCATGTGGAGAGGACCGATGTGTCCTTTTCTGATGCTCAGGTCCAGGTGGTCAGAGGCAGACGCTTTACTGGCACTGGGTACTTCCTGTTTTCCAGCTCTGTACTACCCGTTAACACAGACTTCACAGGTATGATTCCCTGTCAGTAATGAAACCTAATTTTAAAATGTTATAATAGTTTGTTAGCACAATAAAATATGCTTTTTTTTAATACTTTTTGGCATTTTTTGGGCTGTTTTTGAATGTAAAAGCACAAGCACAAGCACAAGTTACTGTTAACTATATTCTGCTACAGTGTAAATAGTTTCTGCAGTTTTGGTCTTGGAATTATACCAATGTAATCAAAATGTGATGAAATTAGTGATAACGCCCTTAATGTATGCATACTTTACATGTGGGATTAGTTATCTCTTATCCAGTGATATAACAAGTATCTAAAACAAAACAAACTTCATGTAAACTTTCAGGTTCTCATTTGACAAAGTAACTGTCAACTGAGCACAGATGTTAAATTTAAATTGTGGGTGCAAATCTGAATGTTGGCATTATCAATGAGAACTTAATCGTTCTAACACAGGTGATGCCACAGCAGAATAGGCAATCACTCAGACCAGTGAAAGCCAGTGCAAGCATCTGTTAGCTGATGTCACAGAATTTGCAGTTCGCATTCTCCCCAAGAGTGTTAAGCTGTTTAAACAGCTCAACACTTTCATAAATTTTTTTATTATTTTATTTTATGTTGTCGTACTAACATCAATTCGATCAGATGCAGTTACTTCTCATGTGAGAAAAAAACACATGATAGCCTCACCTTCCCCAACTGGTAGTATCCTGGGATTGCAGGGATCTAGCTAGCTGGCTAATTTTGACACGAGGGACAGAAAGCTATCCAAAAATGTCCAGAAAATGAAATTCAGTAAAAGCAGAACAGCAATAAAGGCAAGTTATCCTAAATCCATATTTGAATGCTCAGCAAAGTTCAGAGAGTTATTAAACCTGCATGGAGGCAAAAGAGTTGTGTAAAAAAAAAGGTTCACCTCCTTTTACACTTTTAAATATTTTTTTTATAAACAACAGTATATACCTTTGAGTACTATGCCTCATGATTATTAGTTTGATGCATATGTTGCATTCAAATGTTAATTTTGTAAGTAAATTCAATCAGCATTTTAATTTCTATTTTTTTATCTATAAATATTTTAATTATTATGATTATTATTTTGGGCAGGAGAGTGGACATAAAAAGATGTGAAAATCTTCTTTATTGAGTGTGATAATATTTCACCTGTATATGTTTCAGCTACCAGATCAGTGTTTTTTTTGTGTGTGTGTGTGTGTGTGTGTGTGTGTGTGTGTGTGTTTGTACGGGAGAGCACTCTTTATTCAGCTCTCACTCTCTGCAACTGCCTGATAAATTAATGACTTCCCCGATTAGACAAAGGGCAATTATACTTTTGTTTACAAATATAATTGGGAAATTGAGTTCCAAATGAATAAAGGTTCTGGTTCATCTGCTAATGCAAAAAATCCTTAAATCTGTGATCTTGCCATTTGTTTAGATTACCCACAGTTTAATTGGGCTTAAGATTGAGAGGGAGCTTTTGCTTTAAATCGTCTGATTGGTCAGTTAAATCTAAAAATGTACACAAACAGCAGTTATCTGTCTTTCTATGATTGTGGCATGAGGGTTGCTTTAAAATATTTCATGGATTGTTAATGGAATTTTACGCAAATACATCCACATTGGCAGTATGAATGAAACAAACTAGGAACTAGTTCATGTTATGTGGTTGCTGGTGATTTTTATTCATTCTTAGCATTTTACAATTCAGTGTACACAGTAGCAATGAAACAATGTCTGTGAAGGGAAACTGCAGAACGTAAATCTTGATTTAGGGTTAGATTTAGGTGTCAGGAGCCCCCATTTTTGTTGTATTGGTTAGGGTTCCAAAAAAGGTGGGCAGTGGTGGCCTAGTGGTTAGGACATTGGCCTTGGGACCTGAAGGTCGCAGGTTCAAGTCCCTGCCCAGGCACTGCTGAGGTACCTTTGCGCAAGGTACTGTCCCTCTACACTGCTCCCTAGGTGCTGTTGCTCGCTGCTCACAACGACAAATAGTCACTTTCACTTTACAACTGTGCACAACTACTGAAAATTCAATAAACCTGCAACCAAGAGCAATGTGCTAATCACTTTGCCCCCACTGCATTTTTGTTACCTCTTTTTCTGCTGGTCACTTTATGGCTGTCTTGCTACAATTAAAGCAGCTTGAGGGGCCCAGAGGAAAAATGTAAGCAGAGTTGTAGAACTTTTTTGTGCCTCTGTGTCTTAGTAATGTGTAGAAATGTCAGTAGTAATGTACAGTGCCACATATCAACAATTTGTTTGGTTGCTGCTCAGGTCACTTTGGATGAGCTCAAGGTTTACCAGACAGAAAAAAAAACTAAAAAGAACCAGCTATGCATCACCAATTTGGTTTCAGTTATATTTATGTCTATTTTCTTGGCTCATCATATTATAACATGTTAAAAAGATAATAAAGATGTAAAACTGAAAATTTTTTCTGCATTTCATAGCCACTGTGTTATTTCAGATCCATTGTCCTGGAGTATAGAGCACAAAACACAAAATTGTCACTGTTCAGTTACTTTAACATTGGATAGTAACATGTAGTTCATGTTGTACTGCATAGTACATAGCATATGTATTGAATCAATTGCCAACACTGCTTGCAAATTACATTTTCCAGTAGACCAAAGCTCTCCAGCCTATCATTTGTTTAGTTAAACAGAGGAATATTTTCTTTTTAAAGAGAGACTATGCTCCCCTCACGTTACCCCATTGTTGAAGTGATAACCCCTTTTCTTTGCACATTTAGCACACCAGCTTGTACTGAGGAACGCGAGACAATGCTGTAACGAGTCTTTTTGTGTTTCTACATGCGTCTGTTAGATATCGTACAAATCACACTTTATTTGTATTAAAAAAGGGGCAATTAGGAGATCGTGCCTCAGAAGTCAGGGACACTAAATTGCTTTCTTAAGAATCAAGCATAGAAATGAGTGACCCCCTCTGACCTTGCAATTTCAGGAAATGAATGGCCATTTCCTTAGCCCCCCACTCGCCTCCCCCACACCCACCATGAAAACTCTATTAACATTTAGCACTGCAGTTTCCAGTTTTTTCCTTAAATAATGACAAACGGATAAATCTTTATAAATCAAGCCCAGAGTTGAGTTCAGCTGACTCTCTAATTGATCAATGGCTGCAGTCAAAGTGGAGAGCTCGTCCTTGGGCCTGCTGGCATTATAAATGGCTGTCGACTAATGAGGGAGCCCGAAGAACAAACCAGAACAGCGGTAACACTCCCGTTTGGCCCACATCTTTAGCTGCTCTGCTTCTTTAAAATCAGGCATCCTACTTTTTTTTTTTTTTGCCTAGCCGCGCATGGGGACGGTCCAGTCCGCACTTGCGAAGTCCTCGCCCTTTCGGCGTCGGTCGCAGAGCAAAAGTATTGTGCGCTGGGGCGGTGAAAGCGTAAAGATTTCCCTGTTGAAAACAAGCTGTTTTTATCGAGCTGGCAAGGGGGACTGGATAAATGAGAGCGAAGAGCTCAATGGCTGAAATGAGGCATAATGAAATGAACAAACAACATGCTCAGGGACAAATACTTTGTATAATATTGAAATGTAGCCAAAGCGATGCATTAAGCAAAAATCAATGGTCATCTAATTTGGAGCCTTAAATGATTTTGTCAGTGCACACAACTCTCGACAAATCAAAGGGGGGAGAAAAAAAAACAAGATTAAAAAATGCAATATCACTGCAGCAGATTGATCTGCATTTTAATCCTCATTGATGCATTATGGCAGCCAGTGTCTTCAGCTCTGTCCAAGATTCACAGTTTGGATGTAAACTAGAAACTCACACTGGCGTATGTATGATAATGCAGGAGACTCTTCATATGTTCCATTTTCCTTGCAATGAGGTGCATTAACTGCTTTAGATGCCTTTGAAGTCTTGCTCTATCTTTGGAGAATCTGAATGGTAAGCGACCACAGGCATTTTCACCAATTTTTTTTACATTTATTTATTTATTTTTCCTGCAGCTGTACGAAAGGGCTTGAAATAAGTAAGAGCCGGGCGATTTTCAAAGTCTACATGCTATTGTTGCGCGAAATGTTAAATGATACAAATTATTTTCCTTAATTAATTTGATTGATTGTCAAGCGGCCTCAGCGAGTGAAAAGTAGAGGGGAAACTTTGTACAGACATCATTAGTTTTTTCCCCATTTAAAGATTAATCATGAAAAGCTCTGGCTCTTTAATTCTGTAATTTGTATATTTAATGGGGTGCTGCAGAATCTATGACAGTAATTAGCATTTGCTGAAAACTCATTAATACGCAACAACTTGATTAATGCCGCAATAATGCCAACATGACTGAAGTTATTCAGGTTATGTACTAAGCAGATTAAATCCAAATGGCCCTGTTTGTTTTACTTATGGTCGATATTATGTTTTTTGGCATGGGGAAGGGTTTTTAGTGGCTGCTGATGCTTATCGTATACACGTGTCTAACAGATTTTCAGAACCTTGAACAGAATATTTAAATAAAGTGCTTGAATTAGGGCTATTTTTTATGAAGTTGCATTGTATTATGTAGGTATGGAGAAGTGTAGATAAACATATACAGACAAGAACAGAGTAGAGCAATTATTTTGCTGCACATTGTGATTTTCTTTTACAATGTATTAAAGTGTATTAGTGACCTTAGTTCTCTTCTCCTCTCAGCCTGCATATTAACAAATAATTTATTCATTTTAATGTGTTTTATTGCATATAGACATAAGAAACTTAGCAGGAACATCAATGATTTGTTAGAGTGCTCCAGATTTTTTTGCATCTCATTTGCCAATTGCAGCCATCTGCATTATCAATATTGCAAAGTCTGTAATTGCTGTAACAATTAACCAGCAATATATTAGCATTACATTGTTACACATTTTCACTGCCAAAAACTAGTTATATACGTATTATTACTACAATAAAGTGTAAAAACTACTGAGCATTGTACTAGAATAAAATGTAAAAACTATTTGCGCACCCGTTCTTGTGCAGTACTGACCGTCTGTAGACCTTTACGCAGTAACTTGTGCCACCACAATGCTGGAAATCCCCTCTTTAAAAAAAACGTGACAAATTTGAATGAAAACTGAGATTTATAATACAGGGGCAACGTTTCAACCTTGTTTGTGCAGAATGGTGTTCAAATCCCTGGTTGGAAAGTAGTGCTACCATGTTTGGCTGCCTTGGGAAAATCACACTCTATTTGGTATCCACTGAAACAGGAAGAGTTTGCAATATGCTGTGGATTCTTTCATTCACGTTCATGCTGCCCTTTTTCCATTTACCAAAATGTCTGTGTATGTGCCGAGTTCTGTATTTCTTTTGTAAGTGTGAGACACAGAGAAAAATTGCTTGATTTAAGTGGTTGGAAAAGACGCGTATTTAATCTTTCCTCTAGCAATACATGAATGCTGCCTAAAATGTGCAGTTGTGTTCACTTATTCATTATTTTTGTAGTCGTTTGTGGTCTTACCTTCAAATATCAAATAATCAGCTCAATTGCCATTGGCTTCGCTATCAAATGTGAAGGAGTTCTCCTTCGAGTACCATTAAATCATGTCTTGCTACCAGTCTTGAACAGCTATTAGAACCTTTGATACTGGACTCATGATTGTATTGGTACTTTGTGCATTGGAGATGCCCCTTTTGAGAATGCCCTACTCTCACAAAACGTTCACCACAATACTAAGAACTACAAATGAAACTAAACTTTAATAAAAACTAAGCTAAAATGTTTTCTTTCCAGAAAATAAAAAACAATTTTTATATTATTCTATATATGAAATAATATTTATCTAATTTTTCATATTTATACAAATACTTCAAAAAGTAAAATAAGTAAATAAAATAAGTAAAATAAAGAGAAATTAAAAAAAAAAACTAAATGAAACAAAAATGAATGTAAAAAAAGAAAGGAATGCATTAAATATAGACATAAACCAGTGCCAGTAAACATGTACATTGGGTCAGAAGTAATCCTGGCTTAAATCCCATATTTGTGTCTGCTCTGTACATTTCTCCAAGCACTCCATGAAGTGCTGATGCAGTCTTTGTGCAAAAGTGCTTCACATCTTCCTGCATCTGGACACTGGTCCAGAGACTCTCAGAGGTGAATCTCATTCCTCATCGCTCGTCTCTCCTGGTCTGGCCGAGGCTCCAGGAGACCACTGACCGCTGCTCTTTCTGAACAAACCTGTCAGGACGCTCTCCACAGGGACCCCCGGCCCCCCTGCTTTTCCTCCCGTAATGGGCCGGATGGTCTGATGGATGTGAAGAGCTTGTCAAAAAATAGCTGATCACCCCGGAGAGATCGGCTGTGCTGAAACCTCAAGTTTGGAATGAGAGTCTCCCCAGACATCTCCAGACAAATACAGCAACTGAATAGATGTTCAGAGTGGTCAACATGTCGTTTAGGCCCATGTAACATGTACATTCATGCAACCCCTCCAAAGAGATTCTTGCCTGTAGGCGACTATTAGGGACATTTACATTTTACATTTTACATTTAATCATTTGGCTGACGCTTTTATCCAAAGCGACTTCCAGGACAGAGGCAACAATCAAGCA
>JBBPDA010000001.1:39509900-39521445 GCA_037974385.1 Arnoldichthys spilopterus
AGAAGGACCTGTATATTGTGTGTGTGTGAATGTTTTATATGTTTTAGAAAGAATGATTTAATGGCTAATATCTTGAATTAAACAAAATGAAACTTATGCCTAAATGAATTAATCGAATTTTCTTTAAAAAGCTGTGATAAACTGATTTGGCTGATTTATCGGCTAAGGTAGCTAACAATCTGCCAGGAGGAATTAAAGAAGGTATAACTAGCTAGCCCACTGTTAATGCTTTTAACAGTGGCCCTAATCTAAATCTTAGCCTCAACCCAAACCCTAACATCTAGCCCTCACCTGGTTTAAACCTAACCCTGCTACTAATGCTAACAATGTTAAGAAACAGCTGAGTTTTACTAGATAATCTCTCTGTGATTTCCAAATAAAACTGAGCCAAGAACAATACAGTATAGATATACTGAGATAAATACAGATATAATAATACATCTAATGCCAGTATAGGCTCCAGGACTCCTTACAACCCTGATAGAACACAACAATGTGTTCTATTGCATATATCAGTTTGTGTGGCTGTGCAAAAGTAGGCACATTGCATTGCATATGGGTATGAAGAACTCACTGGACAAAGATGCTGTGGGCATCCAGGGCGGTGAGGACAGGGGCGTCCACATAGGAGGGGGCGAGCTGACCAGTAAAGAGAGTGACCACAGAGCTATTCGCACAGCCTGCCTCAGTGCAGGCACTCAGCAGCAGTTTGTGTGGAGTGTACACACCTAGATCTGAAAAAACACACACAAAAAAAAGGCCCAAATACATTAGAATACATGAATATATGCTTGGAAGAAAAACAAGACCAACTAGTATGTGAGATGTATGCTGGACTCACTTTGACAGTGCTGGTATGGGCATAAATTAGGGGTGAGAATATGGCAAAAAATACACATTGTTCTATCTCCATGATCCACATCTCTGTGACCTTCACAACATTATTCAATGTGATCAATAACTTACCAATAAAACGGTAATTTCATTTATATTTTCAAAGTCCAGCTTACAGTGTCCAATCTACACAGAGTTAATGACAACCCAGAAAACATGAGACGTCTGCCAGACGTGCGGATTATGTCTATATTGCATTGGTCGGTCCAGAACCATACCTGTATGTCTGCACAATGTGCAAATCAGTTTCAGTATTTGGACATCTAACTATGATCCCTCTTGGACTTCAATAATCAGTGCAATATTTCAACGTCTGGCCAGGAGATTTGTATTATCCTGTACCAGTGCAAGACAGCTGCAAAATCGTTCTCAAAATCAGGCAGTACAGATGCATCTTGTAGATGTTTGGACCTGTACTGTCCAAATAGGTGGACAAATGGTACTTAATGCTTTGGAAAAATTGTTAGTAAATATTTCATAAGCTTCTATAAATTCATGTTATAAAAAAACATAAAACGTTCATAGGGACAATTTTTGAATTTGAAAAAACATATTCAAAAGATGTCTTTTGGGTGTAACTTTGCTCACTGGGAACCTAAAGAGTCAAGAAGTTTGCCTACAAGATTTTATCTATGTGAGCACGTAGCAAAAAAATAAATAAACACAAAATAATAAAAAACGGCTGAATGCTCAAATAAGTCTGAGAGCATATTTTCAAAATAAGGCTTAAAACAAAATTCAGAGAAAAACTTAAAAAAAAAATAAGTTTGTATACTAGGTATTAAATTCTCTGATCATTTTGAACCATTTTCTATTGTTTAATGCTTTCTGAAATTTTCACACAAAGTAAAAATATGATGTTGACAAGTTACTCGTTGAAATCTTGTAGTTCACACTGTAAGTAATGGCACAGAAAGAGCTAACATTATTCCTACAAACAGCATTTAAGCACATCATGTTACACTACTAACTCTAGACACTGAAATATTCATTCAGCAATTATTACATACCTTAAGTTTGTTATTGCCAATCTCTTACTGCAGCATTGAATTATGGGCAGACTTCAGATGTAATAGTACAAAAAACACAATTTTAATCGCATTTAGGCCAATCAGTCAATTATTTGTTGGTCAACTTACACAAATCAAAACTCAGAATGTCTCAGAGTTACAATGTCTTGAGAAAACAACAAATTCTTTCTAATAGATAATCAGAAAGAAAATCAAAATTTCATATAACCCATCCCAGCCTTGGTAACCATGGCATAAATTTTATTTTTTATTTTTTCCACAGTATTTAAATACAGACATCCTTTACGTTGTGTAAAACTTTCATAGTGAAATAACCAAATAGAAATCACATTTTATGAATTTGAGGGTGTGTGTGTGTGTTTGTAAAGATCAGTCTATTTAAGAACTGTTTCACAGCCCAAGCTGTGCGCAGTGGTTTAATCCATGTGCTATTGCAACGTTTGCTCCTGTTTGGGTCCAGGGAGCTATTGTTGTGATAATCAGCCATCTCCCGCTGGCCCTCTGCCTCCACAGAGGACACACACACACACACACACACACACACACACACACACACCAGCCTGCACTTCCACGCAACTGAGCTGATTTGTTAACCATTTGTACAGTGAGGCTGGAATTTTCAAACCCAGTCTGAGAGCGACACGTTTCAAAGGGCATTCTTGACGGGAAGGAGGCTCTCTCCTTGAAACGATTGAAAGCGGTTTTACTGTCAAGGAACGAAGGGGGAAAAAGGCAAGAGAATCCAGAATCACAGCAGGGGCTGCTGCCGAAGCTGAGCTAAGATATCCTGAAAGAAATTGGAATCCCCGGGTTTGGAGTGTGTGATGCGCTTGCGCATGCGTGAGTGGAAGGTGTAGCGATGCAGTGCTCCCAAGCTTCTTATCATATCAGACCTTTACCTTCATCCTTCATCACGACCCACAATGAATGCCATACCCTGCTGAGTAAGACTGAAAATAACATCTAGCCACATGATGCGCCTTATGGAAAGACAAAAAATATCAAAGCCAACTGTGTGCTTTGTGCTTCAGCATTCGTTTGTGATACACATGTACTCAGACACATCTTTAAGGCAAAGTTCCTAAAAGTGATCAGAGGAGAGGGCTGAAATTGTTTTGGGCTTTGAACAGGAAAATCCAGCACACCGCTTTCAACCCTCGACTGAAAAACTAGGTGTGAAATGTGCTTCACTGACTAGAAAGCAACTTCCATCGAGTCATATTTGCATATAGTCTACTGTTAAGTGTGGCGGAAGGGAAAGAAAGAGGGAGCGAGCGGGAGAGCGAGCGAGCGAGGGACTGAAAAAAATGGATCAACAGTCCTTAACTAGAGACGTGTTACAAAAAAATTATATCCTCTCGCATGGACGACCTAGCCATTACTGTCAGGCAAGCTATAATTTTCAATCGGGCCAAGAGATGAAGATCTGTGTTCCTAATGATTTACCAATACTGTTGTAGGAGACCCATTGATCTTTGCCTTTTATGACAAGCACGTTGTTTCAAAACCTCTTTCTATGTGGATGCCTTTTCTAATGGAGAAGTGTAAAGAAGGAAACGTTCCTACATTAAGATCTTCGTGACTGTGCAACATGCTAATCCAGGGTGATCAAATGTCTAGTGCCTATGGCTGATTCACTGTTTGGCTAAAGTGTGATAATTCTGGACTGATAATCATAATCAATAACTAAGTGTGGGGTTCATACTGATACTAATAACCATAATAAACATTTTTTGCATTTTCTACAAGTTTTCTACGATATGAATATATGACGTGCACTGAGCTTAAGAATTGAGCTTTTTCAGGGACTAAAGAAATGAGCCTGTCCAAAGCTGTAATTTCTGTAAAAACTGTAGTTTCACACAGTCTAAGGGCACAAAAAACAGAGACGCATCCATCTTTCAAAAGTGGCTGTATTTAACCTTCACTGAAAAACCTGAGTAATCGAAGACTTAATCCCTGTCCTATAAAACAGATTGTTGATTCAGTTTAAACCGTATTAGACACCATAATCATAATGCAATGTCATTATTGACTGTAATGTTGTTAACACTTCTCTATGCTTTTCATAACACATTTCCTCCCAACAAACAGCTAGAGTGTGTATATGTGAAAGGGGTAAGGGGGTGGGGGGTGGAGTGTGTAGGCTGGCATTTTGAATGATTCATCTCAGAGTGAATATACCTGTCTTGGGTGTAAATTGGTCTTTTGGGGGCTCCCCCATCGTTTAGGCATGACTCTCACCCTCGGGTCAAATGCAGGACAGAAGCCCTTAGCCTTTTAATAAAACATTGCGCAATGTTCACACATTACCGCCAAGAGCACAGGCCGCTGCTACTGCTGCTGCTGGAGGCCAGGCCAGCAGGAGCACACTGGGAGTAGCAAATAAACCCACCCCCCCTCAAAAAAAATGGATGGCTGTTGGCCTTTGTGTGGTGTAGCAAAATGAAATATAGTAATACAACAGTGGCTCCCCAGAAGTGAACAGAGCCTCAGCCTTTCAAGGGTTTTAACTAAATAAAGGGGGATGGCAGCCACTTCCACATGTCAGTAAGGCTCCCAGTTGCCCCTGAGCAGCATGGCTAGGGTGTATGTGTGTGTGGCTTTATATTGATTTGATATACTCAATTCTCTCATGATGTCCACTGTCATTTTTGCTTGTATCTAATGGCTTCTCTAGTCCTGGTATAAAATATATCAAGTATACCCTGGTCAGCCATAACATTAGCACCACCTGCCTAATACTGAGTAGCCCTCCACCTAATCCTGCTGAAACAGCTCTGACGGTGGTGCAATGATTGTTCTTAGACCTTTCTATCAGAGTCATCATTCACCGTTATACCACAGTATACCACCAGTCCTTCCTTGGGTCACTTTTGGTAGGTAATAACTACTGCACACCTGGAACACTCCACAATACCGGCCACTTTGGAGATGCTCTGGTTCAGTTGTCTAACCACCACATTGGGCAGCCATGGCCTAAAGCTTTTAGAAGCGGGTTTGTCCCCAAATCCCCGAACCAGCAGGAACACCCACAGCTGAAGTGCCCTTGAGCAAGGCAACTAACCCCGCAACTGCTCCCCAGGCACCGCGGCTGTGTGACTGCCCACTGCTCCGGGCGTGTGTGCTAACTACACACAGCTCTCGGTGTGGGTGTATGCTCACTGCTCTGGACTGGAAAAATGCAAAGACCAATTCCTCCTCGAAGATTAACAGAGTATATAAAACGTAAATAAAAACTTATGACCTGGTAAACATAGGACATATATACACACACAAACTACTAATTCGAATCTTTCATGTGTTTTCTTCTTGTTGTAGCTTGGCTGCCGCTCTGTTTTCCTCTGAAATTGTGAAAAAGTTCCACATCGTTGACATTAAAGTTACCAGTTGTAAGTATTGGCTGTAATTTCAATATTAAACCTAATCATAATAATAACATTCCATCAGAACTCAACCTGTCTGCTACGGTCAACATATAATGCTTTAAATATTGTACAAAGGTTTTTCAGCTCAAGCTACTACACCCAGGATCAGGGCTGCACAGTGCAAGCTCCTGCATACATGATGATTCAAAGAACTCCTCCAAAACAGCCCCTCTGTGTCAACGAGCCGCTCTGTCTGCTTCTTCGTTTCATCTGCTCTTTATGACAGCTAAACGCTGTTCAAAGAAACTTCCCCTGGGTAGGGCTGGGTAGCTCCACTCTCTTTCAAATGCTAATCCACCTCTACTTATTGTTTTCTTTCCGTATTCATGCTCTTCTTCTGAGTAAACATGAGTGTAAGGGAACAGACATGCCAATGTACTTGGGTTGCTACAGACTTAGGGTTTTAAAAACGATCCATTCAATAATGTGGATTTACATCAGGGCTTTAGAATTGAGAATCCACTTATGCTTTAATAAACGCCCATCGTGGAGCACAAGGGAAACATATTGTCACTATCAAAACAAAACCTTGTCTCTAAATTGGGAGCTTTATAGGAGAAGGAAAAAGATTCTTAGCTTTAACGTATATTAATGTAAAGAGGTTTAATTCTAACTAAGTCTGAACCATGACATATTCACACTTACCATAACCTACTTTAAGCTGGTAAAAAAGACGATTTTCTTACCAGTGATGTTGAAGGCAGTGTCGTTCCCACTGTAGATGAACTTATTGTCCTTGTAGAGGGTGTAGTGGGTGATGATACCATTGGATTTTTGAGGGGGATCCCAAAACACAGAGAGAGAATCTGGGTATGGAATTGCACGAGGGGGAAGAACTCCCTGAGGAGCTGTAAAAGAAGAGGTATGAACTTAACACAACTGAAATACTCCATATCTCTAGAACATTTCTGAAGAATTGTCTACAAGATGTGGCTTCTTGTTTCACTACAATGATACTGAAATCTAGTGGGAAGCTTGTGCGATCTCACATGCACATCTGCGGCCACTTGCGTAAAACATCTTAACATATGCGATATATATATAAAATGAAAAGGTTGCATAACCCTCCTTAAACACAGCAAACAAATAGTAACTGTGAATTAATGTGCAAAATATAACTACAGTTTAACGTAATAAGCTCTATTAATAACAAAATTAAGCCATAATTACTGCTACTGAGTGGAATTTACATTAAACATTAAATCTGGCCTGTGCAAAGGTTTTGGCACATGTGATATGCCAAATAGTAGAACTTGTGCAGACAAATGTCATGTTTCCTGTAGATGATGTGTAATTTTTTTGTACTTTGACCAGCGGTATGCAAACTTTTTTACTTGACTTAAGCACAGTGGTGTAATTGAATCATGACACTTTGTTCTTAAAAATTATTCTTTTCATTAGCCAGGTAAGTATAGTGGTGCTTGAAAGTTTATGAAGCTTAAAACACCATCACTACTCTACAATGTTTTAGCCCATGCATAATATGGTCTGGCACTGTCCTGCTAATATAAGCATGGACATCCTAGGAAGAGATGTTGCCTGGATGGCAACATATGTCTCGCCAAAATCCTAATATATTCCTCAAAGTCAATGGCACCTTCACATACATGCAACACACCCATGCCTGACGCATCCCTGTAACAATACAGAAGCTTTTGCACCATTCCCTGATAATCTGGATGGTCGTTTTTATCTTTGGCACAGAAAACTCAACTGTAGATGTTGAACGACCTAAAATTCTCTGCAACCCGTCACTGAGAAACATTTTTTTGAACTGACTAAAATTTCTAACAATTTTGACTAGCAATTTTGGAACAAAGGGCTGAGCCATGACCCATACTTGCTTTGATGGATGCGAATTTTATGCCCAATTGTGATTTCTTACATTCTACCAACATGCTTGCTTAATGTGGAATCTTCCAAACTGATGTTGCTTGAATATTCTGGGCACTTTTCAATCTTATTTTAACTCTGTGCCAACTTTTGTTGAGTGTGTTGCAGCCATTAAATTCTACGTTTGTGTTTAGTTACAAAACACAATTAAGTTGGTCAGTAAAACTATTGTCAGTTAAATACAGGCACTTTAATTAACATATCATACATTTTTTTGTACCATTCCATAGCATTAGGGGTGAAATTACCCAAAATCCAATGTGATGTGTTTTTTCTGTTATTTACCTCCTAGTTTCCTTTCCTTCGTTACACATAATTTCCGAATACATTGGTCAGGCCCTAGTAACCACCACTTAACCACACTTTCACTAATGAGATTTCAGTGATGAACTTCATGTTCATCATCATAAATCAGACCAATTCAGAGTCATCTCCTAAAATGTGTTAAGTAAGCTGTACATAAGCGTTGCGGAGATCTTAATAATATTTATAAAATCAGGTTCCCGAGGGCCTAGTGGTTTGTGTGAGTAGCTCATGCATTTTATAATTCAGTCCAGTATGTCACAGAGTAGCTTTGTAACACTGGGTAAATTTAACTGAACATATTTTCATCAAGAATATGTTACTTTAAGAATAAAGTATCTCCTACATCAGATAGGGAAGCAATGTTCAAAGTTCTGGAGCGCAGAATCGATACAGTAATTTCACTTTTTGTAATCAAGTCCACATCAAATTGATTTTTTCACTCTACAATGACCCCTAATGTCATACTATCTCTTAAACAAGGCAATTTAGTCCAACTTAGATTAATGCATGACCTGAAAAAGCCGCCCACATATTTCACTCTACCTACAACCTGCCAAAAAGAGAAAAAAAAGATGCTTCAAACTATTTAAACCAGAGGGCAGAACAGAACTACTTTTATTTGCAAATGGGTCGGGAGACAGAGAAAATAATTGCTGCTGACAATTAATCTGTCTTTATTCTTGCTGTTTCATGTAGGGGAGAGAGGTTCAGTCAATGGACATGACACTTGTTCTTCTCTGACTACAGAAAAAGCTTCTTTGTCTTGTCTGTGGAGTTAGACAGACGAAACGGTAATAAAGAATGAATGCAGAAGAGTTGAAAGAGAGCGCTCTTTGCTCTCTGCAGCGTTTCCTTCATGAGAGCAACCGAGCACACCCTCAGCTGGCTCCAAAAGCATGGAAATGGAGCGCTTGATTCTCCATTTCATACTTGTGGCCATACAATCAATTCTTTTTAGCCCGCCGACTGTCTTTACATTTACTTCTTTGGTGGAGTGAAATGAAGAAAGCTTTCATTAATCTTGCAGATGCCTCCCATTAATGACAAGCCTCTCGCATGAACAATGTAACAGCAATTAAAAAGGCCATTCATCTGCATTAGAGCTATTAAAGATGCATGTCATTAAAAGGGGGAAAGAGTTTGATTCATTCGCCCATTCGATTCCCTACCTCCCCCTTCCGAACCCACACACATATTCACTTCTTTTAATCCACCCTTTTTAAATCAGGGACTTCAAAAAAAAAAAAAATAATAATTATATTAATAAAACCAAGTAACCTGGCAACACACTTTGTCAACAAATTAGTTCAGAGTTTTTGAGCAAATGGCTCAGCACCATTCACACTCCTCTCTGAGCTTTTATTATTCATCAAATAAATGTGCGAGTCAGGACCTTCTAAATGACTTTACCCTCTTGCGGAGTGGTGAGGCTGGTTGAGCGCGTACTTTCTCCGCAGCCGGCCTGAGTGCATGCCGTTAGGGTAATACTGTAGCTGCTAAAAGGAGCCAGGCCACTTAATGTTCCTGCAACAGGAGAGAGAGAAAGTGAAAGAGAGAGAGAGAGAGAGGGAGAGAGAGAGAGAGGGAGAGGGAGAGGGAGAGAGAGAGAGAGAGAGAGAGAGAGAGAAAGCAAGAGAGAGCAGCAAATGTCACTCTTTTCACTTCCATATTTCAAAGAAGCAGCCCCTTCGCCTGCTATGCTATGAGACTTAATGCAATGACTTTTCAAACACAGCATAATTTAACCATCACTTCTGATAATAGCCCCAGATTTAAACAGACTTTATTAATCATCACATGGAGGGGTAAAACGACGCCAGGCTTTTCTGTTCAGACACTAATGACGGTATTTAATGGACAGTGTGGGCCGCAGCATTTAAAAGCAGCCTCCAGCCTGATTTGAGAAGCTCTTTTTCAAGCTTCTCTTTAACCCTTTTATGATCAATGCAACCTAAGTGTACACTGCTAAACTGAACACTTTCATAAAAGACCTGACAATAGGCACAAAGTAAAAACAAAAGACAGATACATAGACAGACAGGCAGAAAGTAGGCCTGGGCATTGATATATTAACAATAATTACTGAACTCAAACACTTTTTGACATTGTGATCTGTGATATGTGACTAGGCAGAGAAAGAGAAGTAATCTAGCCATTCACTCACAGCAGCACAAACTAGTGTAAAAGGTTAAGAGAGTTAGCTTGCTAGTTGTTTTCAGTGCTGAAATTATAGAGAGTATAATCAAGCATTAGACAGAAATAGCCTTTTGTAGACAGTAGAACTGGGAGGAAACCAGAATATTAGAAAATCTAAATAATAATGTATAATTATGGATACAGAATGTTTACAATTGCGAACTGTAGTTCGTCTCTGCTCTGTAGTCTGTCTCTGCTCTCCCTCTACCCTTTTCATTAATGGCTAAGACCTTCACTGTTTTTTTGGGCCGCGGATCATTCTTAGCACAACAGCGACACTGACACTGCAGAGGCATGTTAGTGTGTGTGAGCTTTACAGAGTGAATCATACATAGCAACTGAGCACACCATTGATGAACAGGTTATAGGGGGCTAACAAATGACGCATGGATACAGATGAACCAGAGCATGTAATTGTAAACTACAAAGTGCACCTATATGGTAAGTGGACCAGATCAAATTGACAATAAGTGTAGATACAATATGATAAAATAAGACATGGGCATACCAGCCGGTTCTGTACGACAGACAGTTAGACAGGCGGACAGACATTGCTAGTGAAATCTAGCCTCTCTTTGGCAAGGCTGTAAAAGAAAAAAGAATCCAATCCTCACTGATTAAAAAAGGCCAAACTTCCTGCATTTATTTCTTGTCTCTGCTATGACGTTCTCGTATAAATAGTGCTCTATTAATAGAGCCATAAATTTAAACAAAGGACTTTCGAAAGCATGGCTTTTAATTCATTTTCACTCTTTAAAATCAAGATTTATTTATTAATTTATCATTCAAAAAAAAGGCTGAGTCCTTTTTATAGTGTGTGTGTGTGTAAAAGAGAGAGAGAATGAGTGAGTGAGTGGCTCTTTGGCTAGCTTCCATGCTAATCTGCACTCACGTGGCAGGCTAATCTCGGTGCAGGATAGATCGCTGTCAGAGTTAGAAAGTAAACACTACGGCTTCGGACGTAACTGGGCAGGTGTCTCCAGGTTTTCTTTTTTTCACCCTCGTCTGATGTCTTTTAATTCAATTAAGAGGCTGACCCACGCCATTCTCATTACCCACTCATTTGCTTTCTGGGTTTTTATCTGCCTGTGTAATTCTGCGTTTGGTGTCACGGCTATCATAAATTAGCAAGGCTTAGCCACACACGGTTTGAAGTGTGCCAAGAAGAGGATTAAAAAAAAAAAAAAGGATCTTCCCATTTTGCCTGGAGACAGAGCGTAGATTGGCTATCTCTAAGTGGCATCTCTGCTTGGAGATTACACATTCATCTGATGTTACAAAGCATTTTTTACAAAGTAAGTAGGCAAGGGCCCACACCTCTCTCACACTAATTACTCTTTAGCAATCATCAGCTTCTGCCCATAAAGAAACACTGGTCATGCTGGAACAAAATGAAGACAAAACAGGGTGACCGCCAATCATCATCATCATCATCAGCCTAGTGGTTAGGACACTGACTTTGCCACCTGAAGGTCGCAGGTTCAAGTCACGGCCCAAGCACTACTTAAGTACCCTTGAGCAAGGTACCGTCCCGCAAGACTGCTCCCCAGACGCTGTTGATTACCATGTGCATCATCAGTATTTCCAGAAAACTAAACAACTGTATGAATCATAAAAAGAGTAATTGTGTAGAGCCTGGTAACAATAACCAAAGTATGAATATGTTTCATGTGTTCATCTGGCTGTGCACTGTTGTCATGAAGTGAAGTGAAAGTGGCTTTTTGTCATCATGAACACACTCAAGCACCACAACAAAATGTGACCTCTGCATTTAACCCATCACACGTGCACACGTGG
>JBBPDA010000001.1:39531602-39546646 GCA_037974385.1 Arnoldichthys spilopterus
AGTGTAGTGGGACGGTACCTTGCTCAAGGGTACCTCGGTAGTGCCCGGGCCGGGATTCGAACCTGCGACCTTCAGGTCGCAAAGGCAGCGTCCTAACCACTAGGCCACCACTGCACTGAAAGTTCTAGTTTAAATACTACCTTTATTAAAAAACAAGTAATACATCAAATCACCTACACTCAGCCTTCATATCTGCTATAATAATTGCTTTCCTGAAATTGTTTTTTTAAATCTTTTTTTCTTTCATTTGTGCACACTCTCAATAATAGTCATATATTATTATTAAACATAAGGCACCAATTTATTCAGGTTTATAAAAAGTATTCTGTTGTTTCTTCTTCTTCTAACTCTAGAAGGGAGATTAAATACATTTCAGAGCAATACAATGTTTTACTGTGAAGAAAAGGCTAGAATTTATGTGCTAATCTATCTAATAACTGGTATTTGCCTTTGAGTAGAGCAGACACTCAGTTCATTTACAATGGTTGTTTTCCTGAATGTGGAGTAAAACCAAGAATGGCTGCATTAATAATTTAACACACAAAGAGTGAGTAACCAGAGATTTCAAAAACAATACTCTTAAGAAGAGTCACCCAACCCCATCAATATGAGAGATAATATGAGCTTATTTGTGACTTCAGAATATAACCAATAAACATATTGCATTTCAGAGTAGGTATTTCTGTGATTAAAGAAAATATCTCCTGTGGTTTCTGTGGTAATATTAGCACAAGGTTGATCAATTTCAACAAATATGCATGATGCATTTAAAAAAAAAATACAAATAAACAATTTAGCATGGTTGGACACTCACAAACTAGCTTCTATGCTCACATGTGTAGCAATGTGTTTTTAAGTATGGATGGTTTTCCCCTATGCATTGCCATATTTGTCCAGTCCTGCTGTCATGCTCTGACCCCTCTCTGCCAACCGTGAGCACCTCTAACTGTGCTTTTGCTGTGGGCAGTTGTAAAGAGAGCAGCTACACTAAATGGCTCTGTTTCTTTGCTTTACAGCCCTCTCTCCCTAATGGCTGACTTTAACAGAGCTTTAAACAAAACGGCCTGTTTACATCAGGACATGGGGGAAAATGGGGGAAGTAGGCAGCCTTCCGATAAACACATGCCTCTGAATACGGTGCTTTAAACAAACTGGATCTTTCCCAAGCCATTCACAATATAACACTTTATATCACTAGCATTCTCATTTGTCATGAGTATATGACTGATCTGTGTGTGTGTGTGCGTGTGTGTGCATGTGTGTGCACAAATATTTCTTATATTATCTTTAATTTCTCTGATAGCTGATCGTTGTGGTGCTTTAGTGTGTTCACAATAACAAATAGTCCATTTCACTTGACCAAGAGTTGCAGGAGTTACCTGCATGCAAGTCTGGGGTTCTTGGAAACCTGAGGTAAAATTTCTGGAGTGGACAGTGCTGGACGAGCTGGTGGTTGTTTGAAATTGACATTACTTGTGAATTATTTACATTACAGTGTACATTACAGAGTAATGTATTATTTACATTACAGAGTTCTTTCAATCTTAGCCAAGAAGACCCTAGATGTCACATATAAATAAGACAGGCCCCACCTGCAGGAAGTTTTATCAATGGCACCTAATCAGGACCATGCAAATCTAATTTATGGAGAATGTGTGTTACATTTAAGGGTGTAATTTGTTTCGATGGTGCGTGTTGGAGTCACCTTTTTCTGTAGGCCTGCATCAAAGAGAGTGAAATGTGCCTTGTTGTTGATAAAATCAACAGTTCCAGTTTTCAGTATTTTTTCACATGACTGTGCATGTGTGAATACATACATACATACACCAAGATTCAAGATTGTTTATTTGTCACATGCATAGGTATACAAGTACAACAATTAGTGAAATGCACTCTGATCATTCCTGAGGCTGGGCAAATTTAAATAGAATTTAATTAGATTAAAACCAACATAAATTAAGCTAAATCTAAGGTAAAAAAAACAAATATATATCAGAAAAAATAGACTATTAAAATGTAAGCAATAACTGTATTTTACAGTTAGAATGCAGAGTACAGAATATACAATAACTATGTATGATAAAGTCCAGCGTGACATGTTGTGTAGGAATCCAATATTCTCCAATATACTATATTACGATATTACGAGATATTAAGTTTTGTTGGCTAAGAAACAGCCATTTTGGCCACTGGCCATGTTCCACCTGCTTGCAACATCCAACAAGGAACATATGGTACAACTCAGGACAAAACTCTTAAAACTTTTGTGAAACAATGACTCAGAGAATCAGGGAATATAATTGTATCCATTTTGTGTAATAACTTTCTGTGATGGAGCTTTTAACTCTGAACAGTTGACTCTGTAGGTTTCTCTAAAATGAAATTTTACATCACACTGCATGACCATGATTGCATCTTGATTTAATTAGGGGAAAAAGATGGTCATCACAGTGCTGTTATCGCAAAAGGCTACAGTATGAAAATGAGCCCTCTAATCAATCACAAAATGATTTTACTGTCAGCTTTGGACATTCTGTCAAATCACAATTACAGTTAGGGGTTCTAATGAGTCTAGGTTTTTATGTAATAAATGAAAATTGATAATGATTTAACCATGTCCCATCATTGACTCTCTACTGTTTTCATGTTATTCATTAATAAATAATGCCTAAAAATATCACACATCAGCAGCGGAACATTTGACTGTCTGTCTTAATGGTTCTTTCATTTCTGTCTGTCACAGGCATAATCAGCAGCTATGGCTTGTGGATGGATGGCATGTTGGTCCAGAACTCTTCGTCCATGAGGTTCGGGATTAGCGGCCTGTCTCCCTGGAGTTTGCACAGCTTCCGCGTGCAGGCCTGTACAGCTCAGGGGTGTGCACTCGGCCCATTGGTGAGAGCCTGTCCCATTTACATTATGTTAATGCCCCCCCCCCCCCCCCCCCCCCCCCCCCCAAAGGTGTCAGATGGCAGCTCGACATCATAAAGGTGATCGATTCGCTCTGTTCAATAAAGCACCTTCTGCTCACGCTTGACATTTGGTATAAATGCCACACTGGGCTGGTTACTGCTTTGATGGGCCAGATTTGGGCATTTTTCCAATATGTGTGCAATATTTAGTCAAATGGCCAGTTCTGCCAACGCTGCAAAAACTCTTGAGTGGGCCAAAGGGAGTGAGGGGAGGTGGGCGTGTCATCAAGCGGAGAAATATCCACACAATAAGTGGGCAGCAGACGTCAGGATCACCGTAGTCCTCCAAAGATGCATTCATTAGTAATAATGTATTAATTCTCAATAAATACAATGCTTTCTCAAAAGAGAGGTGTTAACGAAGAGCATGTCTCTCACATCTTTGTATTAAAAGTCTGAAATAACATACAAGACATGTCAAAGATAAAATGTGTTGTCTTCAGTTAAACAAGCAGACGGGTTCAAAAATGGCACATTGTGTGTTCCTAACAATTTAGAATGATATTTAGAATAAGTGTTTTATAAGAAATCGAAAGTGAAATTCAATTCTCATAACAGAGTAACACTACTAATAAAAAGACGTTGATCCAAAAATAAAGTGAAATGTAGTTTGTAGAGCCTTAGTGATATGACAGGTTTGTAACCGACAGGAATTTTAGGAGGCTTTAAGTTTCACTGACTGATCATGTTGGCATTCAGGTCAGTTCTCCATTGTCACATTTAATATTACACAGAATAAATATTGTTCCACTGGGGGTGGACGTACCTATTATTCTGAGGAGTTTTGCTTTCTGTTAATTGTTGCTAATTTTTCTTATTTCTTTAGTTTTCTTTTTTAAAAATATTTGTTGTAATGTTATTATTATTATAAATACATTTTACATATGTTATTTATGGTTGCAAATAACCCGTTATGTCAGCGGTATGTCATTTATCAGTTCAGCCAGTCCTGTTGTCAGTTAGTTCACAGAGAATGACTTTGTAACCTTTTGCCCCATTTCAGGATATCACAGGTTTTAATCCCTGCAATGTCATATCCAGTGTTGCTAATTATCAATGCCTCTCATAACAACACTGGTTCTCAAGATCATGAAAAATTGAAATTTCTTGGCCTTTTTGGAAACGAAAGCTTTTAATATAGCATGTAAACCCTAGGGGCCATGATGCTAATTGATCATATTATTTAGATTGTTTGGATTGCACTCACATTGCGTTTGAATGCTGCTGCTATACCTGTACCAAAATGCCCCTGAACTAAATAGTCACTTCTTACTTTTGTTGAGACATTTGATTCTTATTTAAAAAGGCAGCAGTTTTTTTTGTAAACTCCTAGTTTGTGCCATTAAGGATCATGAATAATGCCATTTATAATGTGACACCCACTGACAGAAAAGCGCTGGAGATGTGTCAGTGATTTTCATGCATTCAGTATCATTGTCAGTTGTACTCATAAGTATCAGTATCAGAAAAGAAAAAGTTGGATCTGTCAAAGATTTAAAGCAACACATTTTGGTAACCAATGTTAATTCTCTTCTTTCTCAGGCCGAGGTCCGGACGTTAGAGATGCCTCCAGTTGGCAGTGTGCCCCTGGAAGTTCTGAATGAGACCCCTCGGTCAGTGAGGGTGAAGTGGGATTCCCCTGCAAAGCCCAATGGCAACCTTACCTACTCGGTCCTTTTCTCAGGAGGCTTCCAGCAGCCATCAGGTAAATCACCCCCAACTGCTTCTGCAGATATCTTTTCTCCCTTCCGCTCATCTCTCTGCCTCTCTGAGTGAATGTGACTCGGCCCTGCCCCCCCTCTTGCCTCCTATCACACATATTGACTCCAGCCATTTTCCCTATGATTGTTTACACACAGTATGCAAAAAGGGCAGTGAACCCTAGCGCGCCGCTGCCGTTCAGTAATGGCTGTAAATGAATTGTTGTCGGCCCCCATTTGGCTCGCGCCGGCTGCCGGGCGCCGTGGCGGGGCCAGAGGGCGGCGTAGAGACAGTGGAGAGACTGTGGCGGCCACCGCTTGCCCCACGCTCCTCATCCTCAGCGGGATGAGAGTGGACAGGTTTGTTAAAAAGAGTGTAATAGCGCGTTCAGAAGAAATCAGCCCCGCCACTCACCTCTGCCAGCCCTGACCGAGCCCTTTTATAGCTGCTTGGAGACAAATGCCTGCGGTGGTGTGTGTGAATGGGGATGCACACACAGACGTATATACATACACACACATTCTCATGCACACACTGATGCACACAGACACAGAGGAAGCTTTCATTACTCAGTAAAGCCTGGAGTGGTGTGTGCGAATAGGGCTGCCACACAAATGCGCATATACACCGATCAGCCATAACATTGCCACCACTGACAGGTAAAGTGAGTAACGTTGCCTGAGTAGTTATTTCATTACAATGGCACATGTCAGGGGTGTGATATGGTAGGGGTGTTCCTGGTATGCAGTCTTTAGTACCTACTAAAAGTGATCCAAGGAAGGATAACTGGCAACCCAAGGCTCACTGATGCATGTGGGAAGTGAAAGCTAGCCTGCATGGTCTGATCCCACATAAGAGCAGGTTTAAAATGTTAATGCTGACTATGATAAAAACAAACAGTGCACCACAGAAAGAGCTCTTTCGGCAGCAAGAGGGGGACTTGCTCAGTACTAGACAGGTGAGAGCAGTAGATGACTGTGACTGCTGTGTGTGGATTTACCATGTATGTGCATATAGAGGTTACCTCTTTCCATGTCTTCGCTGAATATGGTGCTTTGATTTTTCTCTTGCTGAGTTGGCGTTTTTCTGAGAATTATTACAGTTTTATTTGTATGACCTGTTTGTATCAGTTGATCGGTAAAAATGGTGTTTAAAAAAAAAAAGTGTTTTATGACAGTTGCCATTGACCTACCTTAACATAAGAGCAGGTTTAAAATGTTAATGCTGACTATGATAAAAACAAACAGTGCACCACAGAAAGAGCTCTTTCGGCAGCAAGAGGGGGAATTGCTCAGTACTAGACAGGTGGTAATAATGTGATGACTCATCTGTGTACATACACATTTTCATATAGAGGAATCTTTCACCACTGCATTTTTCCTTAATTTTTTTTATTTTTCTCAAAGGTCTCTAATTTAGTTTTTAAGTTGATGTTTGGTGATGGCAGCATCTACAAAGCTGTTTATCAACCATTTCTTAGTATTATAATTTCTTTGACTGTATCAGATGTGGCACCAGATAGACTATTTGGCTGTAAACTGTAGACTTAATAATGAATTACGCCACCCTGAGCAGCAACGACGACTTAAACCAAACACTTCCTGTCTCCAGTAATGGAGGACTCATGTGGAATAACGAAATTCAATGAAATCTTGGGCAGTTATTTTAGTAATGTAGTAATCTTATGATTAGTTTGAAGATTTGGGAAGGATTTTTCTAAATTTCTGCATAAGTACATTAAGATGTAGGTGATTATGTGAAAGTGAACATTTGACGTTGTGAACACACACAAGCAAACACAACCAAATTTGACATCTGCATTTAACAGGCCGGGCCGGGACATGAACTTGCGCTGTCCTAACCAGTAGGCCACCACTGCTCTGGCGTCATTTACATTGTTGTGAAATGGTTCATTTCAAACTTTTAAGAATATTATATTAAAAAAAGAGGGATGACTTTAAAAAGACATTGTTTGAAATATATAAAAAAAACAACATGGAAAAAAATTAATGGATAAGTCCTTTGTACTAGGTTGTGTGATTCAGGGCCTCCTGGACACTGTGGAGCTGAAACTGGCTCTGGTGTGACCACCCCCTTTCCCCATCCCCCTCCCCTCTTGTGTTCCTGGTCTGCCTCCAGCTTGGTTCAGATGAAAGGACTGACCCACACCTCTCTGTGTCAGCATTTTTCTTTTGACTGCCAGACCAATAGAATAGATTGTCTCTCTCCATTAATCAACAGTTCATCTGCACAGCTGACCAATTGTACACATTTAATCCTACAGTGTCGCCCTGTGTGTGTGTGTGTGTGTGTATGTGTGTGTGCGTACACAGTAGAGCCTGATCACCGCACAAGAATAAATTGGAATTTTTTCCCACAGTGCATATTTGTTTATCATCAGCAAATTATGGCCTATAATGTGCTTGTTTGTGGAAAATCCAGAAATTGAGGTTGCTTTGTTGACGGTCGCATTACTACGTCAGCGTCTAATTAAGCTGAGTTTGCCTGATCTATAATATTTGGACCAGATCGCTTACTAGGCAATCAGTCAGCCCATTTGATGGACATAGTTAGTATTATAGCCATTCATATACAGCACATACATAAACAAGAATTTTAACTCTGAAGGTTTGCCATTGTGGTTGTTTTTCTTTTGCATTTAATTTTTCAGCTGTTTTTATGTTGTCATGTTTGTTGGTTACCTATGGGATGTGCTTGATGTAGATGACTGTGACTGCTGTGTGTGGATTTGCCATGTATGTGCATATAGAGGTTACCTCTTTCCATGTCTTCGCTGAATATAGTGCTTTGATTTTTCTCTTGCTGAGTTGGCGTTTTTCTGAGAATTATTACAGTTTTATTTGTATGACCTGTTTGTATCAGTTGATCAGTAAAAATGGTGTTAAAAAAAAAATTATGACAGTTGCCATTGACCTACCTTAATATTTATAAAGTTGTATTCCAACAAGCGTCACCTGTCTTTAAGGCAATTCTCATCAGTTTCACCCCAGAAACTGTAATGACAGTGGAGGCTTTTTAGAATAAACCTTTATAAATGTCTATATAGGTTAATGTCAGTTGTCATTAAAGGCTTATGTACGTCATGTAACCTTATCAATGGTACCCTACAGTAAAACATTGCCAAAAAGTGTCAGTATTGATACTGTATTGCGGACGTTTATGGATGCACTGTGAGAGGGCATGCAGGTGATTGGTTTGAAAGAGGAAAATGCAGAGTAAGGAATGGAAACAGAGGATCCACTGTGGTGACCCATGACCCCTAACGGGAGCAGCCAAAACAAGATGATCATGATTAAGACTGTACTGACATCAGAGTCAATATTGTCAAAAATTTCTGTTGTTAAAAGAAGAGCCCAATTATGTTTGTCAAATGTATGCTATTATCCATATTTAGTTGAAAAGCCAAGGCATCTTTGGAGTCCAAATTTTGCTTTTTTGATTTAGTGCTGGAGCTACAAGGGTAACTTACCCAACAAGGCCAAGTCACCTAAATCTTATCCATAAAAACACCTCAAAACCCCACTCGAACTTAACCCAACTCTTCCTTAAAGTGTCAAAGACCCTGGTTTAAGACACAGAAGGATACAGTGTAGCTGAATGCTGCGGGCAGCCACTTCAGACAACAGGGTCTGTTTTCGCAAACCACCTAAGGAGGAGTTCTGATCTAGAATTCATTTTTATGGCAGTGACTTTCATAAATATGGATGAATTGGATCCAAGATCAGTCCTTGCAATTCGTGGTGTAGAAAACTGTGTAAACATGATTTTTCATCAAAACATTTCTTTAAAGCGTTCGTATTTATAAAGAGTTTGTCTTTTAATGAACAGATTTTTTACGCATTGAAAGAATGTTTAGTAAAGACAAAAAAAAGTTAGCAGAATGTTAAACTTTTATTTTGTTAACTTTTTATTAGAGGTTCAAATAATTCAAAATTTTAAGGCTGTCAAGTAATTAGCCTTTAAACTTTTTAAAGCCAATAGTCATCAACTGCTACAACTGCTATTATGTGAAAAGCCCTCAGCAAAACATTTGCAGCAACAACAAACTCAAAATCAGAACTGGTGATAAAATGTTCACTAACAATAAATTTAAGCAAGTACTACCCAGTTAGTATTAATTAAATCATGCTAACTGATGACTGCTAGCTTCCTTTCATCTTTAGCAACAATAGCATGTATGGTTAAAATACTTCTTTTTGATACTTTTGAAATGAGATTTTGGTTTTTGGGGAAACATTTTCCTCCAAATAAACAATAATAACTGACCGTACGAATAAAAGAAGACGTGTGAAAATCTTCTCTCATTTTAAATGGCAAATAAAATGGCTTTTTTTTGCGTGCCCACCTCAACATGGTGAAATTATTCTTTAAATAGTGGCCCTTAGGTATGAGCAGTGAATATGAATTGTGTAAAGAGGTGAGCCATTTCTTTGTATTCTGTTCAGTTGGTTTTGCATTTGTATGTATGTGTGTGTGTGTGTGTGTGTGTGTGTGTAGTGATTATGCCCCAGCCATCTCTATTATCTACCTCTTTACTGTTTTCTGACATGTGCAGCTCTTTGGCACTGAAGTGGGCTGTTATTGCATCTATATACTAGCATACCTCTCCTGTAAGACGCATCTGTTGGCATCCTCATCTCTCAGGTCTGTTTGAAGCAGTCTCTTCTGGCCCATCCGTTGCACCCACCACGGAGTGGACTTAAAAGTAGCTTTTCCGACAAGTAGGACAAGCAGCTTACCGTCTCAAGATTGTAATCTGGAAACGCGAGCCGATGGAAGTGACCTCTCTCAAAGCCTGCCACGTCCACCCCCCGCCCCTCATTCCCCCAACTCTCATAGTGCGAGGGCTTTGAAGTATTCTTCTGAGCCAAGAAGCTGAGATTATGATGTGCAGGGGGGTTGATTTGAGAGTGCATGAAAAAGGAAGGGAGCAAGAGAGAAAGCCGCAGTCCCTTTTTCCTGAAATGGCTCGATTGCCTTTCTCGTTTTTTTCCTCTCTATTTTTTGTACTCATTCCTGCTGTTTCACTGTTACTTCTAGTGTGAACGATGAGCTGCCTCTGAAGAGACTTACTTTGCCATGTTTGTTAGAGATCCCAGTGGGTTCACTGTGCTTTTTGGAAGGAATATATATATTCTGATCAGCCACAAAATTAAAACCACAGACAGGTGAATTAAATAAGACTGATTATCTTATTACAGTGGCACCTGTTAAGGGGTGGGATGTATTAGACACAGTCAGTTCTTAAAATTCTTGAACTTTGCCACATGGCAAAGGAATGGTTTGAGAAACATGACACTGAGTTCAAGGTGTTCAAGCATCTGTGGGTTGTGCTGGACAAACTAGAGCCTACACCTCTGAACTTACTGGACTTAAAGGGTCTGTTGCTAAAATCAAGGTGCCATGTAACACTTATGTCCTCATGTGTGATAAGTTTGAAATGGTTATGAACCGAAGTAATAAAATTGACTATATGAATATACCACGATATTTGCTTTTATACATTTCTCAGATGATCTTATACACAGTGACTTACATTTGACTTACATATAGTGAAAGTGACAATTTACCATTGTGAACACACTCAAGCACTACAATGACCTCTGCATTTAACCCATCACACAAACTAAGCTAAATTAAACAACTAAACTAAACAAAAAATACAACGAGACAAGTCAGTGGAATTGACAGTGGAGCAGCAGAGATGTGCAGGTATGCAGAACAGAGTTTAAATGTGCAAAAAATGCAGGACATCAATAAATATGTGCAATATTAGAGCAGCAATAAATATAGTTGTGCAGTTTGTAGCAGCATAAAAAAAACATGACCGAGAATGTCATGTTTTACACAGAATGTGTAGTATAAGAAAAGAGTATTTTAACTGGTTATTAAAGTCTAAATTGTCCGAGAGGGTGTTTTACATAAAAAATAAATTCCTCTATAGGTATTATTCATACCTGCAATTTGCTTAAAAGCTCATCATGACATTACTTATTGTGGTAATGAAATATCCTCATATCACCTACCGCTTTTCTACTTTTACAAAGCTGCTGTAGGTGGAGGGTTGTGCAGGTATGTCTGAACCTACATTTGATGCTTTTGTAGGGTGAAGTCAGTCGGCCAACACATGGACACATATGCACGCAATCCACAGGCAAGGCAAAAGCTGAAGTTTGCTGATTTCTCAGAGTGGGTTGCTGGAGAATTTATTGGCTGATGGCCGGCAGTCACAGATTAAGGGAAATGTCGATCAGTAATGACCCCTTCTACATGTTAGTATTGCCGTAAAGCCAGCCTTTTATGTCAGAGATATCGGAGTGGGAGCTATTACACATGACAGAGGTGAGCAAGGGACTGCAGACCAAGGCTAGCATTATTAAATATTGACTAGTGCCATGATTTATGTAGAGCTGGAGGTGGGGGGGAAGTGACTTTTTAACTGTGATATATTCTTTAGTTGCCAAACCCTTCCATTTATCTTTTCACTAGAAATAAAGCACATACTGGCTGCTTATTTTGTACTCTAGCTGAAAAGAGGGTAAAAAAAAATAGCTTTAAAAGAAGTGAGTTTTTTTTATGTTGGAAATTTGTCATACACAAAAAGAAAAAAATATGATTTTAGAAGTGCTCAGCTGCGGTTGCAAAGTATAGAGTTTGTTGATCATTGAAGTGAAATCAGCCTTCACAAAACTGATATCTGTGCCATATGCAAATGACTCTCTAACCCATTCCTGAATGGTTTACTGTGGTCTATGAATATCTTGATCAATCACAGATTTTTTTGTTATGAATGAAGTCATGATCTAACAAATACTTTTGGTCGAAAATAATGTATGCTAAACTTTAGCCCCATTAGGAGTTGCTATATTTGTTTTATTGCTGAACGTACATCAATATAACTGCAAAAACACTCTTTGAGTGCTTTTTGAGGGCTTGAAGGTCACACACAGTCAACAGTGGTTTGTGGCCTTGCCTCATATTTCTCGGGATTCCCGGTATCTTTTGAAGTAAAAGTGACTATTTGTCATTGTGAACACACTCAAGCACCACGACGAAATGTAACCTCTGCATTTAACCCATTACATGTGCAGCCCTGGGAGCAGTGTAGTGGGATGGTACCTTGCTCAAGGGTACCTCAGTAGTGCCCGGGCCGGGACCTGCAACCTTCAGGTCCCAAAGGTAGTGTCCTAACCACTAAGCCACCACTGCCCAATACCTTTTGCAGTATTATGTTTCATACATTGTAAAAGGCCTAAATACTTGTTTTTAACTGATGGACATCTCTATCATAAAGTTTGGCACAAAGTGGTGAGCCATGACCCATCTGCGTGCAAAGACTGATCCTTTGGTAGATGCTGCTTTTATACCCAATCATAATACCCTCTTTTGTTAACAGTTCCCTTGCTTATTGTGGAATGTTTCACAATTGTGTAACTTGAATATTGTATGATATTGTATGATGAGTTTTGCCCGCTCCAACCATTTTTGAGTGTGTTAAAAGCCTCAACTCCAAAATAATTTATACTTACAAAATACAGTTAAGGTGGTCAGACAGTCCATTAGAATTTATTTCCTTTTGCCAGTTATATAACAATTCAAGAGAAAATGGTTTTATATACCAGTAAGGAAAACAGTATGTTTAATTCAGTGGTATAAAGAGAGACTGGAAATAGAGTGAAATGTGTCCTAAGTAGGCCTCAAGTGAAAAAAAGAAAAATAATGCAACAGAAATGTATGACATGGGCCCTTAAACTTTCTACTTAAATGGAGTGCTGCCCATTCTTTCCCCATCTGCTCTTGGAGTAATAGTACTAGAAAATGGCAGCTAAGAGTTTGATCACAACACTGGAGGAGTGATAGTATGTGGATGTGCTTTTAGTCACTGGGGCACTTCATGTCTATTGATTTCTTTATAGTACCACCACATTTCAGAGCCTTCGGATGGGTAAGGGCTAGAGGTTATGGACTCAGAACACGTATACACCCACACAGACACAGCCGTGCATGCACACTCTCCACTCTCTCTCAAACGGCACATCTGGCCTAGAAGAGAGGTGAGAACTTGGAGGAAATTAATTCGCTTTTAATTTGCAAGCAGGGCCATATATCCTGCAATCGATTGCATTACAGTAAGTGGTGGTGGCTTGGGACTTAGAGGCCTGACTCTTGACCTATTGGTTAATGTGCCCAAATGCATGTGTCTGAGAGAAGACATTATGTCTGTGTGTGTGTGTATGTATGTAGAATCTAGGTCTGAGGGTTGAGGTGTGTGTCAGTTTAAAGGGCCTTTACGAGACAGTGTGTTCTGGTATGAGAATATGGGGCAGTGCTTTTTAATACTCGTGTAGACCATTGCCAGGGAGGCAGTAAGCCCGAACAAAATTTCATTGGAAAGATCCTTTCTATTTCTCCTTACAGTAAAACAGCAGTGGTTTTTTATATGTTTTCATTTCTTTCCTGTTTCGTTTTACACATTTCCTAATAAAGCCTTACCTTGCCTTGCCGGATTGACAGCCTGCGACCCCAACCCAAACAAGGCATCTTTTTCTGCTATTATTTATGAAATTGTATTTTTGTTCTTGTGTGTGTGTGTGTGTGTGTGTGTGTGTGTGTTTAGCCAGGGAGCCAGCTTCCTCTGTTTTTAAATCAATGTCTGGGTTAGCACAAGCGATCAATCCCCATTTCTGGATTAAGACCCAGACAGCCAAAGCCTAGGCTTCCCTGTGTCAGCAGGGCACTGTGCATCTCACACACACATACATGGTGCACCACCTGAAGCACATCTCGCAGTCTGACTTAGGAAAGCAAAAGCCTTGTTTCTCTGTGGTGTCTGTGGTTAATGGTCAGTGTAAGTAATAAATAAATAAGCAGTAGAAAAAGAGCAGCTGTTCCTCTGCTCTGATGCTTTTGCACCGAAGTTCGCTCATGCTTCACTTTAGTCACGTATACAACAAGCTGATTGCCTGTGTTCGGAAACCATCAGGCCATTGCTGAGCGCCGGCATAATGCTTTAGCTGGCTCTAGTCAGTCCTCATCAGTGCTCTTGGCTTGATTGAGCTTTTTGAAACAGCTTTCACTATAAGGTGAAACTGGAAAGAAACTAAAACAACAAAGAGCAATGCTAGAAACAGCATTCTCATGGGGGCACACAGAAAGAAAATGTTCAGTGTAAGTAACGTTATCATTTGGAACATCTGATTTTTTTTTTTTAACTTTTTTACTATTGATGAGGAAAAAACTGCTGTTTTGATAACACGATGACATAAGACAAAGCATGGCATATACACTCGTTGGGATAGCTTTTTAACTTTTTTTTTTTTTAAATTGTGAACGTGGACCACCCACTTATCAGGAGACTGTGGGTTCAAATGCCAACACTTTTCCTCAAGAAGTAGCAGTTGGTGTAGTAAAGTGGGTAAAATTGCTGCCCTCCGTACTGTTCACTGGGAATCGACAGCCTTATAGAACAGTGGGAAAAAAGGCATAAATAAAGTAGCATTTTAACCCCCCAGTTGCAAAGCTAACAGTTTTTTACCTTAAAAAAAAGACATGTAAACCTTATTTTTTAATTTATACACTGCAGTTTAGTGGGCAGTGGTGGCCTAGTGGTTAGGACACTGCCTTTGGGACCTGAAAGTCGCAGGTTCGAGTCCCGGCTGCTGCACGTGTGATGGGTTTTTTTCAGCAGAGGTCACATTTTGTTGTGGTGCTTGAGTGTGTTCACAATGACAAATAATCACTTTCACTTAAGTTTTATAGACTGCCTGCTTTCAATATAGGGAGCTGCTCCCTTTCACACTAGAGCAGCGGTCACTAACAGGCGGTCCGGGTCCGGACCCAGAAGCTGTCCTATACGGACCCGGAACTAGCAGCCGTCTATTTTAACCGGCACAGCTTTTATCATTTTTTCGGTAGTGGTTAAGCGGCTGAGGAAACCCACAGAATAATTGCATGCAAGTTAAGCCATCATACGTAATACCTTTCAGCCACTTAAGTACGTTCGTTTCAGGCGGTAAACATAGCGGCTCTACGGGGCAGACAGATGAGAGAGTTAGAAGCAAAAGGGTGAAAAGTTGGTAGAAAGAAATAGAAAGATAGCATTATATGAGCAAACAACGGGAGATACAGAAGACTGAGCGAGAGAAAGGTAGAGATATAGACACGAGAGAAACACTGAGCCGCAGTAAGTTGAGGACAAGACGGAGAAAGAGAGAAAAATAAGAAACAAACGGCACTGTCCGAAAAAAGAAAAGTCGATAGCGAAAATAGGGCATTAAATCCGGAATGGACAGACTAATTTTTGTATATATATATATATATATATATATATATATATATATATACGCAAAA
>JBBPDA010000001.1:39563460-39578555 GCA_037974385.1 Arnoldichthys spilopterus
TGGTTGTCTGTCTGTGTGTTGCCCTGTGATGGGTTGGCCTCCTGTCCTGGGTGTACCCCGCCTTAGGCCCGCAGTCAACTGGGATTGGCTCCAGCTTCCGGAAGAAGCGGTTGGAAAATGGACGGACGGATGGATGGATGGATGTTTTCTCCTTTAAGAACAGTTTTGGAGATGCACGATTTCATACCAACATTAACAGCCTGTATATGCTAAGGGTGTAAATCTCTGACCTCGTCTTCTGGAAGGGATTCTTTGCATTCTGGTTTTGCATATGTCACAAAAATTCCAATCAATTTAATTATTTTTATATGATTTAGAAGTTTGTTTTTTCCACTGGATGCCCATGTGACTGAGGGAACTGTTTACACTGTAGTGGGGTATACGAAGGAAAACAACACAGTGTAATGATTTTTAAAAAAGAGGCCAGAAATTTTGAAGAGTGTGCATTTTATTGAATATTATTGGATTATAATTTTAGCATGCAAAAATCATTGCTTTGCATTTTTTTCACCTGTAGTACACCTCTAGACACATACATGCAGGAGAATATACAGCACATATACAGATGACCGTGTTGTATGTAAGAGCCTTACTCAGCAAGTACAGAAGGAGCAGGTGGTGTGTGTGTGTGTATGTGTGTGTGTGTGTGTGTGTGTGTGTGTGTGTGTGTGTTAGCCCAGAGAGCTGAAGCTAGAGGTGTATATCTGCAAGATGACCTAGCTGGTGTCATTGTGGACTGATTACCGTAATAGAATCATATTAGGGTTCATAACAGACACTCTTTGCTAAGTTATAAATTAATTATACTTCAGTCTATTATCACATACATTCTAATTAAGGAGCCACTATTTGCATACACTCAAAATGCGCTGTATTATGGACCATCACCTCTTCATTACCATGCAGTGAATTACACCCTTCCCCCACAAAACCCCCCCAATCTTTCTGTATCTCTCTCTCTCTCTGTCTCTGTCTATCTCTCTCTCTCTGTCTATCTGTCTATCTGTGTGTCTGTCTCTTTTTTCTCTCTTTTTCCCCCTGTTTCTGGTGTTAATGCCCTGCAGCATTCTGCAACTTCTGCAAAAGTGTTTTTTTTTGCTTCTATTTCAGAAAGAGAGTGTGGATACGTGAACAGAGTGCAAGTTTGTTGCCCGTGTAAATTTGGTTTCTGCTCTAGCTGTGTTATTGTTGTTTAACCTGCTATAAAATCCCAGGCTTATCACATCCCATTTATTACTCAGTAACTACATGAACTAAAGTTAGTTATTCTTACAATATAGAAATTTGTACTAGTTGGTACCTACTATGAGTTTGCAAGCTTTCCCGTGTTCACATGTGTTTCCTCCGGGTTGTCCGGGTGTCCTCCCATGGTCCGAAAGCTTGCAATAAGTTGATTGAATTGCCTAAACTGCCACTAGGTGTGTGTGTGTGTGTGTATGGTTGTTTGTCTACGTGTTGCCCTCCAATGGGTTGGCCACCTGTCCTGGGTGTACCCTACTTGAGCCCGTAGTCAGCTGGGATTGGCTCCAGCTTCCCCAAAAGGAAAGAAGAGGTTACGAAAATGGATGGGTCGATGGATGGTACATCCTAGCCAAAATTCTTTTTTTCAGCAGCATTGTAGTGTACATCTTTAGTGACTTATTTATACAGTTGTATGCTAAAGTTTGAATAGCCCTGGTCAAATTCCATTTTTTTTCAGAGTGAAAATGAGTTAACACACCTCTGTTAACTCTGATAAATGAAAAAAAATTGAACATGACTTTCTTATTGCACATATTGCACATAATGCACATGAGCTAATAAACAGTAATTGTGCCTTAAACTGTGCAGAAGTGTGTCCTCTGTAGTGGTTACTCTGACCTTCATTTGCAGCTTAAATCTGTAATTTAGATAAATATTCAATGTATTGATTAATATAAAACTGTGTCCATTTAGTTTAAAATCTGACTCAACCAGCCTTCTGGAAATGTTACACACACTCCACACAGATATCTGTTTGTGTAAACTGCAGGTGGCCTTTGTAACTCCCTCTTGTTCACACTTATCTCACCAGGGCCTGTGACTTTGAGAACAGATGCACATTATCTAGAAGGAGAGGAATGATTGTTATTGTTAAAACCCAAATCTCTTTATTTCCACAAAGAGAGCTGCTGCCACGGCCGACTCCAGACCGCGCCGGTTTTAGTAGTTCCCGGCACCACCTATAAACACTCTCCCCAATACCATCAACCAGGCCATCAATGTGAAATAGCACACGGCAAAGCTGCACTAAATTAACTGTGGGAAAGAATCGAGGAGATTCTTCAAAATAATGTGGCCGCTTGCAGGAGGGGAAAGGACGAGCAAGGTGAAATACGAGCTGAGGAACGTATGTCATATTTTCTTTAGCCCTTTTTTTGCTCGTCTTTGATGGGGGTCCCCCTCCCTCATCAGCCGTCACTTTCTCATCTCTAATTTAGAAATACCCCCAGAGATAGTTCTGTTCTGTTCTGTTCTGTTCTCCCTACTGGAATACTTGTGCGTTCAGGTAAGGGACGACGGCTGTGTTGGCCTACATATTCAAACCCTGCTGCTAATTGCAAAATAATTACAGTTTGCTAGCTTCTTTTTGTAAAATTTAGGAGTTTTAAAGTGTAAATATTTGGTTTATTGTTCATTGCTTTAATGAGACAATCTTTATATTTATTTCTGATATTTATACCAATTCAATTACTTGTTATTCTACTAGTACTTCCCTAATCACACAATGCCGCCAATGTTGGCAGGTTAAAGGCTAGTTCATGCTTCTATTTGTGAAGTTCCATCATATCCTTTGAAAGTGCTGCTAATGCAGTGTCATTGAACAGCTTAACACACTTGGAGGAGAACACAAGAGCTAACAGATGCATGGACTCACAAGCATTGCATTGAGTAATTGTGGCAGAAAAGATATCCTACACTGAGAAAAGTCAGTTGTGCTTGCTTGGACTCCTGGCCACAGATGGCTTAGGCATCTCCAGGTATCCAATTTGCAATCTCCTGATACTTTAAATTTGACACTGATTCTGGAATATCTTCTTTTAAATGGAATATCAAAAGTAATTTAAATCAGAATAGAGTGTGAGGTGCAGGAAGTGGATAGATTTACAGACCACAATGGACTTCAGAGTAGTCTCGAAAAGGAGATGCAATTTACGCAGCCAGTTACCAGTATAGGTTTTGGAACATGCTTGTGCATGCTTGTGGCTCAGAGATGCTAAGATTAGTGAATAAGAATTGAAATTTAGTATTGAATGAAATCATTCTTCGGTACTCTGTGGTACTGAAGTAATTTGGTAGGCACCATAATTTAATTTTGATACCCAGCCATGCTCATATGTCAAAAATTTAGAAGCCGATATAGCCCATGTTTGCTTTACAATTATGTCTCCTGGTATTTGCTATGAATTCCTCTCAAGCCTGAAACTTTCCTAGTGAAGATGTATGAATGTTTTAAGCATTCAGAAGAGTCTCTCTTGCTTCTGATTTTATCATTACATTAAAATTTAATAACCATCTTTTTAATGTAACGCCATCCGTGAATTTTTGCTCCTTAGACTTGACAGCTGGTCCTGCGAACATAAATTTTAGCATGTAAGCTTTCCCTTTCAGTCCAACCCATCTCGCACACACATCTCATGCTTGTCTGGTGCACCTTTATACACGCTACACTGTCAGAGAAGAAGATTCTGCGTGGGTAAACTGTAGTGAACCAAGATAAAAACAACGTAAATGAACTGTGCTAGGTACAAAATCACCCTTAAGGTCCAATTTTTTACCTTTAATAAGTTTAACAGGTGCACTTTCCCAGACAGACTAGGGATATTTGTACCTTTTCAGAATGAAATAGTTTTCAAAAGATAATGCAATAAAAAGACAGGGAGTCAGATAGGGCAAATGTATTCAATGCAACTGACAAAAATAACCACAGTGGAAAATGGTACAATTGTGTTTCATTACTGAAGGTGTGGGATTGGACCAATGAAGGTAACAGCCCCATTTGAACCCTGAAAGGGACATTGTTTTTCTGAGAGGGTTCCCAAACTATTTCTGGAGGGCCTTTGTCCAGCACAGTTTCCATGCTCAAACGCACTTTGTCCAACTCATATGTTAAACATCAGGTTTAGTGAGTGTGTTTGAACAGGGAAATCACCAAACTTACACTGACTCTCCAGGATTTGAGTTGGGGAAACCTGGTGTATTTTTGTTCCTGTGAATAATCAAGTGAGCAGAAGATCTCCAAAATGTGTAACAGTAAAGAAGAGATATTCTTTCATATTTTAAACAAGTTAATTGTAATTAGTGTATTATTTTTAATTTGCACAATTCTAAAGATTAGCAACACTTTTTTAGCCAGCTAAGAGCTTTGCAGTTCCTGTTTGGGCAATTTTGGCCCATTTTTCCTACAATATGCACTGCTCTTTTGAGGTCTACCCACATATCTTTGATGATGTTTGATGGGGAGTGTGAGGGCAATAGCAAAACCTTCAACTTGTATGTCTTGTGGTAGTCCATTGTGGAATGTGATGTTTAGGATTATCTTGTTGTAAAGAGGCATTACAAAAGCAGCCCAACCCCCCCCCCCTTTACAGATGAAGTGAAGAAAAAAACAAATTATTTGTCATTGTGAACACACTCAAGCACCACTACGAAATGTGACCTCTGCATTTAACCCATCACACATGCACACGTGGAGCAGTGGGCAGCTACCAACAGCACCCAGGGAGCTGTGTAATGGGACAGTACCATGCTCAAGGGTACCTCAGTAGTGCCCAAGCCAGGACTCGAACCTGCGACCTTCAGGTCCCAAAGCACACAGATGGAGAAGGGAGTCCTTTTCATGAAATTCCTTTTTTTTCCTTCAACCATACCTGTCTGAAGGTCTTTTCAGTCAAACAAGGCTTTTGATTTGCCTTTCTAGTGATGCCACGAGAAGTTGTCTTGGTCTTAACCATCACCATCCCTGTTAATGCAATTTCTAAATTGCATTACAACTGGGGAATCTGTTACATGAACATGCTTTACCATCTTCTAATACCACCTGTTCTACTTTGTGGGCATCAGTGTTTTTACTTTTTGGACAGCTTAGAGGAACCTATGGCAGATGATAGTTGGGACAAGGTTTGAGAAGTATTAACAAATCTTTGAAATTTGTGTCAGCTTTTCTCAAGAACAATTCAAAGCCATAACAAGCTAATTAGGGTCTGAAACTTTTGTAAAAGTTATAAAAGCTTAAATCTCTTCCACTCGTTTCCTATTTTTCCCCACTTTAAAAGTGCACAAAATCTTTAAATGTGTGCCTTAAATATTCACAGTAAAAAGAATCTTGACCAGGGTTGCCGAATTTGACCATGTACAATAGTTCTTTGTCCACTGACTTTGGTCTTGTGTCTGGACATGGGAACATTTTTTCCCCAATTAAGACTAAAAAGGCCTTCAAAGGACAGATTTTAGATATGCAGGAAAGATATAAGGTATGCACTTATGTGCTTACCTGTGTATTTGCTCATGTTAGATGTTCAATAATTCACAATAGTGTTAGACTTTGAGAAGAGAAAGTCATTGGAATGCACTGCGTTACCGCATTGCTGAACATTTCCACTTATTGCTGCCTGTTTTTCGTCCTATTCGTCTATGGCTGACTCTAACCTTCAAAACGATCCTGTTGTCCCAAAGACCTCTGCGAATGCTAAAAATAATCCTCTCTCTTTCTTTCCTTCACTCACCGCCTCTCTCCCTTCTCCTTCTTGCCTTGTCACTTGATTGTGTTATTATTATGCTAACCAAATCCTTATAAATGTGATTTAAGGCTTGGCGGCCCGCGCTCTTGTTTTTCCTTCTGCCGTGGCGATTTACGGCAGTCCCGGGGAAAGGCCCCTCTAAGTATCCCAAATGTCCCGAGATTGCAGCTGTTGCCGACGCCGTGATGGAGGCGGCCCCAGCGTTATTGCGCCGTGTTCTTGTCGCCGCGCCCCGAGAGCAGTAAAGCGTCAATAAAATCAAAAGCACCTGCATCTTAAATGAAATTTCAATTGAAAAACTTAACAGCCCTTCAAATTGCAGAATTTAACACAGACCAGTAAAGCTTAAATAACACTTTGCCTCTGCAGACCGGGAGGCTGAGGGGGGAGCAGAAGCAGGCCTGGTCCGGGGTGAAGTAAGCAAGCATAGCGTGGGGTTGGGGGGCCGGTGTTCGTGTTCAAGGTGACTTGATTGTCTCATGTGGTAAAATTATTAACAATTAAGGAATTCCTCAAGAGGGCCACATTGGATTTGCCAGCACAGGTACATGCACAGACCTTTTTTTTTTTCCCTTCTCAGCCGCGACCAGAGTAGGGTGGGGCGAGGGGGCTTTTTCTGTATTCATGGAAGCTCTCGAACCTTTGTGGTAATTGAATCAGTTAGAGTGCTGAGTGGAGCAAGCATAAAAACCTGTTAACCCAAAGGTCAGATCTGTGCATTGTTTATTTATCAGGAGGTGGAGGGAGCGGAATCGGCGCCCCTTTCCATTGCAGATCCAGTTAAAAAAAAAAAGAAAAAAAAGAATTATCCTCAACAATAACAGCCACTAGATTAATGGACAAACCAGGGCTGGCATGGCAAAGAACTGTGGACACAGTGACGACTTCAGTATTTGGTAAAAACAACAAAGCCTTGGAATGATCCAGATTTGCTGGGTTCCTGTACAGTTGTCTGTCAGTAATTGGTACAGCGTTCACAAAGTTCAGCTGCCACAGTCAAATGGAATGTTTTGTTGATTTTGGAAAATAAGGAAACGCAACCTACATATGACTACATACACTTCTGCACATCTAAATAAACAGTTTGTGAGTATTACATATTGAAAAAATAGTAACAGCCAAAAATAAGGTCACATTTCATACTTTCCAGTATGTTAAATAAACAGCTAATTGTGCTAATTGAAAATTCTTAAATTTTGTACATGCCCTTTTATCCAATTATTGTTTCAATTCAAATTAAATTTGAAATAGGTTTTAAATAGTAAATGTATTCACATTTTCTTAAAAAGTAACATAACTAATCTAATTATCTAGTATATTTTTTAAATCTTCAAAAGTAAAAACAAGACATCCACTGTATAAATAAGCATAAAAGATTTGCAACAACTTGCAACTCTTGCTTATGTAAAAAAACAAACAAAAAAACAAAACTATTGATTCTGTATCAACTTTAGTGCTTTCACTAGTGTATTCATTATTTCAGATTGTCTTTGTGACTCATATAAACATCATAGTGTATTTTGGCACACTGTTTTTTTAGTAAATAGTGTCTAATAATTTTTTTTTTTCTAAACTGACACTGTTGACTTTGTCCTGTAGCTTCAGCACTCGTGATTTTTGAAACGAACAAAGCAAACGGAAAAACGTCTTCCAGATGAAAAAGCCTTTAGAAACCTACTCTTTTTTTCCCCTCTTTTTCATTTTATTTATTTATCCCTTATTGCATCTTGTCCCTTTGTAGTTACTCTTCCTGCAGTTTGTCTTATTTATGTAGTCTTGAGCTGCTGCACTCGGCGCTGTTGTTACTGTACTCACTGAGCTGTGGAGCCGTAAGCCGCAGAGCGGAGCTCGTCCTGTCCCATGCCGCCTGCTCGGGTGGGACGAGGCTCTGATGGGAGGGTGGAAAGTGGGCCATCTGTGGGGAGACATCAGCAGCCCAGCACGCGCGAAAGAGAGCGAGAAGCAGTCACCTTGATCAGCCGCGCCCTTGCCGCTCTGCCATTACCGCCGCTGCCGTGGGACGTAAATGGAGGAAGAAAACATTACCTGCAAATGAGCTTTCATGGGGCCCCAAATATCAATCAGACACCCGAGGCTTGAGAGCGAGGTGGAGAGGACGAGCATGAGACGCAACTTGACTTTATTTGGCATATTCCACTTCCAGTAGTTTTTTTTCCCACTTTTTTAGAGAAAATCTCTTAAAAGCAATTTCATGGATTTGACATAGACTTTACAGTGCAAATTAAATTGGTGGAAGAAATGTGCAATTATCTAAAATTTTAAAGTGGTCGGTATAAATTCTGCAAATACAGTTAACGAGTGTCTTACGGTTAATAAATATAATATGAAACGCACTATTTAATTGATTATTTATTTCTTTGTCATGTTTGAACCTGTGAAAATAAATCTCTAGAGGGAAATGGGCAAAGAACATATGTCAGAATAGCATAGGAAAAAAATACAGTCTTACCTCTGGTGTACATAAAAGTTAAAGGGGAATCCCAACTTAAAAATAAAGAAATAAATTGCTTAGTTCACTGAGATGTAAACAAAGTCATTCAGGATGGTTTGATGTATTCCAAAGTCTTCCTTACCTCAGGTTTGTGTGGCATGTGTGAGGTATTCTTCACTGGTTAGCTTGAGTGCACTGAATTTCATTGGACACAGTACAATGACAATAAAGAATCTCAAATCTTCTTGTAGTGTATTTGAAACCCATTTGTGTAAAAATGTTCTGAGAAGGAGCTTTTAGAGACGCTTCAGACGTCTGGTTCCTATTACCACCACTTCAAATCAAACCAGACTGAATGATTTTGTATACAACTTAATGAATTAATCAAGTCTTGAAAAAGCAATTGAATTTCCCTTTTTACAGATTTATTTAAAGTCATTTTAGACAATGTCTGCTTGTGCATTTTCATGCATTATTAAGGACAATTGGTATTTTAAAGTAGTGTATAAAGCAAGCATTATTTGGAAAATGACGTACATCTTTCATTTAATTTTATATTCAAACACTCCTTTAGCACAGGGAAATGATTCAATGCAGTTGTGCAAGCTTAATCTAGTCAGTCATGTTCTTTGCTAAAAAATCATTTGTAATTTAAGTCATTCAACATGCATGCCTAAACTCTACTGGAAATTTTGCAGTCTGGGTTAAAATAATTAAAAAATTGGATTTTTAGGTTTTCTGATCAAAATCTTTAAGCAGAGAAAGACTAGAAGATTGAGAGAGTTTGCCTCCCAAAATGATTTATGCCAGTTGTGGGCTTTGAGCAACTAGTAGCAGCTGTTTAAAACTTTTTAAAAAGAGGTGTAACTTTGCTGTATTGTCTCAAAAAGGAGCAAGAGCCCCAGTCACATGCAGAAAATTATTTATGAACAGAATAGCACTGTTAGTTCTGCCATGTTCAGCCATAGTCAGTGTGCTTGTTTCGCAAATTCTGTTTTCACAGCTGGGGTAGAATTATATCCCTGTAGAGTGTTGTAGTGTAAAAGGACTTAAGTTAGTAACACCACTATCTCTTCATCACTGAACTTTATGGTGTTATGCTTGTTTCTTTTCAGGGTTTACTATTTAATAGTTGTGAAAAGGTTTAAATGTGCCCTTTTGCTCTGGGAAAAAGACTTAAAGGACTTAAATGACAGGATGTACCTTTCATACATACAATTATGGTCTTTGTACCTTAGGGGACTAAAGTTTTTCTGAACAGTGCCTGTTCTTAGTTGCCCTTTATCCTGTTATCACTACTTGGGCATAGTACACAGCCTTAGAATTCTGTGTCAGTACGTACATCTGGTGCTCAGTGTGAATCTGTGTATGTGACGGAGAAAGAGAGCGTAAGTATGAGCTTCCCTGCTTGTGTGTGTGTGTGTGTGTGTGTAATTATGAAAATGACCCGAGCTGTCTGAGCCTGGAGATCCATGAAGGATTTTTTGGCGTGTACGGCTGTTGTTGTAAGCACTCAGAGAAAATGACCAGTCAGGAGACTTAAGTGATTTCCTCCAATTCACTGCAATCTCTTCACAGCCTAGTCTTAGCCATAGCTGATATCTGTCGCCACATAACCTCGGCTGAATAAATCCATAAATATAATTTCATATTTGCCTGCAGTGTGCAGTGGCTATGCCCATCCTCCAGGGTAAATGAGCTGATTTGCACATCGCCTACTCTCCATTTTAATCCACAGAATAAGGCTGCTCCAATCAATGTTTGTCCTTGTGATGTCAGTCTCAATGCTGCTCTGTCAGAGCACAGCTGAAGTGTGGCTTCTCTATGGATTATGGAGAGCTGCCGGTAGGAATGGAGTTTGATCGATGTATTGGTTATGTTCAATGTGTGGATTTTCTATGCCGACACAGCTTGTGACCTGGACTCAGTTTTCCTAAAAGCTTCTAAAAGTATGTAATGTGAAGCGCGTGCCATATTTAACAATCGGCTCGGCTCAGGTGCTTCTGGGAAATCCAACTCTGATAATATTTGGCTTTAAAAGATACGTTTTCCCCATGCTCGGGTTTCAACCCCAGCATTACATTAGATTAGGGGAAAAAAGGTTATTCTGTTCATTTTGCATAGACTATGTGTGGGGCTGATTTAACAGTAGGTTTGGATGGCTTCTAGACTGGATGGTTGTGTATCCATTGATGAAGACATAAACTCTTAAACATATGTACGAATTTGCCCATAATAATTTACCAAAGGTTGTCATGTCTAATGCAGTGTCACACAGTCAACAGAATTAGAAAATTCACATTTAGAAATGCTAGCTGGCTAAAGTGTTTCTCACACAATGTCATACGTTATGGACGAAATCACACAGGACATTTAGAGCTATTATAGATTGTATCTGTCACAAAATAAATGTATAGCCAAAACACCAAATACCATCTACATGCCATAAATCTCAAGTAAAATGGTGCACTGAATGAAATTTCGAGGTCCAAAAACAGCATAGTGGTCTCAAGGAACAAAAAATAAGTTATTAACCAGTAAAAATTAAATTAATATTTCAATTTCAGATAAGCTTTAAGCTTTTTTGATGAAATTAGGATTAGACATGTCAAGAATAAAGTGGAGCTTTTGTGGTTGTAGATAAATGCAGACAATAAATCCTCTGTCCTCAGCTTCACTGAGACTTCTGTCAACTTAGCTGCTAAATTTTGCATCTGTGAATTTGATTCATCTTCTCAGGCTTTAGCCTGTATTAACGGGGTTAAAAAGGGAGAACGCACTCACTGTAGAGACACTTCTTCTAGATCTGTAAAAATACAAATTAATTGCCTTTAAAGCAAGAAAAAGATTGGACATAATGGTTTTGGCATGAACACACAAACTGCAATATTAAGCTTCTACTACAACTACAAGCATGTACAAATTACACTCCTGAGATGTTTTTAACTTGCAACTGATTTATGTAAAAGCTACAAAAAAATGTCTTTTGTGCTGAGCTGCCTAAGAAATGCAGTTTAAAGCTAAAGACTTGACTAAAAACAGCTCATCCTGAATGTAACTATGACATTGTAGCTAGCGTAGAGATAGTCTTGTCAGTTTGTATTGTTCTTGTTCATATTTATTTGAGAAAATTATTTATATTAATAACTTTGTTTAACTTTTGCTTAGAAAAATATTGTCAAAAAGCAAAACAGGGGATCAAAATTTGACAAAAACTGAATCTGGTTGGATTTAACTGCTTTATCACAGCTCTGAATAATAATTCTTGGATATTGCTCAGTCTTAGGGATAATCATGGCTATTCCTGAGATTTTTCTTCTGTCCTACAGGGCCTGGATCTGTTGACCCACCCGTGCTGTTTGACATTCATTCCAGAAATATCACTGTGTCCTGGTCTCCCCCATCCCGCCCAAACGGCATACTCGTCCACTATAACATCTACCAGAATGGTCAGCTGACTGCCACTGTGCCTGGCAACAACACCAGCCTTACCCTCTTGGGCCTGGAACCATACCTGCACTATTCCATTCAGGTAGAGGCCTGTACTGAAGCCGGTTGCACTCTCTCTGCTGAATCCCACTCCTTCCAGACCCCTCCAGCCCCTCCAGAAGGCGTGTTGCCGCCTCACCTCTACTCGGACACACCTACTTCTGTGCTGCTGACCTGGGATCCGCCGCTGCAGGCCAATGGGGTTCTGGAGAGCTACACAGTGGAAAGAAGAGCCGCTGGCACCCAGCAGATCTCTACAGTGGGCATAGTGCTGCCCAACCACACGCTCACCTACTTGGATAGCTCTATGGCTCTCAGTCCCTGGAGCAGTTATGAGTACCGAGTGGTGGCTAGCACTAAGCAAGGTGGCTCTAACAGCAGCCAGTGGGAGAAGGTGACCACACGACCATCAAGGCCTGCCGGCATGCAGCCACCTGACGTTCTGGTGTTGGGCCCAGAGTCAGCGCAGGTAGGATTTGATCTACATTTTCTTTTCACTAGGGGTATGATATAAACCAAGGGTCAGCACACTTTTACAACATTCACATTCACAACACATTACATTCAGTTGCCAGGTATGGTGGGTGTGCTTGAGGAGGGAAACTACTAAATTGTGCTGGACACTAGCCCTCCAGGAGTTGTCGACCTCTCATGTAAACTCACTGGACAGAAAAGTATAACATAATTTCTTTTTTTAATACTTATACACCCCATGGCCTTGATAACAGCATCAGTATGGTCAGGTTAGAATTACACCAGTCTCTAGAGATCTTCAGAGTTCTTGTCCATTTTAGCCTACCTTGGTATGATGAAACACTGGGACACTTGGATTGACTAAATCACCTGATCTACATCCCAGTTTTTTTTTTTTCAACAGAAGAACAGGAGAAATAGGTACACACACAAAGTCTAGCTGAAATGTGCACCCAATCTTAAAACAGAGGTGAACACATTACTTAAATTGCTGTCATAAAGGCACATGTATTAGAAAAAGTTTGATTTAAGCTCATTTTTTTGTCTGTGAGCTCATCTTAATCACAATAAATCCCACCACAAAAAACTGTTCCGAGTAACTGTTCAATATTTGCCTAATATGTTGCTCTGTTGTCAGAAGAATAAGTCTGAAACCTGTTCAAAAATGGAAGCAAAGACAGTACTTAGCCCTGGTAGGAGCACCATATGTGGCATGTTATCTAGAACAAGTTGTTGTAAAGTGTTTCTCAGTAGCAATCATAAAGAATTGTAATCAATTACTAATAAAAAACAGTAACTCTGATGGCAATAATATGTCCTGTTGTAGGCCTGAGCTGCCCACAAGGCATCAGCACATTATTTTAAATTAAAGCATCAGCGTGTCGTAATAGACTTTTTCTGCTTTCTCAATAACTGAAAGACTAGGATTGTTTTTACCTGTTTGAACTTTAAATCTGCATCACCGATGCTGAAGCATCATACATCTTGTCATATTTTCTAATCAGTCCTCTGCAGCAGGTTTTTATTCCCCTTGTATTTTAATAACATTTTTTACATATGGCATAATTGATTTGCTGGTGCATTAAGTATGTTGCATTAAGTCAATTAAATCTTATCTAACAACTAAATATCACATTTATTATATAAAGATTATGCCACGTTGCCCACCCTTATGTTCCTCTACACCCAACTTAGATTTCAGGTGTGGTCAGAGGATGTGTGGTGTGTACACAGTGACCTGGTTTGGGTTAAAGCAATATTTTATTGGAAATATATAATTTACATAACATACCTCTTTGGCACCTAGTGCTAGTAAGCTATGGAGCTAAGTAAAGGGGAACTTATGGCATATTATGCTAATTGCATCAAACTGTAACATGTTAAGTAATCTCAAATAGACATGTTTATGTGGTTTATGAAGCTATGTGACATACTGTTATCAATATAAATGAACAGTTTGAACATATCAAAAACAACAGTAGCAATAGCCACGCAGCATCATTCTCCTTGATGGAAAATGAGCGAAAGCGTACCACTTGTTCATCTGCCTGACTGAGTGGTAGAAATTGATAAACTGCTTAATGAATTCTAAGACGCACCCTGACTTTAAACATCTCTACACCTTCTAACCCAACAATACATTTTTGTACAAAATGTTGTATTCTAGTGTGTTTACCTTTATTTTACTGTTGCCGACATTTTCACTTAGGAAATGGAGTCTTGCCGCACTCTGAGGATTAGCATTTTACCCCATTTAACTCTTCATGAACCTTCATGAACTGAATTCATTGCGAAGGGGCTGTACTGTGGCCCCTCCAAGACATTAAGTTAACTGTTTGTGTGTGGTGGACAAAAAAAAGAGAGAGGTTACGGTGACCCCCAGTTTTCCCCCTCTCTCTACAGTGTATGTTGGTGTTTTTCCTTTTATCATGCTGTTCACCAATGAGGTGCAAATGAGACTCAAATGAGGCCTGTGAGGGGTCTTTTTTTCCCCCCTCATTCAAAATCTACAGAACGATACAGTGCCCATCATTATTTCAGGGACTCTCTCCATGGCTGTCTATGGTTTTCAGGTCAACTTAAAGCTTCTCCTTTTAGAGCAACCAATTAGGAGTGCCAGTGCAGAAGAACTCCATGTGAGTGTGCCCTTGGTATGCTTTGCTAGGTTATATGTAATTTTCACACTCACTGTCTAACCTTCCTCTAGCTTTAAAGGCACAATTTAGTGTTTTCAACCTAATCTATATCTGCTGCATGAGCAGTGTACAGTTGATTACAATGCTCAGTAATTGTCACTATAAATGTGCTTTTTCTAATAAAATTAGTTTTTTAAGAGAGAACATTTGTTACCGGTATTGTAGGGTGGGTTGAGACTGCTACCTGTGCATGCATGTATATATAGGCAATAATAAGCAAGAGTGAGTACTTGGCACCCCAATATTCAGTGTAGCGCTGCCGTAAACTTCGTCTTATTGCGTCTTATTGCAGTTATACCGAAGTTTCTGAGTTTTATTATATTTTAAAACACTGGTGATACAATAATTGCTTAACAAGGAAGTTTATTTACACTCTGCGAAACAAAAGCATACTTTAAGTGAAAGTGACTTGTCATTGTGAACACACTCTATAATAAACCAATGAATTCAGACTTCTGCATTCAACCCATCACACATGCACATGTGGAGCAGTGGACAGCTATGAACAGCGCCTGGGGAACAGTGTAGGGGGGAAGGTACCTTGCTCAAGGGTCACTCAGTGGTACCAGGTTTAAGACTTGAACCTACAGCCTTCTGTTAACAAGGACAAGGTCCAAACCACTAGGCCACCACTGCCCAGTCTAGTTGGGTATAAATACATAAATAAATTTTAATGTAGTAAAACATAGTATAAGAATATTATTACCAGTATGTCAGTTTATGTTA
>JBBPDA010000001.1:39578655-39589447 GCA_037974385.1 Arnoldichthys spilopterus
GTATAAATACATAAATAAATTTTAATGTAGTAAAACATAGTATAAGAATATTATTACCAGTATGTCAGTTTATGTTAGCTGATAGTAGAAAAGTAGGGAAAACTCTGGTTAAGCTAGTGTTAAAAGCACAAGCTGAAGCAATAATATCCTTATCAACATTTGAGGAATACTGCTCACTTTTCTACAACTCATGGATTATTGTCTCATTATCTGTTTTTGGCTTGTTTAACTATATTGTGGTGAAAACAGTGCAATGGAAAAATATGGAAAATTCTACTTCTGAAAGGTTCACAAACATTTAAAATCATTAACAGCACCCCTTGGTGGTTTAGACACCGGTGTCTAGAAAAACAACAACACCTTGAAGGATGCAATCCGTAATTCATTTTAGGCTTGATTTCTTCTGTTCTTTTTTTAATCTTTTAAAGTATGAACGTAAACAAACTAGAGTGTCACCAATTGTAAGCATGTGTTCACAGAGTTTAAACGCCATTTTAAAGACCACCCTGTGTTGAATCCATCGGACAACAGCATGGGAAATTTGAAACCGAACCCAAAACCATCATTACCTGCGTGAAACAGCATTTAAAACCTTCTAAAAGCTTGCTCACTAAAACAAAAAAGAAAATACTGCACCTTAAGAAATGCACAATTGTAGATTTGGTACACTTTCTTATTTGGTTGGTGGTTAAACTGATGTTGTAGGTCATATAGTCACTAATGGCTTCTTTTGTGCGATTTGGTTTGGCAGATTATAACTTGAGCTTTAATTGGGCCTAACATTTTGATTGAGAACCAAATGAAGTCTGTGATTTTTTTTTTGTGTGACCAGACTTGACACCCAGCATCACCTTTTGAGGCTGAACCTGTGTCCTAATCCTAAAACTTTATTTATGAAGATTGGAGAATATGTGTGGTTGGGTCTGATCTGTTGGGTTTGGACAAAAAAATTCAAGTTGTAATTGACAATTTTAACACAGGCAAATTTTGTTTTTCTCTGTTGTGGGCCATTTAAAATGTTTGCAGTATTCAAAAAGTATTGGGGTCAAATGTTTTTGCAAGCTGGAAGATATTACTTACATCATGCGTTCAGGCCAAGCTGATATTGGCATCGTAAACTCTTCGTTGCACATAGTACAGTGAGTGTGATTCAAAAATGTAATGCTCAAGAGTACAAGGTAGCTTTGCAATGTTTTGGATGCTTTACAAACTGGATTCGAGGGACATTAATGTAACCAAACAAGCTTTTCAGCTTAGATGCCAGTGTGTACAAATCCACCCACACAAGCTCACATCACTCTCTCTCCTTCTCTCTCGCTCTCTCTCTCTGTCTCTCTCTCTCTCACTCAGTGCCAGGAATAAGGAACAAAAATGCTTACCACTTCAAACAAAAGGCAGCATTTGCATAAACTTGTGTGAATTATTCATTTCCTCTAACCCTGGCTTTAGTTTATTTTAATGCTATTATTATTTCATTAATTTGGGCGCTGCTACATTTCTGCGTGTAACAGGATGAGAGTTCTTACATGTGTAAGAGCCCAAAACAGTTATTTTCATTAGCATACGCTGAAGTGTATTTGTTCCTGTGGATTTGTTTTGCGTCTTTATACTCTTTATGCTATCTTCTGTTTGAACAAACCCTGATTATTTAATTACTTTCAGGGTCCTGGCGTCTTTCCTCCGCATGGTAAGTTACAAATCTGTGAAATGGTCTGTGAAATATGTTATTCGCAGCATGTTGGGGATTTATTTGGGTTTTTGCATTATCGTCTTAGGATTAAATTAGACTTTAAACCATTTCATTCAGACTTAATTTTTCTTGGTTGCTTAAAGCACAGATTCTCCACCCTTTTCCACACACATTAGGGCTAGTTAATCAGCTGATTGGTTGGATCAAATGTGTTAGGAGCAAGGAAAACCTTGCATGGCAGAGCGTTTTTAAAAATCAGGACCACAACTGGAAACCACAGGAAAGAAAATGGCTCGATGGTCGGAGGTTCGAGTCCCGGCCTGGGGACTACTGAGGTACCCTTGAGCAAAGTACCGTCCCACTACACTGCTCCTCCCCGGGCGCTGTTGATAGCTGCCCGCTGCTTCATGTGTGCACGTGTGATGGGCAGAGGTTGCATTTCGTTGTGGTGCTTGTGTGTGTTCACAATGACAAATATTCACTTTCACTTCACTACATGGCATCACATCTATATGAGCTTGTTGGACTTCTCTAATAAGAAAGCATGGGTATTAATATGGAGTTAATACACCTCCCCCAAGCAGCAATAACTATCTCCATTTTTTCTAGGAAGCCTTTTCATAAGACTTTGGAATATGTCTATCAGAACTGTGAAGTTAGACGATATTGTAAAGGAATGCCTGTACTAATTAATCCTAAAAAAGTTCAGTTAGGGTCAGGTTGGCGCTCTCTCCAGGCCACTAGGTTTCTTCCACACAAAACTCATCAAAGCACATCTTTATGGATCTCTCTTTTTGCACAGGGGTACAATAATGCCACAAAACTGGAAGCTTATATTTGTCTAAAATGTTTTGGGTTTCATATGCTGTAGTATTATCTTTAACCTTCACTGGGAAAAAAGAGAGCCAGACCCTGAAAACACCAAGCTTTACTCTTTGTACTTTGTATTCCACCACGCACCAAAATCAGATGCATCCATCAGCCTTCCATATACATAGCAGTGGCATGGCTGCATTGTGAAGCTTGGTTTCTCATTAGAATCGTCAAATTAGTGTTTTTATGGCTAATAGTTTCATTGTTTTGATCACAGCACTGGAGAAGACACCGTATACAAAAGTGGGGAAAGTGTAGAGGGCTGATAGCTATGCTAAAGGCTAGCCTACATAAAAGATCACTACCAAGCATCTTCCTGGCCAATGTTCAATCTCTAACAAAGAAATTAATGAGTCTGGATTTTGAATCACTTTACCACAGTTTAAAGACTGCAATGTCACTATTTTTTTATGGAAACATGGCTTAACAACGGCATTCTGAATAGTGTGATTGAGCTGAAGAGGCACTTTGTCTTTAGGGCTGATAGAATAGCAGTAAACACTGGTAAGGGCAATGGCGAAGAACACTAGTAACACACTGGTGAACACTGGTAAGCACAAACGTGGAGGATTAAGATAACTCTTTATTTATTCCCTGAGTAAAATTAGAGTATTCCACCAGCTCAGGCATAATACAAGAGGACACAGAATACACACAAAGTGTCAAAGAAAAACAATAAAGCTACAATACACTATATGAGGTCTTGTCAGGAAAAAGTCTAGCCATTGTTAGTATAATGGGAAAGGTTTGCTTGGCATCAATGTAACCGAGCAGGCAATGAGAGCAGACTGGAATGTGTATGTGTGAACAGTGATGAGTTCATGTAATAGTCAGTGGGGGTGCTAGACGCCATCGAGTCAGCATGTGTACTCTGTGGAGTGAGTAGAGCAACAAATCTGCATCAAATTTTGAGCTAAGCTTGAACATTTGTCTGTGGAAACTATATGGATAATTCAGAAGGTTCTCTGGGACAATGCAATGAGTGCAGCACAAATCAAAGTGCTTCAGAGATGGCTGAAGCTCTGTTAAAAGTGAAGGATTTTGCAGAGTGTTTTGAACAGTGGAAGAGACGCTGGAAGAACTGTGTGAGGTCCCAAGGTGCCTACTACGAAGGGGACTGAGGCAACATTGTCCTATTACAATGTTTCTTGTACCTTTTTTAAAAAAATGTTTGATCTATTATAATAAATGTATTAATAACTGTATAAAAATAACTGTACACTACACATAACTAACTGTGCTTTACATCATTCCAGTCAACTTTTGGCATTGCACATAGTGATTTAAGGCTTGTGAGAAGCTACTTAGCTATGAAAACACATTTTTATCAATCCACATGTTGCTTCAAGAGGCATAGACCGACTTGTGACTAGCTGTAACTGAACACTTCAATATAACCGATTCTGCTGACACTTTTTATCTATGTGCACTTCATGGCTAAATGAAACACCTGAGCTCATTACTCTCCTTTGTTCATCACTAAAAATCATTGCAGCATTTACCAACTGCATGAAACATTTTTCCCTGTATGTATTCTTTTTTTTTTAAAAATATGGTCTATCGTCCTCTGATTTTCTGCATAAGTCCTAAAAGTAAAGAAATAATAATTAAACAAGAGTGTAATTCATCTTCCATCACTTCTTCTCCCTTGATCAGACTTGTTCAATACATGTATTGCTTCCCTAAAATGCTGACGTACTTCCTTGCCTTTGAGAAGGCATGCCACTTGCTTTGTTTCCCATGCAATTCCATTAGGATTTCATTATCGCTCACCGCAGGCTTAGCCCTGTTTTAAATGTAATGAAAGGAATATTCGGTTCCCGGGTCAAAGTCAGGGTGTCTTCACTCAATCGTGTGTGCCATCGTTTCTGGGAGCTCATTGATCTAAAAGCCTTAGGATAGATTTGCTGGAAACAGGCCCTGCTCTGTTTCTCCCACTCTTCAGTATGATACGCAAAGAGCTCATAGGATAGGACACTGATCAGATAGAGATAAAAAAATCACTGCTGTTACAGTGTTAACAGTGCAGTGACCGATACCAGTACAACAACTAATTTAATATTTTGCGTGCTGTTTCACTACAGATTGTGTAATTATCTGATATGTTGTACTTTAATATTCATGAATCACAAATTGGGTAGTGTTCTGAAATCTGGAGGAGTAGCTAGCACATCTTGAGATGTTGTAGTAAGCAACAGCTAGAGCTCTGGAACAGCAGGAGTGGCACAAGCCTGCACTGTACCTGTTTAGTCTTTGGAGTTCAGGGGCAAGAAAAAGTGTAGGTGCTAACCTCAGGGATTGATGTAACAGAAGGTAACACATTTGTAAGGTCATCAATGACGTTGCTTATGATGTTTTATGATGGGTATTAAATTGCAGTGTTTAATGGAAAAACATTGTAATTCTTTTTCACTTGGTGACTAGCCACAAGCATTAGTGCCCATATGGAAATTTGTGGTGTTAGCGCCAGGTAAGCAGTGTTGTATAACCACATTTGATGCCAATTTTTGTTTAAACCTGAACATTTGAGGCTTGCTAGAGACAAACAAGTAACATATTCTTTGAGTGATTGTAACCTAGCAGTACTTCTTCTGTTGGATTATTGTCTGTTAACTCTTCCTGCAGTTTTTAAGACGTCAACATTGAATCAGTTCCAGAATGTTTGGTCGCTACAGGAATTGTGTGCTTGCATTCAGCTTTTTGATGGGACATTAAGTATTGTACACATCATTAAATGTACAATGAATGGCAAAACTTGTTGGTAACTTGATGTTGGAAAGTGGAAGTGTGTGCGTCCCTTGTGTTAAGTTGGGGGAAAAGAACAAATTAACAGAACCCAACAAAACTACCAAGAATATCAAGAATTTATTAAATTATATATCTGTGTGTGATACATGTGTATATTTGTGTTCTGCTTTAGGTAACATGGTCAGCACCACTGATAGCCAATGGAGAGATTGAACGCTATGAGATCCGCATGCCGGACCCCCGCATCCCTCACACAGAAATCTTCACACTCAACCGCACTGTTACCAGCCTAGTGCCATACACCAACTACAGCGTAACCATCCTGGCCTGCTCAGGTGGCGAGGGCTACATTGGAGGCTGCACCGAAAGCCTACCCACATCTGTCACTACATCACCCACAATCCCGCAAGGGCTGACATCACTTTCAGTGGTTGCCATCAGTGAGTCTTTCCTGGCTGTGTCATGGGGGCCACCGTCCAGGCCGAATGGGCCCAACATAAGGTAATTACAAAAATACATACTCATTATGGTCCAGTGTGTCTTTAGAGAATCATTTCATACTGTTGTACAAATAAATGTTTGTAAAATTACGCTCAGTGTAGCCAGTGATTTCATAATGCAATAAACTAAATAATTAAATTATGAAACATATATATCTTAAGATTTGCCTTGTACAGACCACATTTCCAGAAAAGTTGTGATTTTCTATAAAATGTAAAAAAAAACCAAGAACGTGTGAATTGTTAACGCTCTTGCACTGTTATTCAACTGAAAACATTTCTAAAAATAGATTTACAGTGTTTTCACTGATGTTAAATGTGCTTTGTAAATATTATTACATTTAGAATTAGACGCCTGCAACACTCAAAAAAAAAAAAAGTTGGGACAGAGGTATGTTGACCTGATGCGTCGCCTTACTTGATACATTCCCTTTCTTCTTAATTACACTATTGAATCAGTGTTGGGACCTGAGAAGACTAACTGCTGCAGTTCTACAAGTGGAATATTTATGTTCTGTAGATGACGAAAGAACTTTTTTGTAATCTTGGGTAGAAAAATGTTCTTTTTGATTTGACTGACAATCCTTTCATGAAGTTTGGTACCAAATGGTGAGCCACAACCCATCTTTACTAGCAGAAACTGAGAGGATGCTTTGTTGATACCCAGTCATGTTCCCTTCACCTGTTACCAGCTCACCTGCTTAATCTCTAATGGTTTAAAATGGCATAACTTGAATATTCTATAACTTTTTCCAAGTTTGCTCCGCCAAACGTTTTTTGAGTGTTGTATGCGTCAAATTCTAAATGTGTTTATATTTACAAAATACATTTAAGTTGTTCAGTGAAAACATTTAAAAATCTTCTCTTTGAACTTTAATTAGTTAAATAACTGTTCAAGAGGGTTAATAAAGGACACATTCTTGTTTTATTGCATTTAAAGAAAAATTCCAGCTTTTCCAAAAATATTTTCCAATGTTTGTGTTCCTTTAGGTACCAAAAATAGTTATAATTTATTATTATATAAACATTTTTCAATGTTTCTTGAACAGCTTTTGCTACTGAATCTTTTAGACTGATTTAGATACATTTTATATTTATTCATTTAACTGATAATTGACACAGGTGACTTAATACACACAACTTGAATCAGACTCGAGTCCAAGTTTAATGACTACATACTTGTGTCTACAAAAAAGGGACTTTAGGGTCAAGACCTGAGACATACTTGTTACTTGTGACTCATTCCAGCCTCTTGAAAACAACCAGTTTACCCTATTTAGTGCATTGTTCAGAAATCAGTCTGGGATGAAATGTGCTGTAACTCTCGGCATGCCAATTCAGCAAAAAGGGCAGAATAAAATGATGTAATCTGAATGGGTGGTCACCATATGTAAATGTAAATTCATGGTTGTGACAACATACTCATGATAAATACGAAACCAGCATTTGCTGCTGTATTTACGTGTATTGGCTGTATGGACTGGGGTGTGAACAGCGCATACAAACTCCTGTTGCATGCAAGCCAGAAATCTCTGGTTTTGCTTGATATGAGCCCTTTAAACTTGCTCTGTAGATGCCTTTATTGAAACTGAACCACTTCTCAAACATGGCAAAGACTGACAATCAAAATGGAGCAAACATTTCCCAAACTTTACATAATCCATTCGACCTGTGCCAGTAACATGACTTATATGTGTTTTATAAAGTGTCTGCTGGATAACGCTCTTCATCTGAAATGCATCCTAACAGTTTTTTCGCTGTTAGTCTGTTTTTGAGCTGATTAGGAGGTAAATAAAGCTCTGCGTTCATGTCTGACGATTAATATTCATGACTCCTTTTTCTGCCGCTGCCTTGTTTGTTGAACTAGGCTTATGAAGAGCACATTAAGCCTAGCTCTTGTGATTACAGGCAGAATTACCATTACTGTTGAGGGAGAGAGAGAGAAAATGAGAGAGAAAAACACAAGCCCAGCTTAAAAGCGGCGCAGCTGAAACGACAGGAGGATTGTGTGAGTGGAGCAGGCTGAGATTTATCGGGCCGTTTCCGTTGCCCTCAGGTACGAGCTGCTGAGACGGAAAACCCAGCAGCCCCTGGCCTCCCGTCCCCCTGAAGATTTCAATCGCTGGTACCATGTTTACGCGGGAGACAAATTGTTCCATGAAGATAAAGGCCTTAGCAGGTGAGATTACCAAAATTAGCTTTAATGTAAACGTTGCTGGTGTGTACCAAACTGTTTTTGCGCACCGATGCCATCTTTTTAATACTGCTCAAAGATACATTAAACAAATATCCCAAAGAATTAAATCGTTTTTGCTCTAATCTTCTGCTGGCACTGCTTGTGTGAGTGTGTGTGTGGGCATGTGTGTGTGTGTGTGTGTGTGTGTGAGTGTGGGACTTTATGTCTGTGTGCCTGTGTCTGCGTGTTTTTGCTGCACACTCAAATATCCCACTATGTTCTCCTCCTCTTTACCACTTTCAACTTCAGCTTGTGTTGTTTTGAATTGCATGTGCAAGTTTGCTTCCGTGTTTCGTCAAGATTATCTCCTTATGTTGCAAAAAGTCAATGAAATCCATTAAGGGGCCAATACATTTCATGCAAAACACATCACTATATCTTCTACAGCTACCTTCATGAAGTGTTATTGCATATTTTCTTGAATGTTAGCTTTCCTTTTTTCATTATGACCTAGATTTTGCATCAGATTTGCTTTTTCCTTTTCACACAAGTTATTAGACTAATTAATTAGACTAAGGTTATTAGGAAATGTTCTATCACTGTAATCCAGGACTACTACTATTACTGATGATAAAAAAAAAAAAATAATAATAATAATATAAGGAGAAGAAGAAGAAGAAAAAGAATACACTTTCTTTTAAGTATAGTACATTAATCTGTATTTATTTAAGATATTACTAAATTTGACTGAAAAATCCTATGGATCTCTTACTGTAACAGCACAAGCTATACCTGATGAATAACTGTAACTACATCTATCTTATGAATGAATGCCCAAAGGCAGATTTAACTGTCAGTCTTAACTAGAAAAAGACCAAAAGCCATGCCCAATCAGTGAGCAGCATTTATGCTGCATCAAGTTTTCGTTTGAATGGTTTGTCTGGCGCGTTGTGCTCTGATTCTGCTTTTAACAACATGAGCATCTGTCTGGTTTTACTTTATATAGCATTTTTAGTGGCCAAGTGGTTAGGACTTTTCCCTTGTGAACCAATGGTTGGGGGTTCAAGTCCCAGCCTGCACCAGTGGTACTGTATACCCTTGAGCAAGGTACTGTCCCACTACACTGCTCCCTGGGTGCTGTTTTTAGCTGCCCACCGCTCCACATGTGCACGTGTGATGGGCTAAATGCAGAGGACACATTTCATTGTGGTGCTTGAGTGTGACAAATGACAAATAAATCTAACACTTTCATGCTTGACCCTGTTTGCATTGTTGGTTTCATTTTTTTTCATCAGATACTGTAAACCACACCACTCAGTAGATGATGTCTCTAAACACTGCTAACATATTTGGACAATTTGTAATTGGAGTAAATTTCTAAAAAGAAAGAAACAGTCGGTTTGAAACTTTACTGTGTACTTGTCATTGCAAATTCTGTATTTGAGTACTGGGTCTTTTGCAGATACACATGGTATGAGTACAAGCTGTTGGTGCACAATGACGTGGGCTATACTTCGGGAGAGGTGACCTCAGGGGTCACAATGGCTGGGCCACCCCTCACTCCTGCCAATATATCAGCCCTCATCCTCAACCACACTGCCGTTCTGGTTAACTGGACCACACCTCGTGAGTATCCCAAAAAAAGTTAGGTTTTATATGTGAACTCTTCAGAAGGCTTCTTCATATATTATCGTATATGATGTATGCAATCCCTGAACTTTTCTATGCTGGTGCCACAAATGCAGTTTTTCTCAGCATCTGTTATGAGGTTGTACAAGCATTGCAGATCATTGGTGGAAAAATGTTGTGCAGTTTAATATATCCATTAAATATCTTATTCATTTCTCATAAAACTTATTATGTAGGCAAGTGAAAGAGTCCACTGTTAGGAGAGGGTACATTTTTTGGTATGTAAGATTGGAGATTCAAGCAGTTTGTCACACACACACAGTTAAACAAGCTAATGCTAGCATGGTGGCTTATTTGCTGTTGCTTCTATCCTGTCTGGTTTTGATTAACTACAACATAGCCCAGTTTAGTAGCATAGCATTATAATCGTAAGGAATTTTAAGCCCAAAATCATTAGGTTTAATTGCCATCAGCCTAAACAGCTTGGCAGAGTATGTAAGTCCATTTAAGAGTATGTACACTAACCGAAGTCCTCACTTGACAAGATTGTGCCTTGCCGTATGTGTGCCTGTTCCTCTTTTTGTACTTGACTTTTAGTAATCTAATTTCTAAATTTATCTCACTTCATGCTCCCCCTCCCATCCGTCTGTTTGCAGCTCTGCAGGACCTACAGGGGGAAGTGGAACTCTATTTTCTTACAGTCAATTCCACCCAGGAAAGCCAGACGCTCAGCCTTGACCCTTCCATGACCTCCATTGTGATCTCTGACCTGCAACCCAGCACAGAGTACACAGTTTCTCTGACCGTGTCTAACGGACCACACAAAATAACCAGCCCAGAGGTGACATGCACCACTGATGACGGTGGTGAGTTAAGTAATTTACTTGTAACCTAGTTTTTTTTTGTATTTTTTTAAAACATTTTTTTTTAGGTTCCTAAATCCACCAAAGACTGCCTAGTAGGCCACTAACGTTTTCTTTTCAGGTGTTTAACATAATATTGTGCTTCCATGCGAAGCAGAAGTCACACTAGTATATTGCTGCCGCCCCAGTACATCATTATTATTATTTTTTAATAAATTGTGTAATTTAAAAGTGCTACTACACTGCTCCCTGGGTGCTGTTGATAGCTGCCCGTTGCTCCACGTGTGCACGTGTGATGGGTTAAATGCAGAGG
>JBBPDA010000001.1:39589547-39600464 GCA_037974385.1 Arnoldichthys spilopterus
GCTGGGATTGGCTCCAGCTTCCCCGTGACCCGGAAACGGAAGAAGCGATTGGAAAATGGATGGATGGATGGATGGATAACTGTACTATACAGAACAATATAAAATGTAAAATACAAATAACTGTACTATACAGGATATAAAATAACTATAAAGCTATCAAAACAAAAGCTATAAACCTTTATAATTACATTATATACATTTCTGAAGGTGCAGTATGTGTGTAAGTATGTGCAAATATACAGATTCACAGATGTAACAGTAATTGTGCAGATAATGATAGTAATAATAAAGTGACAGGTGGTGCATAAGATAAAATGATCTGAGAACATGTAAACTGAGTATAATGTGCAAGGGGAGTTTTGTCCTAATATTGCTTTATGACATGCTTCAGTCAGAGAAGTTCTAACAGAAATGCCGTGTTAAAGCAAAAGTAAGTTTATCTGCTTCTTTCGTGGCACAAGTTGAAGGCAGAGTTGGACTGCAGATTGTATTGGTTAATTATGGCCCTGCTGTCAGTACTTTGAACATTTTCCTGTGATTTCCATCAGTCTGCCATCCTCACATCACTTCACTTGGCCCTGTTCATGGAGATAAAGGCGGCAGAGGCAATGGCTTGGATTGATTAAATATTTGCTTTCCGTACTCTGGAAGTGGACAGAGAAAATTTGCGTTTTTCCAAAATTTTTTGATATCCTGACCTCTGCACTGTGATCAATAGTCATTAAGCTGTCCCTCACCCTCACAGCGAAAGTACTGATTCACCGATAGCATAGGTATCAGATTAATCTCCCTCTCTCTCTCTCCTCTCTCTCTCACTCTCTCTCTCTCTGTCTCTCTCTCTCTCTCTCTCTCTCTCTTGCCCTCTCTCCCTGCCTATACAAATAAGCACACATAAATGCGACATTTTGCACACACTTTAGGAAACACACAGGGACACATACTCAGCAGGTAGCCCCCCCCCCTTTGAGTTTGATTGAAAATCTCCTTCCTCCTTAATCCTGTCTGTGCTGTAAAGTGACATTAGGTCCCAACAGAAATAAAAAGAACCCAACTGGCTTTTCCCTGTAACTTTTCCCTCACCTAATCCTATCCACATAATAAAAAGCGCATTAAAAACATTAGAAAATCATTACCTCCCAAATAAAAGTTACGGGCCGTTTAGCTAAGCACTTTTCCAGGTAATTTCATTATTTTACAGCTTAAAGGGCAGCCCATTTTAACAACTCCAGTTGAACTTACAGATCATATTAAGGTGGCGGGTAATGTATATGTTAAGAGAGTGCTAATTAAGAAGTGGGACAGGATGGTCTGTGAAGTCTTGCGTTGATGGTACTGGAGCGGAAATGATATGAAAAGAGAGGCAGTGGGAGCGAGTGCTTATATTAGCCACTTTACAGCAAGGCTTATTGCTGCTCTTGGTCTGTCGCCCTTCTCTCTGATAAGCACGGTTTATAATCACAGTGATGACCCTGGTCTTTATTGATACTGTGATACCATAATCTGCCTGTGCAGTTCGTAGATGACTTCGACGCATCGAAAAAAGTGATTCCTAAAGAACTGTAGCAACATCATAACACAGTAGCACAAGTTAGGTCTGGAAATTATTTTAAGGAGCCAAAAGCTTGAATAACTGATAATGCCAGACAAGACGTTATCTTACTTTTTTTTTTTTTTGCTTTTTCCTGCTTGAACTTGGCTTATTAGAGTTTTATGGGCCAGTGCACCAAAAACTTGTCTTATAAACCTTCTCTTATCCCTTATACCTTGTCTAAACAGCAAGCAAACATTCAAGTGTAGTTTAATTTGCATGTGAGGGCTCAGTTCCTGTCTGGGCAAGCACTACATCAGAAAGTGATGTCTTCAGTATTATTAAGAGTGTGGACAATGTGTCTGAAAATGCAATGCATCATAAAAGCATTCAGGAAGCATCATGTCAACAAGCTATGAATTAGGAGTGTCCTCTTAAATGGTAATTCACTTTTAAGATCAGGATATACATTTTACATTGGTGAAACACATTTAAATGCAATGCCAGTAGTTTATAGAACATAAAATGTGTTAATGCCTAAAACTTTTAACAGTCACATGTTCAGTTTTTTCCCACCCCATGGATTAGCTTCTCCTTATTTATATTTTGCCAGTTTAAGTGTGTTTTTTGTGTCTTGGGGACTGGCAGTTACCTATTTTTGTTAAGATGGATGTGTAAAAATAGCAACAAGGCACACACTCTGATGCTAGTGGCTTATGTAGACTTTTGCTAATTATGATAGGTGCATTTTGGTTTTGTCATTGCCTCTTGCTCATGACACTTGCTGAAGTATTCTGATTGGCAGCCTTGTATTGTGCGTCAGTGAAAAATCTAAAACATTCCAAATATCATCATTGTGAATGGGCAGAGTTAAATTGATGTAGGTTGAAAAGTTATGTGTAAATGATGCTTTATGTCACCACAATAACTGAATTAAAAACTGATGTTTTTGGCCCTTTAGGTTCCATACAGGAACACTATGGACTAAAGAGTGAATGGCTTGAAATTTTAACTATGTTAGCTACTTTAGCTAAGCAATACAAATAATAATAATAAATAAAAAACAATAAACATAAAAATTACATAAAAATGTAATAATGAATAAAAATATTTAGTCAATAGTTAATAAAATAGATGTAATAATGTAGTTTTTTTTGTTTTGTTAAACATGTTTTTTTACTTACTAGTTAAAACCTATTGCTGTAATGAATGTGACAGGTGGTGAATGCAAGCTTGCAATCATATGCTGAAACGTATCATGAGCTGTACAAAACTTACAGCATACAGTATTTTATATTTACTTAAATCCACTGACAGGTGAAGTGAATGCCATTCGTTATGTCCTTGCAATGGCGCCTGTCAAGGTGTAGAAAATATTAGGCAGTAAGTGAACAGTCAGCTCTTGAAGATGTGGTGTTGGAATGCAAGAAATGGTCCACTTTAAGGGTCTGAGCCAGCGCATCTCCAAAACGGCAGGACTTGTGAGGTGTTCTCAATATGCAGTGGTTAGTACCTATCAAACATGGTCTAAGGAAAAACAACCAGGGTCATAAGTGTGACAGGGTCATAAGTGCTTATGGGTCACAGATGCAGATAGGGAGCAAATGCAAGCCCGTCTGGCCTGATCCGACAGAAGGGCTACAGTAGCACACATTGCTGAAAAGGTTCATGCTGTCTATAATAGAAAAGTGTCAGGATACCAAGCACATTGCTGCTTGCTGCCTATGGGGCTGCATAGCTACAGAGGGTTCAAAGTGCTAATGCTGACCCCTGTCCACTGCTAAAAGCACAAGGCACAAAGATGCACTATGGGAAAAATCTACTATTGGAATAAGGCAAGCTGGTGTAGGCAGCCTGATGCTCTGGGCAATGTTCAGCTTCGAAAGCTTGGGTTCTGGCATTCATGTGGACATTACTACTTGCAGACCAAGTGCGGCCTTTTTCGGCAGGCTAGTGCTCCCTACTACACTGCAAGAATTCTTCAGGAATGGTTTAAGGAACTTGACAGAGAGTTCAAGGTGTTGGCTTGGCCTCCAAGTTCCCTCAGTCTGACTGAACATCTGTGGGATGTGCTGGAGAAACTTGTCTGATCCACGGAGGGCCCCACCTTGCATTTTAAGGGCTTTTTTATAAAATGTCTGCATCTAGATGCCAAATAACACAGAACACCCTCAGAGGTCTGTGTAGTCCATGCCTTGATGGGTTAGAACTGTGTTGAAGGCATGGGGGACCTTACACAATATTAGGCAGGAGATTTTTTATGTTATGGTTGATCAGTGTCCATTTAATTCTATGTTAGATTTTTTTCCAGTGTGTTAAATAGAAGTTGTGCAGTAATATTTGATGAATGGTTTTTCACTTAGAAAATCAAACAAAATCTAAATTTGACTGTGTGTATTCAACCTTTTGCCCAGGACTGTGCAAGGATGAAACTTCTAAATCTAAATATAATAAAATAAGTGAATAGCTGTCTTCACTTTACTTAAGCATGTTGTGTGTTGCAATATGAACCAATCCACTGCTGAGTTTAAACATTTATTTTACTGATGCTTTTTCTCAGTATTGATTGATTTGCTACAAACCCCGTTTTCAGAAAAGTCTTTTTTTTCCCCTAAAATGTGCTCAAAGCAAAAGTCTGTGATATGTTAATTCATGTGAAATTTTATTTAACTGACAGTAATACAAAGAAAAGATTTTCAGTAGTTTTACTGACCAACTGTATTTTATAAGTATATTCATACCAAGGATGGGTCGTGGCTCACTCTTTTGTGCCAAAATTTGCGAAAGAATTGTTAGTCAATTCTAAAGGAACATTTCTCATCGCAGGATTGCAGAAAATGTAGGTCTTTTAGCTTCTGAAGTACATAATAGTGTGAAAATATTCAGGTAATTTAGACATCTTAGTGTGTAAAGGGCAAGGTGAAACCACTGCTGAAAGCGTATGGTGTTTGAGCCTTCAGGCAGCACTGCTTAAGAGACCATCATATGTCTGTGACAAATATAGCCACTTAGTCTTGGCAGTAGTTTGGAAAACCAATTAAATTTGCACAGCCTGTTGCTGCATCAAGAAATGCAACTTGAAACTGTGTTATGTAAGGAGTATAGCATACAACAATACTTTGTAGAAACAGAGCATGTGTTTTTGACTGGCCTGTTTCCAGACCAGATCTGTCCCCTATTGAAAAAGTGTGGTGCATCATGAAATGGAAAAGCAGACAATGGCAACAACAGACTGTTGAGCATTTGAAGTTTTAAATCAAGCAAGAATGGACAACATTTCCAGTTCCAAAACTACTACAGTTAGTCTCCTTAGTTCCAAAACAGTTAAAAAATGTAAATGTCATGTAGTACGATGGTGAACATGCATTCAAAACATACAAAACCTTTGTACTTTTCTCAGTTAAAGGTTTATGTGAATTAACTTATTGCAGATTTTATTGCAGAAAATATCCCAACTTTTCTGGAAACGACTTTTGTATGTTAGTTGAGTTTTAAGCATCATTTGAGGTAAGATGCTTCAATGCTTTAACACAGATGGACACTGATTTTTTTCTCCAAAAATCTCTTTCATCTTGCTTTCACTCATCAGTCTAAAATAAATGATCATTAGGAATGGCTATGAATTTGATCGGATGAAATGATTTGGCATTATTTACACTGAAAGTGAAGTTTTCTCAACATATCGTTGTCTCCCACAGGTCACACGCATTTTTCCGTACTCTACATATTGAATAAATCAAGCTTTAACCACTGCTAATGATTACCTACAGCCATTGAAAAGCACATTATACTGGCAAATGAGTCTATTAGCATAATATATGCTCATTATTTTGCAGTTACCTTCCCATTACTTTGAACACTCCCATAGGAAAACCAAAATTACATATTAATTAATGTGCACTCTCTAAACATCTCCCAAGGAAGAACGGAAAAAATGTAAAGTCACAAAGGATCAATTCTAAGCAATTGCCGTCCCGTCTTGAGTCAGCTCAAACACAAACGACTTCTTGTAACATCCCAAACCTGTCTTGAAATGTGATTTTTCTGATCTTTGGACCTGCTAACAAGTTCTTTAGGCATTTCAGAAATGGAAGCACCGTGATGTCCTTTTTATTTGAATGTGGAAGAGAGTAGGTGACAGGACCTCCAGACAATTTTAGTCTTATTCCCATGTCATCCGATGATTTGTTCAAAGCTGTGGGTTGGATATTTGATCTCACTTCCGTCACTAGTCCTGTCTTTGTGTCTTGTACAAAGTTCTTTTGCGAAAGTTCACTCACCTGAGAAAACCTTGATGCTTTAGCATTGAAGCAGTGGTATTGTTATAGAGTGATTTCAGGTTGGAAATTTGATTTTTTTCACAGAACAGCCATAACTTATTTACACTCTTAACAAAAAGGTAAAAAAAGGTTTTGTGACTCTCTCTGGTGCTGTTTTAAAGCACTTTATGCCAATTGCAAATATAAAAGTGTAACGTAAAATGATTTATAACATGATTTTCTGCAAACATGTTCAGAGAGGAAAAGATGGAAAAAGTGTGTCAATGTGAAGTCTAAAGTGATAGGTAGGTACATAACATAGAAGTGGTCAAAAGACTGCATGCCACCAGCCACACCTCTCTTTTCAAATTTACTTGGATCTCTAGGGGGCACACTCACATTTTTCATAGCTACCTTTTTTATCAACTGCAACATTAACAGACCCTTACTCTAAAAACTCTAGACTAAAGAAAAAATCCCCAGTGCCTGTAGTTTTTTTTGCACCACTAAACCTTCAAATGTGCATTTGTCTTGGGGTGTTTACTGCAACCCTACTATAATGTCCTTCTCCATGTGGTTGTGGAAGGACTGTTTCGGGTGACATGGTCTCATCGCATCCTGCATTATCCTTCTCAGTCACCTGGGCAACAGATGCTCTTACATATCACACTAATGCATAAACATCATGCACAGTGAAGTGCCTCCCACAGATTTAAGTGCTGATGTTGAAACACTAGCCAGTAGGAAAGTCCTTGTGACTGAAGATTGTGCCATCCATGCCAAAGTAATGAACTCTTTCAAAGTGACTTTTCCTCTCATCATCTTGTTACAAAATAAGGGGTCAGCTGGGCCCCAGCATTTTAATATACGTCTCAAAGCACAGCAAGATAATAATTTGACTTTTGTGGCATCAGGTGAGCGCAGATCAGACACCAACCATTTTTCTGCACGCAGGAGTGAATCAGTGTCCACAAGGACATCAGAATCAAGCTTTTTTCTTACTTTTGTGGCATAAGTTGAGAGCGGATCAAACACCAACTGCTTTTCAGCACGTTGGAGTGAATCAGACTGTCCACACAGAATTTCAGGGTTCTTGTTCAGTCAAATATGCCTTCGGATGGCATAAAAAAAAACCCCTTGCATTAAACCTTCTTTGCTGTCAGTTTCTGCCGAAGTCCTGATAAGCCCAAAATAACCCCCGATAAACGTCTTTATTGTGTTTGCATCCTGTTAATTTAGTGCTATGGAGGACTGGATATGTCCCATGATTCATCAAAACAGCATGTGATCCCAGCAGCAGCGACAATATTTTCACGTCATGAAGATTAACACAACAACGTCAAGGTTCAGGTCTAATAAAGACAACTGAGTGACTATATTGCACTAATACAATGAAGGATGAACCCTAAACCCCACAAGTTAAAAAGCTGGCTGCCTGATTACTGCCCCCAGTAATTCCAGTCTGGGCTACTGGTTGGCCTTAAACAGAGGGAAACAAAATCAAATCTAACACCATGTTGAAGACAATCAAGCAGCACTAGAACAATTACATTTACATTTATTTATTTGGCTGATGCTTTTATCCAAAGCGACTTCCAAGATGTGGAGCAGTGTAGTGGGACGGTATCTTGCTCAAAGAAAATCCAGACTGGGACTTGAACATGCGACCTTCAGGTATCAAGGGCAATGTCCTAACCACTTGGCCACCATTTCAGCTACAAAATGCCTACATAGGTCTGAAAGCATTCGTTTATGCAAGATTTGAACCCCTGTCTGGATCAGGCCTTCAAGAATTTCTTTTTTAAAGTGTGCAACATCTTTTTATTTTGGCTTTGCCCACTTTAACTTTAAACCTTAAAACCTGCTTCCAGAGTAACTGGACTGACTGCTTGTTCATGTTGGCTATAGTAAAATGCCTCCACATGTGGAGTTTCTGTGTGCTACCATGCCAATGTATAAGAGCAATATGCTGCCTTTATTGTTGGATGCACTTCTATAGATTGTGAGTGTGTGTGTGTGAAGAAATTTATGCTGCCTTCAACGTACATGTGTATTTTCTAGTCTACAAAGAAGAACTTGGATTAAGAGCTGCTAGTTGACCAAGATTGTTCCTGAGCTCATGCTAATTTTTTACGTAGAAAGACTTATTTTTGTAAAATTAGTAGTAAATTAGTTCTGTAGTCATTGTCCTGAAAGCTCTGTAAAGTGGTGGGTCTTAAGTCATCGTTTGAAGACCGTGAGGGACTCTGTTAGGGGAAGTTCATTCCACCTCTTGGGTGCCAAAACTGAGAAGAGCCTTGCTGTTTGTCTTTGAGTTTTGAGAAGGGGGGTGTCCAGTCGGGCTGAGGATGATGCTCTAATAGGACGAGCTGTGACCCGTGGTTTAATCATTGCAGATAGGTAATCAGGAGCTGGACCATTTTTGGCTTTGTAAGCAAGCATCAGCATTTTGAATCTGATGTGGCCGCCACAGGAAGCCAGTGAAGGGTTTGCAGCAGTGGGATGGTGTGTGAGAAATTAGGTGTATTGAAGAGCAGACATGCTGCTGCATTCTGATTTAGCCGTAAAGGTCTTGTGGCCTTCAGAGGAAGACCAGCCAGAGTACTATTATTTTCCTGGTTTACAAAAAGTAAAAATAAAGAGCAGACAGTCTAGAGCCTGTTTGTGGCTCCACAAAACATAACTTATGAGCAGCTCCCAGTGCTTTTTGTTGACACTCCCCACTCAGAAAGCTGGGGCTCTTCAAGTTTCTCACCATTCTGTCTTTGTGTTTGTTATTGCCAGCCCCCTGTCTACATCACAACTTGGCAACTCGGGTATCATAGAGAAATTTGAGGTTTTACACTAGTAATTGCAACTTTGACCACATACGGCCTCATTATTGATTAGTTCCATTATAGTAACAGTGCAGGCAATAAAAATCTGAAATGCATCATGGTTCATCTTTGCTACATCTGTGTATATGTCACTGTTTTATGTCACTATTTGTCATTGTGAACACACTCAAGCACCACAACAAAATGTGACCTCTGCATTTAACCCATCACACATGCACACGTGGAGCAGCAGGCAGCTATCAACAGCGCCCGGAGAGCAGTGTAGCCTTGCTCAAGGGTACCTCAGTAGTGCCTGGACCGGAACTTGAACCTGCGGACAAGGGCAATGTCCTAACCCCTAGGCCACCACTGCACTCAAAATTCCCTGATCAGGAATCGAACCCATAGTGGTGAGAGTGCTCAATCCTAACCAGTAGACCAACAGGGAGAGAAGTTTGATTTAATTTGGAGAGTCTTTACATTTTCAAGGTGTATGTGAAACACAGGCTAGGCCTTTAGCATGCTTGTTACTATCAACTTTCTTCCACTTTCACCACAATAAAGGAATAAAGACATGTTATTGACATAAAGTATTTTTAAGAGGTACAACAAGTTCAGTGGCCAAATGCAGCAAGGAGGGGTGATATATGTTTGACTACTAATGGAGTTTCTATGGGGCAATATCTGTAGGTTTTTAAAAGGTTCATGGACACGATAAAAGTTCTCCTCAAAAACTCTTTAACTGTTTAATTTTAATGAAGAAACTGATCAGCATTAATCAGAAATCACTGCACATTCTCTTCTGTACGATGGAGTAAAATACATTATCAAGAAGGGACAGATCTTACAGACCATGGGTGGGTAAAATTATACATGTATGATTAATAATGGAGTTTTTACGAGGCATAGTTCCATAGATGTTGAAAAGGTTCTTAGATATGACAGACCAAGACAGACTAGCTCTTAAACTGTGCTGTGCTTCCTCTTGATCAAGCACAACACTGACGAAATGCACTGCAATCTTTAAAACGTGATTTTCTCAGTTTGGATTTTTCAGAGGTGGGCAACACAGGTTTCTTTTTAAAATACCATAAACATTCCAAAATGTACTATGTTGGTGACAGGTCCTTTGTTTTTAAAGATGCATAAAAACTTAGAATGTCCAGATTTGACCATGTGAAAGGTTTCTGCAGGCTGTAGCAGCAATGAGAAAAGACATTACAGTCAAAAGCAGTCTTTTTTGCCTCAGCTTCAAGGGTTAACTGACAGCAATACCAGTGTGGCAGAGAGAGAGAGAGAGAGAGAGAAGCAGGAGTTAGTGGGACGGTGGGGTATATGAGAGACAAAGAGCACGAGGGAGAGGGAAGGTGGTTTGTAGAAAGGTGTGAATCTCCAGTGTAGGCAGCAGAGAGAATCCCCCAGACTGGCCCAGTTAACCCCCCCTGCCCCCTGGTGCAGCGCTCCAATCCCACCGCGCTCCGTCAGGACTGATTCAATTTGCCCACAAACTGTCTGCTGGGACCCTGTTTCACACACACACACATACTCACAAACACACACAAACACACACAGAAAGAGAGATGCAGCCAGCATTCTTTGCTTCTGTCAGTTTTCTTCCACAGCACTGCAGAAAACGGCTGCAAACCTCGCAGTCATCTTCTCAGGGCACACACAACACAGACGCAGCTTCCAAATACCAAAATGTAGACAAAGTGCAAATATTGTAATTTGCACAATGTAGATATTCTATAAGAATAAGAAATACGTTTATTGTAAAGCAGATCATGGTGAACAGCTCTCTATAACATAAGACACCAAAGTGTAAAGTCTAGAAGAGGGTTTCCTCTTAAATCAGAGATTTATTTGATGATAAGTCAGGAGGGTGAGTGGGGAAACTTCCTAAAATTGTTTCCCCAAGGTTAAAACAAGGTAACATTGATTTCTGGGTGAGCAGAATAAGCAGCATGTTTTTAAGACTCATATAAAAACTCTTTGCATTCTTTCAGCTGCTTTGAAGCTACTTTTTGCCTAAACAAGCACCAAGCCAGCTTACTCGATATCAACAAATGCAGTCCAGCATTCTCATGGGGACATGTACTGAGAAAAGTAGTTTTTTTTCCCCACTAGGAGTGGGTTTTAACTGCTTTTGCATTTTGCATGTTATATTTTTTAAAACAAATATGTAGGTCATGTGAATAGTGTTTTACCAACAGTAAAAATGTGTGTGTGTGTGTGTGTACAGTGGGTTCGGAAAGTATTCAGACCCCCTTAAATTTTTCACTCTTTGTCATATTGCAGCCATTTGCTAAAATCA
>JBBPDA010000001.1:39663264-39679317 GCA_037974385.1 Arnoldichthys spilopterus
ACGCACACCCCACTTTGCAGTTATTTATTTGTAAAAAATGTTTGGAATCATGTATGATTTTCGTTCCACTTCTCAAGCGTACACCACTTTGTATTGGTCTTTCACGTGGAATTCCAATAAAATTGATTCATGAAAATTCATGTTTGTGGCTGTAATGTGACAAAATGTGGGAAAGGTCAAGGGGGCCGAATACTTTTGCAAGCCACTGTATAAACGTATGTATGTGTATGAGTTGCATATACTGTACACAGAGAAACACCCTTATAGACATATCACGCAAAGTCTTTTTAGCGTTTTTAGATTCAAGATTCAAGATTAAAGATGTATATTTGACAAATGCAGTGAAATGTATCCCTGAACACCCCCAATGAAGTAAAAGTAAAAATAAAAGTGTATATAATAAATAGGACACCATATGTACACACACAGTTAGCAATATATACAGACTAAAATTAATTTGTAAAGATATAACAAGAAGTTTGAAAGGTGAGATGCAGAATGTCATGTACATAGATACAGGATGTGCAGGTGAATTTAAATACAGAGAATATATAAAGTGCTGAAGTGCAGACTAGGCAGATGTGCAAATGACAATGTGCAAAAAGATCAGTTGTTATAAGCAATGCAAAGCAATGGCTGTGGTTTGTCTGCTTAACAGTTTCCTATACCAGTTTGCAGTACAGTAGTGCAGTGGAAAAAGACACCCCTGCAATTCTTAACACTGTTTTCATCACTGATATTCAGAGAGAGTTTCAGTGGATGCATGTTTAACAAATGAGTGTTTTATTTAACAGATACATCATGTACTCCTCTATGATTTTAGCCTCTCATTCATTCATACAGTTCGTGGAGTCTTGTTACTGTGGAGGTTCTAGAGGGAAACTATAGCTTTGAACTTTATTTTTGCTTTTGTTAGTTTGTTGCTCATTGATTTATTTATAGGCCTCCTGTGTGTGGTGTCCAGTGTGTCAAAGGTGCTGAAGGTATCTCTAACACAGCCTTTCAAAAGCTATATTTGAACAATATGACTGCAATCATGTGTCCTTGTCAGTGCCCAATCCGGCTGCCCAGTTCATTCAGTGCATGCACAAAAATCAGCTCAGATCTTTTACACAGCCCGATCCATTCTCATTGGAGACACAGGAAAAGTAGTCAGTATTATTGTAAGAAATCATTATCAAGTGTTTCAAAGAGCTAAGTGTTCACGCATGCATGGTACAGATTGTCCCGAAATACCTCATGTGTCTGAGTTTGGAAGCGGGCACACATCTTGGGCACTGACAATTCTATCATGGCGACATACTGTACGTATGCAGCTGGGCTTCAACCTGTGCTGCTACAGATGCTAACAAGCCTTATTGCTCCGTTTTTGCCTTAATTGTTCACATTTGTTCACATTTGTGTCTGTAAGTGACCCACATCTGCCTTGAATATCAAAGATCTTTCGTTCTAACAGCTCTCAGATGGTGATTGAGAAATGAAAAAAAAAAAAAATTTAAAAAGCCCATACATTAAAGTCTCTGCTAATGCTATTAGTCAAGTTTGCTGCTACTGCTGCTGCTATTCTGCCAACACTGGATGATAATGTAATATGCATATTCAGTAGAAAAAATAGATCATTTTCAATCTAAAGGTTCTAATTAAGCTCACAAGACCACAAATCTGAGTTATACAGTCTAACAGTTATAAAGTATGAATGCTTATTAAAGTGTCACTTATTTATGAAAGTGGATCATATATGTCACAGTAGGTTAGTATGTAGTTAAAGATATCGATTTAGGGGTGGGCAATATTATCATAATTGCGATAACTTCACAGTACACATTTCTGAGTATATCATTGACAGGCACAATATGGGATTTGTGGCAAAATATGAGCATTACACATTAAACACCTTAAGTACCACTGAAGTATTTTAAATGCAGGTTAAATGCAGAGGTTACATTCCATGTGGTTAATTCACTGTGTGCTTGCTGTGGTGTGTTCACAATGACAAATAATTACCTAAGATATTTAGGTATGACAGCCCTAAAAATGGCATAATGGCCAAGCAGCTGCTTATTACTGTGTGTTCAGTATAGAACTTGTTGGTCTCCAGTCTATATAACTGGTCTTAATCGTTACCATCTCTCTGATTGACGGCATCCATGATATATCAAAAATGTATACTGTGAAGTTATCACAATTATGAGAACATATTGTATCGCCCACCTATCTTGATCTGTCTTTAACTACATAGTAATTGAATCTACATCACAATTAAATGCTTGGTGTTTTGGTTCAAGTAACTGCAAAGATTCAGATTTACAAAAGAAGCATAAATAACTACAGAAATATGAAGTAAGCCACTAATGCATGACGTGTATATGGTGTTTCAACAGCATTTGAACGGTATCAGGTTGTAACACTAAACTGTAATTACACCATGACCTTCAGGTGAACAGGCCGGTCACAGTTGGTCACACTTGTCAGCATCTGCTCCAGCTTGTCGAGGTGGTGAAATGAGCTATATGCAGAGTGCTTAAATGTGGATATCAAAGGTACATGAGTGAGGCACAGTCAGAGAGAGAGGGAGAGAGAGAGAGAGATTACTGCAGTAGTTCTGATGGGCAGCTGTAAATGGAAGCTGACACGGCCCCGCTGACTTTGATTATTCCAGGCACACTCCGAGCAGCTAGAAAGAGCGATATGACACAGGATGCCGCGATGCGTCTGCCCGGCGCTGAGCGAGGGAAGCTTACACTGACACGGCACAATCACATCAGCTTCAGAGGGCACTGCTGCCACCGCTCTGCTCAGCGCGAGTAGAGGAGCGGGACATGAGGGACCTGCTAACTCCATCATAATGCGCTCTCTCTCTCTCTCTCCCTCCATTTCTTTCTCTCTCTAAAATACACACACAGGCCTTGCTTAATGTCCTTTAATACTGTCCTTACAAAAACAAATCTTACAAAAAAAATTGTGCACCTTGAGTTCTCAGTATTATTTTTTTTTTAGCAAAAATCTGATTTATACTGTTTTCCCCAGATTCAGACAACCAGCAAAGGTTTGGTGTCCACTGTTAAATTCTTGAAATTAGCACTGGAGCTATGAGGATTATGTAATGACCAAGTAATGGAAGTTTCTAGCCCACTCTTTTCTTAAAACTTCAAAAAAAAAAATTCAGAAAATGTATCTATAATTAAATGGTTAAAATGTGTCATTCAGAGTTGACTGATGTGAAACACTCTCTTCCTGATAAGATCAGTCTGATTTGTTTACAGCAGGGGTGATGGGAACCAGACGTCTACCTGTAAAATTTTACTCAAAAGAAAGTTATGGCATGAAAAGTCTGATGTTAGTAGATTTTCTTAGTTATAAATAGCTTTTTAAATATATTCATAGTCTAGAGGCATCATACGGCAGAATAGGCACCAAAGAAACATTGGGTCCCCACAAAAAAAACTTTTTTTCAGATTTACCACTATTTTTATATATATATCTCTATCTAGACATAGGTTTGTGGTTTTTGTCACCACCAAAAAGTAATTGTGATGCTTTTACAATTAACCATTACACACCAAACCACTTTGAATTACTTCATTAACCGCTGAGTTATGGGGGAATCTTGAGAAATTGGTGAAAGTGGTTTCTGACTGTGTGGCATGCTGTTACCAATAAAAATGAATAAAAATACAAGCTATAACTGTCAACACTATTACCAGCCACCTTTTCTGAATGTGTTCTGTATTTTTTATAGATAACAGCATGTCAGAAAGTTTCAGCTTCCATTGCAGTTCCATTTCATTAACAATCAAATTTGCGCAATTTGCCGCTTACACCAGATTAGTACAAACAGTGTCTAAACACTAAGGAATAGTTTCTCTTTAGTTTTGAACTGGTGCTAATATTGGTCACAAACAAAAGAAATCAATCACCCAAATAGCTTCTAGAAAAACATGCCACCAAAACTTGAACCACATGCAGGTCTTTATTAAGATGGCGCAGACTTGTCATTCTGCTTTAGTACATTGTAAACACTTTGAATGTTTAAACACTGTGGGCCAATGTTTTCGACAGCGGGTTCCATATTTACAAACCATCATTAAGGAGTAAGAGTGCTGATCTAGAGTGCAGATAAGCTGCTTGTAATGTTCACGTTTTGTTCAATTTCATAGCTCCTAGTAAGTTACACTTTGTCCTAAACCACAGTGACAAGTACTGAGATGCATTAATCAAGAGCCGGATGTGGTTTGAGAGAAGTTCTGTTTTTTGTTTCCTCATCTCAGGGTTTTTGTTAGAGTTTTATCATGTTGGATACAGCAATTGGGGAAAATGAAAGATGTTTGATTTTTAGCCTGACTACCGCTTTAATAAAGGCAATTTCTGCTTTCACTCAGTTCAAGCAGCACCACACACTAAGAAGCTATTTGAGCTCAAGCTTTTCATCTCATAATTTGCAGGTAACTGAAACCTTTCCCGTCCTCTCTCCGTGTGTCTGAGGGCTTTAGTCAAGGGCAGTGCAGCGTGTTGACCAATGTCATCCATATGCGAGGTCAGAGAAGCTGAAGCCGATGTAAATCTTGAAGAAATATCATTAGCATACCCGCAGAGGCCCCGGTGTTTAGAGCGTGCATGGCTGGATTTGATTTGAGCCACGATTGGGATTGGATAAACGCAGACAAATATGATATGTACACCGGCCCCATAGAGGGGACGCAGAATACACTGTTGGCTTTAAAAGCCTCGGTATGTCGCCGTGCCTGTTTATAGTAATACCCCAGATCAACATTACATTACATACGGATCCCTTTCGCTTATCCAGTGTTGACTTTGTGCCGTCTCCTTAGGGATCTCTTATTTGTCCTTCATATGTGTGAATCACAAATGAAGAGGAAGTGTAGGGTTTTACTGGGAGAGTCTCTGATAACAGTAGAAAAAAAGTAATATGTTAAATCAATTTTTACTCACATCCTTCATAATAATAAGATTAGGTATTTGTGACATTAAGACACTTTTCTTGTGCTCATACACCAATGTGCCCTGCATTATATTTACCTATTAAGCAATGCTATAATGCATTGATTTAGTAATTTACTGACTTTTTATACAGTTTTGAATGTTCTTCAAAGTGAGAACATGCCAAGGTTCAACAGTGCTTTATGTAAAGGAACAACTTTTGCTTCACCGAAGAACCATGTTTAAAAAAATAGAATATTTGACACTATTGTGTTTATATGAAATAAGGTGAAGGTGAAGTGAATGGAATTGATGATCTCATTACAGTGGCACCTGTCAAGAGGTGAGATATATTATGCAGCAAATGAAAGCAGGAAAAATGGGTGAATGTAAGGATCGCTGAAATTAGTCAAATTTTGATGGCTAAATGACTAGGTCAGAGCATCACAAAATGCCAGGTCTTGTTTCTAATTTTTCTGGTATGTAGTGGTTAGTACATACCAAAAGTGGTCCAGGGATGGGCAACAGGCAAATAATAATAAAAATAATGTTTTTTTTGGTTTTTATTTAATGCCGTGCATGAGTTTCTTACCTGGGAAAGAATGGGCACCAGTATGTACATGTACATACACAGACATGTACCACCTGCCTAAACATTGTTGCAGACCAAGTACACCCCTTGCTGTAATTACAAATCCCATTTCTGGAAAAATTGGGATTTTTTCACACAATTAAATAACAAGAAGGTGTGATTTTTTAATGCTTTTTTATATTTAATGCTACTTTTAACTAATAAAAGTTCAAAGAAAATATTTCCAAGATTTTCACTGATCAACCTAAATGTATTTTGTTAAATATAAACAAATTAAGAATTTGATTTCAACACACAAAATTGGGGGAAAGGTATGTTTAAACCTGTGTTACCTTTCTGTTGAATTACACTGTTAAATCTTTTGGGAACTAAGGAGACTAACTATTGCAGTTCTGCAAGTGGAAAAAACAATTAACAGAAAATCCCTTTATAGCAGGATTCCAGGACAGCAATACATTCTTTCAGATCCACAGTGTCTACTCACAATACAAAAATGGACAAACGTCTGTAGATTTTTTAACATCTGAAGCAAATATTTCTGCTCTATAATATTCTGTACTATTTCTGCTCTTTCAAAGATGAGAGCTTTAGGTGCTGTTAATCTGATGGGATTTAACTCCAGTTTACATTTAATCTAGCATTCACAAATGCTGTAATCCATTTTGGTTTTTGCAGTTTCATCTTTTATTCAAAACATGTCTCATCTTGTGTAAAAGCGCATATGTGTGTGTGTGTGCATAGGGGCACGTTTGCAGGCTGTTGTTTGCAGCTGTGTGCTGTAGTTTAGAAGCACAGTGTACGTATTTGCTATCCCCTGCTGGTCACTGTTTGTCTTGATTTGAATGCGGTGGGTAGGATTAGGGAGTGGCAGGGACGAGTGGGGCCGGCAGGGGCCACATTAGCTGAGCCGAATGTCATTTTCTGCAGCAGCATGGAGGCCCTGCCTTTAATGTAGGGGAATTAACGAAGCTTGCCCTGCACAGTGCACAGTGCCGTGCCCCAGCTTTCACCTCCTCCTCCTCCTCCGTCTGCCTCTCTCCTACCCGCAAGTCAAGTGTTGTACTTTGGACCTGAACAGCAATTTGAGTTTAGCAATTTACTTGGCCAAATGAAAAAGGCCTGATTTTCAAGCAAAAGTAACCCCCCCCCCCAACAAAAAAAAAATAGCACCATTTGTGTAGCCTACCTGTTGTTTAATAAAGAAAGAAATAAAGCGTATCTGACTTGTTTAATGTGGTATGTCTTATTTAAATATACATCACTGTTATACTGTAAGCAAAATTCAGAGCCTAAATTTATATTTATTTAATTTTTTTCTGTGTTATCTTCTTTCTTGCTCATTAATATGCAGCACAATGCAGGTCATAAAATAGTGCTTCAAAATGAGATTCATCAGCTGCAAGGTGCAAATGTTCATTTGCAGAAACATCAAAATATAATCAAAATAAATAAATAATAAGATAAGAACTTTATTAATCTGGAGGGAAATTCCTGTGATTTTTACAAGCTCAGTGCAGCAACGATAGAAACGATAGTGGAAACTATGCAGAAGCAGAAACAGTGTAGTTACGAGAAATTAAAAGCCAGATAAAGTGCAGATATAGAACAGTTTAACCTATAAAATCTGTTAAAAACTATTTAAAAAGTATGTACATTAGTATATGCAGGTGGTGCAAAAAAGCCAATACTGACGTAGTGACGTGTAATAATAATATGATAATAATAAGATGAGATAAGTAAATCAATGAGAGTTAATTATGGGTAATACCATATGAAACAAGAACATATGGGATGTTGTATAAAGTTTCAGGATGTTATAGCTGTTACTAAATGTCCCGCAAACAGAGTGGAGTAGAAAAGATCTCCTGTAGCGCTCAGTTCTACACCTCGGAACAATGAGTTTTTTTTACTGTGTGTGCTCCCCGGGTGTTGTTGATTAGCTCCCTGCTGCTCCACCTGTGCACGTGTGATGGGTTAAATGCAGAGGTCACATTTCGTTGTGGTGCTTGAGTGTGTTCACAATGACAAATAGTCATGTGTGTGTGTGTAGATTCCAGTTTGCCCATGTTATATGATAGAGAGAGGGCAAGCACAGCATTTTCCTCTCCATTATACGTGCATTCTGTTTTTAGCACTGACCACAGTTGCACACATTCATGTTGCCTTTGTTGACAAACATCTTTGCAAACTTCAGTGCACAGCAGCAGCACATGCTCAGAAAAAAAGCAGATGCAGAAGCATCTTTAGCATGCTCTCAGTGGTTTGTTTGCTTGATTATGGAGCAGTCTGTAAAGATGTGTCATTACTGCATGAGAAAGTGAAATGTTGACGTTAAATGTTGATGCTAAAATAAACCGAAGGAATATAATGAGAAACCAATACATCTGTAACCATTTTTTCATTTTCCTTTCTTGTCCAGACGACCAGTAGGAACACACGAGGAGCTTCTGGTCTATATCTGGACTGAGGGTCCTCTGGAGTTTATCGATGCCTCCGACTTCCTCCAGCCATTCACCGAATATGAGTACCGAGTAGCTGCCCACAACTCACAGGGCTCTGTCTCAAGCTTCTGGAGCTTCATCCTTACTCTGGAGGCAGAGCCACAGGGCATGGACATGCCCACAGCGTGGCCTACCAGCGCCTACTCAGTCCTGCTGAACTGGACCCAGCCCAGTAAACCCAACGGACTGATCTCCGAGTATAAAATAGTGTACCAGGAACAACCCAGGGACCCCACACTCAACTCTACTTCTGTTACAGCCCTCACAGTACCGGTAAGGTGAAGTAATTTAGTTAATTTCTTAAATGTTTTACTTGAAAAATCATGGCAGCAGTAAGCAGCAAGACATGGGCATGTTAGCACTTTAGCAAGAAAGCAAACGTTTTTCTTTAACCTTGTTTTAATTGCCATTGTTTCTGAATTTTTCTAGAAATAGAATAGAATATCCATGCAAAGTACTTTATTTCTAGTATGAAATAACTAAAAATCTAGGACCTAGCCGTAGTTATGTGATCCTTGTTACAAAGACATATGTAGAAGTTTTTGCATTTTACAGCACTGAAGGAAACAAGTCATTTGAGCATTTTTGAAGGGCAACAAACACCAGCTTTGTTAAGTGCTGTAATTAACATACAGGATATATTATACCAGTATTCCATATTAATGATGTTCAGCCCATGTCATGGTACACACAGAAGCCTTAATGAACTAAGCTGCACATCTGACCTGTGACGTCTGCTGCAGTGACACTTTAATGTAACTGGGAGCCATTCAAAACTGCATATCCTACATTTATTGAAACCAACAACCTACAAAATATCTTGTTCCTAACTTTTCCCTTCCACCTATTATCTTAATGAGCTGCATAATAACATTGAGTCAGACACCTTTTAACCTGTTTGTGGACCTTTCAGGTTTAGTCGCTAAAAGCAAACTAAAGCAAACTAAAGCCAGGTCTTACCAAAGCAACCCAGGTCTACAGCAAGCTATTGTCTATAGTTGTGCCACTACCCATACATTCTCTATATGGGCAGTAGTGGCCTAGTTTTAGGACCTTGCCCTTGTAAACAGTAGGTCACAGGTTCAAGTCCTGGGCACTGAGGTACTGAGATACCCTTGAGCAATTTACCATTCCACTACACTGCTCCCCCAGCATAGTTGATAGTTGCCCGCTGCTCCACATGTGCACATGTGATGGGCTAAATGCAGAGGTTGCATTTCATTGTTGTGCACCTTGTGTGTCATTGAGTGTGTTCACAATGACAAATAAGTCACTTTCGCTATAGGTGTCTGTTGATCATTTATAACAAACAGGGAAAAATTGCAACAATGTTCCAGTTACAACACTGCAGAACTGCTTTAGTGGAAAGGTAAAAGGAGCTTCTGTTCTCTTTTCTATCTTCCTAAGCCAGCTTTATTAATGTCAGTTGACTCTCAATCAACATCAATCAGTGACAAAGACATTGGTCAGTCTAAAGTTTACATTGAGTCTTGGTTAGACTGGCTAACTGGTGGGCAAGCTGCTGCTTCCATCTTCAACTGGTAACAATTCTTTTTAAAAATCCCATTATTTTGAGATTTTCATCAGAGTCTGCTGTTATACTTCAATTAGTCAGTTACTCATTAAGAGATATCAATTTCTGATGATGTCCATGCACATGCATCACCCAGGCTAATACATGAGCTGCTCTTGTGATTGGAGGGTCACAGGTCGTGTTCCTAGTCCTGTTCTGAGTACTACTGAGGTACATTTGAACAAGGCATTCCACAGGCTTCTCTAGGATGTACGTAGGAGTTATAACAGTGTGTGGGTGGAGCTATGCCTTCATTAAAGTTACAACTTTTTGGAATATACATTGTTATAACCTGGTCTAGGTTCACACTGTATCAGATAATGAAAGTGGGCTCTCTCCCCAAAGTTACTGCCAATAACAAGCATTGGATGCAGTTTTAAGGATAATCCAGCTCAGGTCTATTTATATATACTTTTTTACAGGCAAGATGTTATGCTGAATGGGAATTAAAGGCATCGCTTCAGGGACAAGCCTATGCCAAAATAATAATTAACAAAACAACTGACAACTATAAATAACCTGAAACCTGAAAAAAGGGAATACAAAATGCAAGAATTACCCTAGCTTTGTAGACAAAAAAAGAGAAAATAGTATTTAAAAGAAAAGGCACTTCTTCTGTTCCCAAAACTTTCATGAGTTTAACAAAGTCTAACAAAGCATTTATGAATCAATCCAATCTAAATCTGATAGCAAAATAGTGTCAGGCTAGTCTGGAGAGGTCAAAAGGCTGAGACCCCTGAACGTCTTCCAGGTGCTGCTTTGGTGCGTAGTAGAGTAGACGTGCACACCCTACAACACCAGAGAAAAACCCCAAACTGCACACAGGAGGAATGTTATAATGTGGGAAAATAATACTTAGGCATGACAGGAGGTGAATGGACTACACATTCTGAAAAAAACACATTCATGTAAAGTTTTTATACAATTGTTATTGCAGTTTTTATGCAGTTTATCCAAAAGTCTCAAGACTGGTTGTCAAAATAGGAATTTATATGTATAGTGTCTTGCCTTAATAAACTACAAGTTTAGCCACAAACTTTAACACAGTATTGGCTGTTTCTAATAATTCCATTCCAAATACATCAGAGCAGCAAACCTGACTGACTAAACCACTAATCTCCCACCTTGCCAGTGAAACAGTGAGCAAATGAGCCTTACATGCAGTAATGGCTTCTCCTGAGTTGGTATGGAAGAATATATACATCTGTTGTAACCTTGCATTTGTGAGTTCGTGTCCGCAAGAAAGAGAGATATGCAATCTTCTGTATGCCATGTGCAATGCAACAAGACCAGCTGACCTTTGTTGGATGGTCATAATTTATATCAGATGTAAATGGTGCCCTTTAACCTGAGTCATCTGAATTAAACTTTGGTCACAATCATTCATCAGTGACTTTCGTTTCCTCCCGTTCCAAGGAAGCAAAGGCAGCACAGCTCGTTTTATTTGGAGGAGATTATTCACAGTGTGATCTGCTTGCACGTGCATGGGTTGCAGTGTGTCTAGAGTGCAGAGTTCAGAGCACAGCAGATGTGTCCAACTGAGCTTCAGCATCTGCTTAATGTATGCCAGGATGCCTGTTCTCTTTTCTGTCTTCCAGAGCTACCTAAATTAACCATCTGAGACATCCTGAATTGAAATGATCACAAAAATCTTGGTCATAATCCAACCTCATATCTCTGAAAAGGCAACTTCATACAAGAAAATCTCCCCTAAAGACCCAGATGATTTTTGATATGTCAAAACTGTTATGCATTTAGCGGGCAGTAGCGGCCTAGAGGTTAGGACCTTGCCCTTGTGGAGACAAGGTCACAGGTTCAAGTCCCCGCCCTGGTCCCACTGAGGTACCCTTGAGCAAGGTACCGTCCCGCTACACTGCTCTCCGGCTAGTTCACATAGCTGACAAAAAAGTCACTTTTATTTTAGAAACGTCCAAATGTCTCAAAAAAATGACATGAAAAAGATTCTGTGGTAAGACACAGAGATAAGTTGAGTTATTGAAGTATGAAGATATGTACAAACTTATTTTAGAGGTAAAGGCTTTAAATAAAACAAGTCCTACATAGGATTTTACTTACTAAGGTCAACAGACTCTAAATAATGCTAACACGCAACCACCATGACATTCAGATTTAGTCTTTAAGTTTTTGAATTAACGGAAGGATTTGCTGACAAGATGCCAAATACAAAGTAAGACATGCAGGTGTCTTAAGAATTAGCAAACAGGCTTCCATATGGAACTGTGGTGCTGGTGGGTCTTTATGATTAAATGACAGTGTTTATGAACTTATTAGATAATTCATGCTAAGGTTGTGGACACATTGAGGCAACTTTTTTGCCGTGCCAAACAGTATTAGTAAACCCTTTCATACTCTGTGGATGTGGGCATGACACTGCATGATGTGGAGGTGACTCTGATTGGTTGCAGTCAGTGATTGTTATCTATGAAATCTATGATAATAGATGTATATAGATGACTTAAAATTTCAAAAAGGTGGTTAGGGGGCAGTGTAACTAATAAAAACTTCAAATTTAACTTCATGTACTTCTCAGTGCACAATTTAGATTGTGAATATAATAAAAGTATGCAAATAATCATAGACTTATCACTTGATGCTTAATTTCAAGTACGAATGAAAAATATTGTAAAGGGCAATTAGTTTTTTGTTCTGTTGGAGTAATTTTGGACATTTTTTGTAGGTCCATACATCATAACACATTCACACAATGTATGTTAACGTGGTGTAAAAAAAAAAAAAAGTGTTGCTCGGTGGTTTTAATTTGACAGCTCTGATATACAATTCTCCAGCCTTGATTTTTTGCAGCCTGGTAAGAACATGCAGACATCAAGCTTGTGAAGGCCACAACTCTGGCTCTGTACGTTTATAGCTGTGGCGCTATAAATTCTGCAAGTCCACATCAAATAAAATATGAGAACATCTATCTGTAATCAGTGCCACAGCTCTCATGTTTAAACCAATCCTTCATTTCCTGACGCCTCGCACACCTATAAACGTAGCCCAGGTAATTCATGACACTCATTTTGTTTGTCCCAGTGGAAAATAGCAAGCTGCTCTCTGCCATAGACCAGACAAGTGACAGGAAAAACTTCAAGCAACTTCAGGTTCAGCTTCAAGTTTTCATTCACATATATAAAATGATTGTATTGTGATGGTCCTTTTTTACCACTGTGCATGACGACTAGTTTATAGAAAGCTGTAAAAATAAAAATGTAAATATTAAATGTGTGTAGAATGATCTGAGCTGTAGATTATTTCATAGTGATTGAGAAATCTTTATACATGAATGAAGTAAAACTTATATTAATATACAGAATGCTTCATATTTGAAATATGGAAAATAAGAAGTGGACCCTCAGGGCTAACACATTCTAAAATTGTACATTTCTGTAATTTTCAAATTTTTTTTTATTCATATTTGTATTTAATCTGGTCACCAACTGCACATACGACATTTTGTTATTAGGCTTTAATTGAAAAGTGTTCAATTCTTTAACATTTCTTTTTCTTCATGGTATGTCCATGGAGCTTTCTCATTGGTTAGGTCTTCCAGAGCTAGTCCTATATGTTCGATTAACCACCAGAAAAATTGTAAGGGATCACCTGTAGAATCAGCAAATCATCTTTTGATTTCAGATAAGCAGGACAAATTCAGTGAGGGTAAATGTCACTCCTGGCCTTCTGCAGGTCCTAGAAAAATCACTAGAAACAATTGTGAATACGAGCGCCAGCTTAACCAGTGGATTTTGTCTGCAACTTGGCAGCATCTTAATGCTAGAGCTGTATTGATGGACATACAAGGTAAAATACATGTTAAGTCTGAAAGTGACTTTTTATAACATCATCTTATGCCGCTGAAGTGATCGTGTGTATATGCTGAGAAAAAAATTTCAGCAGACAGCATATCAAGAAATGACTATAAATAAATGATTACAGTGTGTGATGTTCCCCAAAAACTACAAATAGTAAATCAAAAACAGCCTTTTGACTTCCTGATGTTTGGTTTATAGTATTTATAGCATTTTAAACAACTATTATAACATTTATTTTGACAGGATATTTCAGATTACAAACATGGACAGTACCAATATCAAAGCACAACTACAGTGTTTGGTTCCAAAACACATTAAATACCATTTTCATAATTTTTTTTTTCTTTTTTCTATTTCATGATTTGTATTGGAAGTGGGTTTCACATATAAAATATATGTATTATGTAATATAGTTTGTGTTTTCACATATAAAAATATCAGTTCTATATTAAAATTAAATACCACCTTTATTAGAAAAATAAAATGTGTTTGGCACACATCTGCTCTTTTTTTTTGCAAGCCTCTTTATATGCATTTTGAAATTAAACTCTTCAAGTGTACCTAAATGAAATGTACAACAATGATCAGGATATGACTTTTCAGATGCAACAATGCAAAAGGTTTCACAATGTGTAAATATTTAGTTACGGCTGAATGCATACATCTAGTCAAATTACATGTTTAGTTGGTTTTCAAAGACAAAATAACCACAGCCTCTAGAGAAAAAAAACACTCTTAAGACCTTTGAGGACCAATTACTGTTCAGACATACAGTAATTGTTGCTGGATTAAACTTATTGGTAAAAAGTGATAAAGCATAAAATGTGCTCTTATAATGCATTTATTTTTACTTGGAAAATGAACTGAAAAATATTTACAACTACTAAAGATGTTGGAAAAGTCTGTACAGGTACGATTAGCAAATTTTGCATTGCAAGCCAAAATCTGCAAGTATCTGAGTCAAGAGCCCTATGCAGCCTGAGTATAGTCTGAGCCAGGCTAAGCTCATCTTCATGGCACCATAAAGGGGGAAAGAATCCAGGTCCCACTGAGGGGCTCTACTTCCCCCACTGGGCTCCAGAGAGATGCCGGCCCGATAGACAAATTAATTATTTGGGTAGCAATTAATGAACGTCATGCGAGCTAAGCCTTTTATCAGCAGTCCCTCTCTTCTTCTATGGGAGTAATTTACAGCTGCGGCACTATTCTTGGCAGTCCTTTCTGGTTTTTCTTGACCTCCAGAAGTCGGCGTTCATTTGGGTGGTGGGCAAACGCGTGACGTCAGGTAGTTTGCTGTTAATCAGCCTGTAATTAATTTTCCACACTGTCCTTAGCCCTCTTGAGTTATGACCCTGACCTGGTAATGGGTGCTGCTGATTTATCATCTTGTGTTTTGTTTTTTTTTTCAGATTTTTATTATTTAGCATAACTTGAAAATCTCTATTCACTATGTAGTGATTTTTATGAGAACAAAAACTTTTAGTGATGCTGTCCTTGAATCAGGTCTCAGGTTCGTTTAGTCTTTTATTCATTTTGGCTGAATACTAAGTAGAATATTCATTCAAAAGTAATAGCATTTATTAGTAGTGTAAGATTAAAGGTCAGGCTTGTGCTGTTTGATTGCCACAAAGAGATGTTGTAGATGGGAATACTGTTTTCATTAACTTTTACCACTTCGCCCCAAGTTATTTATCTGATGAGTAATAATATGTGCATGCATCTGTTTTCCGTTTAGGATTAAACATGAAATGTGTACCATGGCTTTTAATGGCATTTTTAACCAGAGACCTGAGCATGGAAAAGCATTCAAACGTCATGTTTTAGTAATTTTTAAAGGAATACTTCAGCAGTAAAGGTAAACACATCAAATAATTAGTATAGACTAGTAGGAATCTGTATAAATAATTCAAGCAACCTACCTTTATTTAAATTCTTTGTACTTTAAGTGAGAGAATTCTGTTTTTAAACAAATACCATAAACTATATTTGATATCTGTGTTTTGTGAATTAGTCAGGAAAAACAAGACTAACAAATTAAATTAAAGTTTTGCAGTATCCAGTAAGAGTTTGGTTCCTTGAGAAGGTTGTAAAAAGTGTGGAACCCCCTGCACCACCTGGAAGCCCACAATGTGGGCTATGCTATGTAAATTCTAAGTGTTTAGTGTTTACATGTTATAGTATTTGAATCGGTTCTGTGTACCAAACTCCCCTATTCCAGCTATGTCTAGGTAAATACAGTTTTCCAGTATTTGGCACCTTTAGGAAATGACAGTTAAGAGGATCTGTAAAAGTCAGAGCTAGATCTGGAAGACCAAGAAAAACCCCAGATAAAGCAGACAAAATGCCTTTTAGAGCTTCCAGTGTTTAAATGGCCATTTTTGTGTTCCTTTACTTTGTATATACAGTGGAGGAAATAATTATTTGATCCATCGCTGATTTTGTAAGTTTGTCCAATGACAAAGAAATGGAAAGTCTCCGAACAGTATCATTTTAATGGTAGGTTTATTTTAACAGTGACAGATAGCACATCAAAAGGAAAATTAAAATAACTTTAAATAAAAGATAGAAACTGATTTGCATTTCATTGAGTGAAATAAGTATTTGAACCCCTACCAACCA
>JBBPDA010000001.1:39679417-39708352 GCA_037974385.1 Arnoldichthys spilopterus
AAGAAAAATGCTGCCTATGACCCCCAAAACACCGTCCCCACTGTCAAGCATGGAGATGGAAACATTTTGCTTTGGGGTGTTTTTCTACTAAGGGCACAGGATAACTTCACCACATTAACTGGAAAATGGACGGAGCCATGTATCATAAAATCCTGAGCGACAACCTCCGTCCCTCTGCCAGGAAACGTCATGGATGGGTGTTCCAGCACAACAATGACCCAAAACATACAACAAAGGAGTGGCTCAGGAAGAAGCACATTAAGGTCATGGAGTGGCCTAGTCAGTCTCCAGACTTTAATCCAATAGAAAACCTATGGAGGGAGCTGAAGCTTAGAGTTGCACAGAGCCCTTAGTGATTTAGAGATGATCTGCAAAGAGGAGTTTACCAAAATTCCTCCTAAAACATGACAATCTTGATCATCAATTACAAGAAACGTTTGACTTCTGTGCTTGCGAACAAGAGTTTTGCCACTAAGTATTAAGTCTTTTTTGTTAGAGGGTTTAAATACTTATATCACTCAATGAAATGCAAATCAGTTTTTATCTTTTATTTAAAGTTATTTTTTCAATTTTCTTTTTGATGTGCTATCTGTCACTGTTAAAGTAAACCTACCATCAAAATGATACTGTTCTGAGACTTTTAATTTCTTTGTCTTAGCATTAAACAATGTTCAGTATGCAAATTTTTTATGCCAGCTGATATATACCTGCTTACTGTGCACTTCTATTCACAGATTAATTGTCAACTATACATTACATCTAGCATGTATTTCATTATCATGGGCAGTGGAGGCCTAGTGTTTAGGACATTGCCCTTGTGAAGGTCTGAAGGTCACAGGTTCAGGTCCTGGTCCGGGCACCACTTGAGGACCGTCCCACTACACTGCTCCCCAGGCGCTGTTGATAGCTGCCTCCTGCTCCATGTATGGTGTGCACGTGTGGTGGGTTAAATGGAGAGGTTACATTTCTTTGTGGTGCTTGAGTGTGTTCAAAATGACAAATAGTCAGTTTCACTTATCACATTCGAAAACTAGACTCGTTAGAAGGAAACTTTACTTGCAACCTCACCACAAAAGTCAACAGTTGAAAACTTGCAAAACAACAGATAAGCCAGAGGCATTTTAGAAAAGCACTATGGGCTGATGAAGTAAAATATAAGTCCTTGGCTAGAGTTACCAAAGATATGTTTGGAGAAGAAATGGGAAAAGAACACTATTTTTTATTCACCATTACCTGTCAGTAAAGTAACTGAGGCTGAAAAGTGGCTGACTTCTACAACAGGATGATGATCCAAAACATATCTCATAATCACAAATCATCCTACAGTCCCCTGACTTCTTGGTAGATCTTAAACATGTTCAATCAAATTATCAAATTAAAAATAAGATGACCCAAAAATATTGCATAACAGAAGGGTTCTGCAAGGAAGACTGGGTGAAAATCCCCTACACAAAACAGAAAGATTCCTAACTGGCTACAAGAATTGTTGTGACATCTACCAAATTGGCTGTTACCGAGTACTGACTTAATAGAGCATCCACAATCTTCAGATGAATTCTTTAATAGCAAAGGTTAACATCATTAACAATAAATAAAAGCCAGTAGAAATCAGTTAGCATGCTCACATTTATGTACTGCTAACTGTCCATAGTGGCTTCATTCAGGATTACATGTATAACATGTATGGCTGATGTGTTCCTTTAAACAGTGTCATGCTATGTTAGCTACTGGCTTTCCCAGGTTTCTATGCTGCAGTCTTAACGTGACAACTTCCATGGGGAAATTGGAGTGTGGTTATTAGCACAATTTCTGAGGGCTACATTTATAATCCATTGATCCTGCTGGATCTTTTTGGACACTGGCTTTGTGCTAGATCAGCTGTCCCGCCTGCTGTGTCGATATTTGGCCTGCAGTACGGTGTCATATTGATTTTGTTGTAACCAACTGTGGCTACAGGTTGATTCTCTCTACATGAGTTAACATGGATGTTTTTTTATGACTGAGTGAAAGAAGTTTTCCCAGAGGAGAAATTTGCAGGTCGCTTAATCTTTCTAGTTTGTCACTTTTTTTAGCTGTGGATTCCACCTTGAAGCATGCAGTGGAAATAAAAGTACAAATCAGTGCAAGACTTCTAAAGGTTTGTTGGGTACAAAGGCATTAGCAGAGCATTCTTTTTAAGTCCTGTAAGTTACAAAGTGGGGCCTTCATGCTTTTGGCCTAGTTTGTTGAGCACATCACACAGATGCTTGATCAAATTGAGTGCTGGGAAATTTAGAGGCCAAGTCAACATGGCATACCAGGAATAAACCTGCTGTTGTGAAAATACTCAGTCCCTAGCAGGCATAATCTGGGCAGTGGTATCCTAGTGGTTAGGAAATTGCCAATGTGATTGCAGGAGTTGCAGGTTCAAGTCCTAGCCCTGGTACCACTGAGCGAGGGTACTGCCTTCTGCTCCACATGTGGTTGGGTTAAATGCAGAAGTCACATTTTATTGTGGAGGAATTTGTTTGTTGGGGTGTGTTCGCAATGACAAATGATCACTTTCACTCATATAATTTGACTCTCAGATAATTACATCTGCCCATTTTCCTGCTTCCAACCTATCAACTTCAAGAACAGTTTAATCATTTTCTATTATAAATCCCATGTAAAACATGAATTTGTGATTTGTTAATTCGCTTGATGTTTATTTAACTGACAGAATTACAATAACAAGGTTTCCAGTGTTTTCACTGACTAAGTTTAAAGAATCTTCTAAATGTAAACATATTTAGCATTTGATGCAAGCAAAACATTCAAAAATTTGAGACAGGATTGTTTACCACTATGTTACATAATTTTTCCTTTAAATTACAGTGTTTAATCATTTTGGGAGCTGAGGATGCTAATTGCTGAAGTTTTGCAAGAAGAACTTTTGTCAATTCTTCCTTGATACAACATGTCAGCAACACTGATCCTTATTTGCACCAATCATGATGTCCTCATCTGCTGCCAATGCACATGCTTATTGTGTATTTGAACGTTTTAGTCTTATTTTGCCCCTTTGCCAACTTTTCTTGAGTTTGTTATAGGCTTCAAATTGAAAATTGTTTATAATTCAACATAATTCAAAATTCTTTGTACTTTTGTCAGTGAAACAAAAGTTTAAGAGAATTTATAAATCGCTGATTGATGTTTTATTTTACAAAATGTCCTAACCTTTTCAGAAATGGGGGTATGTACATCCCACATCTTAACAGGTGTCATCATACCAAGATACCAAGATTCATGTCATGTTAATTCATGTTTTATGGCTGGTTGGTGTAGCTTGGAACTTATAGGCCATAGCACAAACCCCCCCCCACCCACCCCCCCCCTCCCAGTGCTGCTCCTGCGTAGCCAGTAGTTACACTACTGGCACAACCCTGATAACCTTTGTGTTTGTCTTCTAAGGCTGTGGATTTAAAAAGGTTGTCTTGTCTCTGTACAGACACAGAATGTGCTGGAGATGGTCATGAGCAGGCAGGGAGCAGAGCAGATGGCATAATGTTCAGTAATGCCCCTCTGTAATATTGAGTGGCGCCGGAGCATCAGGAAGAGACACGTGGCCGAGCGAGCCTCATCCAGTACCTCACTCGCTGCCTGTTTTTTTTTGTTTTTTTTTTAAAGGGGGGTGGGGGGGTGTTGGGGGAAGGCTGCTATTGATCCCTGGCTGTGCTGTGTGCTGTGGCTGGTGCCAGAGAGGGTGATTAATGGGGACGTCGCAGCGGCAGGACTGAATGAGGCTACGCAGCACAGGCGGTCCGAACAGCCAAAATCCAGCCCCCACAACCCCCTCCACCCACCATACGCACAGACGTCCCTCATTACCAAACACTTATAAAAGCTACCAGAGAGTGAGAGCGAGAGAAAGTGAGAGAGATTGCCTGGGCTAGGCAGTCTCAGAATCCCCAACCTCTCTTTTTCACATTTTCATTTTTTTCTATCATTTTTTTTCTTGCTTCTCTGCTGATTTTGCACCTCTCTCATTTGCTGTGGCTTCTTTTAGTTTTCCTCTTACGGCTAGTTAACCTTCTTACTTTCATTTTTTTATCTCACTTTTTCACTCCTACTGCGCTTTTCCTACATCTTTATCTCACTTACTCTTTTTCTTTCTCTCTCTTCCTCTCTTTCAGGATCTCTCTCACTTCTTCTTTCTGTTTCTCTTTCTCTCTCTCTCTCTCTCTCTCTCTCTCCTTCTCTCTCTTTCTCTCTCTCTCTCTCTCTCTCCCCTTCTCTCTCTCTCTCTCTCTCTCTCTCCCTTTGCATCCCTCCCTCCCCCCTCTTTCCAGATGCTGCTCCACGGCCCCGCGAGGTTCTCAGCGATGGGAGATGTATTAATACATCCTATTGATTAGATCAGGACCCCTGACAGTCATTTGCCGCGATACCATCTGGCTGCTGTTCCGATGCCTTCACCCAAACAGGACGTGACACCTTATTAATCTCCACCGGTGCTCCGTACACACTTTGCCTTTCTGCGCACAGAAGCCCAGCTCTGTCGGAGCAGCAGCGGAGAGGCAGGCAGACCTGAAGGGTGCAAGAAATTAAGGTTATTACACAAATTGAGCCATATGGTCCAAATATTTCAGAGCTGAAATTTACTAGGCAATAAAAATTGCTCCTGCCTTCCTAATGGTGTAAATTGCAGTTTAACCATGGCTCTAATGATGTCCTTCTGCTGCCTGTAACCACTCTAACATGAAGGACATTGTTTAAAAAATGCACAGGAAAAAAAAGGGAAGGGGGGGTTGTTGAAACGGCAACAGCATGTTTACAATCTGTTAGTGTATCATTAAGAAGAGAGGGAAGAGTGTATAGACATGATGGCAAGCACTGGACCATGTCTTCTCTTTTTTTTTTTTTCTTTTTTTTTTTTGGAGACGGCGAGACACTCGTTTGAAGCGGCACGGGACGATCTGAGCAGAATTTTGAACAGATAGTTTCGAGCTACGTAAACAGCATGGCCACTCATTAACTAAAAGGATGAATGCTGTAAGGGCCCCTGTTTGATTACACTTTGCTTTATGGGTTGTAGCGAGACTCACGGCTTCATCAAACAAAGACGACTGCTGCGTGCCAATCTGGGGTCATGCGCAATAGAAACTGATAGCAGAAGTCTTTGTCTGCGACCGTGGCCATTTTTTGCATGTGTTTGGTGCGTGTATTGTTTGCCTATGTTCTTTTCTGCCATATGGTGTGGTGTAATGCCACTAACATAACAAGGCTTAAAGATGGCTTGCCATGTTAAGGGTGGGCGATATAAACTCTCAGTATGTTAGTCTGGGCTAAAAACATATATTTCTCATTCCCAGTGATACAATATGACCACATTTCAACCCCTTAAGAGAAATAATTTGAAAAATGAAGTACGTAATTTTCCCATCCCAGATGTGGTTTATGGTCTAAGGCATGTTTGGTGTCCAAATTGTTGTTAAGCACTTGAACTACGAGGCTAACGTTGCTTAACAAACCCAAGCTCTATATTAAGGTGGAGCTGACTTGTCAGCTTTTTTTTTTTTTGCATTGCAACAGTAACGGTGGCTGTGATAGCTTCAGAGGAAGGAAAGAACAAAAAAAAAAAACTATGACTTGCTTCTTCCTGTCCATTGTAGCCTGTTCTTCTGCTATGGTAGAAACATTTTTTTGGCCCATTCAAATTCAGTTTTTCAAAGACTCTGTTGAAGTCATCAGCTTAACAAAGATAGTGAACTCAGAAGTGACTTGTACATAGTGACTCTGACATGACTACACTACATTAACCTGAAAGTTTGTCAAAATAAAAATGAGCACATCATGTGTTTATCCTAATTCAAACTTTTCTAAACCTGTGCTTGATGCATCACAATGCATTAGTGATTTTTACACCCCTTGTGTGTGTATGCATGAGCATCCATGTGTGTGCTCTTCAGCCAAGAGGCTAGTCTTCATCAGACACTGGTCCAGTCTAAAGAAGTGGCCAGTGATTTGAGAGCTCTCAGGCTGATTGGAGCTTCTTTGAAACACAGTCGTCCATCTCAACCAGCAAATCACCCATCCAGCACAAGCATCTCAGACTGCGAAACCTCTCTGCTAAAGTCTGCTGTTTCATTATTACTCCTGCACAAGAGGCCACATGCTTTCCAATGATGTTGAAAGTATGTCCATGGTCATCCATGGCATTCTTCTCTGAAATACTTGCACTAAAGGTGCACTCAGGATTAAGAGGCTTGGATCGCTGGACAATAAGGGGCTTAGAAGAGGAGCGTTGGTTAATCAGGGGAGGTTTTAAAGTCTCTTGGGGTCTTTATGTATCACTGATTTTGTTCTCGATGAGGTCTTATTAGAATGGGGGCGAAGAATGGTGTGCACTTTGATTTGAAACTGTGGGTAACATTTGATATACAGTGTGAGCTTTCTGTTTTGAAGTCAAATTGGTGCATAGATTTGGCAGTTTACTCTATAAATAGTTTTAATACAAGTGAAGACAGTACTTTATTACTTCTTCAATAATTCTTTGCTTCTATAGTAATAAATTAATTCGTTATTTTGTGTTGACCCTTCAAACCAGTAGTGGCTGTAGGCTGAAGCCCAACTGCTCTAGTGAAAGTGAAGTGAAAGTGACTCTTTGTCATTGTGAACACACACAAGCATCACAACGAAATGTGACCTCTGCATTTAACCCATCACACGTACACACGAGCCCAGAGAGCAGTGTAGTGGGACGGTACCTTGCTCAAGGGTACCTCAGTAGTGCCTGGGCCGGGACTCGAACCTGCGACCCTCAGGTCCCAAAGGCACTGTCATAACCACTAGGCCACCACTGCCCACTCCCCCCTTTACACTGTTGCTATGTCTAATGCTAAAGTTAAAGTTTCATGGCTTTGGTAAAAGCAATTTCCAGCTTCTGCTATGATCTGATCAGACATAACAATAACACCACCCGCCTGATATTGTGTAGGTCCCCATCATGCAGCCAAAACACCTCTGTGGTGCACTGTGTGTTTGACACACTTTCTATCATCTATCACCTAGCCTTCACTTCTCACAAGCATCAGGTACTTGATAGCTACTAACTACTGGACCTGGAACACTCCACAAGATCTGCTGTTTTGGAGATGCTCTGACTTAGTTGTCTCAAAATAAGGCCCTTGTTCACATGGTTTTTCATTTCCCTGCTTCCATTACATCAATTTCCAGAACTGACTGTTTACTTGTTGCCTAATATATTACACCCCACCTGACCGGTGACTTTGTAATGAAATAATGTTATGGCTGATTGGTGTACAGTGTGACGTATCACCTACAAGTAAAATAAATCACTGTTTATTTAATGTCAGGAATGTTAGCAAGGAAGGAATGTTTTAGCAACTAGACAGTGCTGGAAAAATAATGAACTAATAAATAAGCAGCAAACTAACAAAAGCAACAGCCAAAATGCAGTTCCAAAATAAGCTGTAATGCTATAGTATGACAGTGACTGTCATGATTACAGTCATGTAGTTGGAACAACTGACTGTTCAGTTGTATGTATGCATTTGAATATACCCAGTGTAAACTGATTTTCTGAGAACTCACAACCTTATTGACCTAAACAAGCTACTTGTTAAAACTCAAAAACTCCCTGCTCGATTCTCTCTCCCCAGACCACGTGTTCTGAATTTGAAGATTCTAGGTGCTTTAGTTTCTGTAAAATTTTGAGCACAAACAACCCCAGACACTGTCACTGTTTAAACAACATTTAACTTTTTTAGTGACTTTTGCTTCAGTAGCTCTTCTGTAGTATCAGACCAGACAGGCCAGTCATCAATGCCCATGTACATCAGTGAACTGCCATTTCTGAGATTCTCTAACTATCACCTTTTGGCCTTTGTGGTCAGTGGTGGCCTAGAGGGCAGGACATTGCCCTTGGGACCTGAAGGTCAAGTCCTGGCCCAGGCAGGACTGAGGTACTCTTGAACAACCTTGAGGAACCGTCCCACTTCACTGCTCCCCGGGTGCTGTTGATAGCTGTCCGCTGCTCCATGTGTGATTGGTTAATTGCAAAGTCACATTTTGTTGTGGTGCTTGAGTGTATTCACAATGACAAATAGTCACTTTCAAAAGTTTCCAAATTGTGAAAGCCGCTCAGACCCTTACCCTTGACCATTTTTCCTGGTTCCAACATACAAACTTCAAAAACTGACTGTTCACTTGCTGTTTAATTTATCCCTTCACTTGTCAAGTGCTGTTGAAATGAGATAATCGATGTCATAATGAGATTCATCCCACTTGTCAGTGGTTCTAATGTTGTGGCTGATTGATGTATGGATGGTCATTGGTTGGAAAATTGCTTTGTACCATAAATCGTTCTTCAGGGTCAAAACTGAGTGAATAAGACTAAATGCAACTAATTGTGATTAACTTCACAAAGTACTGTGATTAATCATAGTTAAATACTTGAATCAATGTACAACCTTTTTTATGAATAACGCTGATTTACTTCAGGGGTGTTTACATACAGACGTAACAAACCTGGAGTTTCACGTCATCAGTCTGATACCTACTGATTAAGCAAGAGTGATTTTGTTTTTTTGCTGCTTTGGAATGAAAACCTGCTTTTTTGGACACTTCTTATTTGCATAATAGCAAAGGTGAACCACACCCACATGGCAAATGCCAAAAAGGAAGAAGTATCAGATCAAATGTATTGAAAGCAACTTTTTGATGTATGTAGCAGAAAGATAAAAAACAAAAATATGTATGCACTTTACAAGGCATCTGCATCTTTGGCTGTAAATTTACACATGAAATTCAACAAAAGAAACATTATCACTCATTGCTCACAGTGTATGCTTGCAGCGAGGGAAATTTCAAAAAAGCCGCTGGAACTTTTCCTCAGATAAAGGCCTCAGCTGATGTTTTTTAATGCGGCAGGTCCTACTGCTGCGCTGCTGTTAGTGGTGTGCTAATGAAAGCTGGGCCAGGCTGAAGTCAGCAGCAGCAGGCAGGGACAGGCTCGTCTACTGTATGCAGATGAGGCAGTCACACACCTTTGAAGGGTCAGGAATCTCCGCTTTTGGCTAATTAGCATAATTGTTGTGACAAATACACATGGTTATTCTTAATTAAAATCATCCCCGGGCCCGCTCGACCCCCAGTGCTGTCACAGGAAATAACTTACACACGAGCCTCCGTCGACACGGGAGACCTGTGTTGAGTTGAAAGGGGGGAAAAGAGAAAAAGAAAAAGGTTGCAAAAGATGGTACAAATGACTGATTCCCTGAACCACTAACTGCATTTCAGTCTCCCATTCCTCTAATGTATAAAATAAGGGGGTTCTCTCTGACTCAATTATGCTGATTTCCCTTTGAATCGGCTAAAGTGTGAATTGTGCTTTTGTCAGGAGGGGAGATCTGAGCTTCTCATATAGAAAGTTAAGCTGCCCTACAGGTTGATGGGTACAGTACTCAAAATGTACCATCTTTTTATAGGAAAAAAGGGAGCTCATGCAAGCTCCAATAGAAACCCTTACAGAAACAAATACTTAAATTCACCAAAAGACTTTATAATTAATAAAAAAAGACTTAACAGAGGATAAACATCTCATTTTCATGTACATGGTTACGTCTCTGCTGTGGAGACTTAAGGTTCAGGGTTGTTTTGTGAAGCCTGACCCGATTCCCTTAATCAAAACTTAAACACTTCCCATTTTAGGGATCTGTGCTGTTAACATTTATTTGGAAATCCATAACCAGAATCAATCCTCTTAGTTGCTATTTAATGGCTGCCTTAAGTGTCTTGGTCCAGTGAGCGTGCGCTTGTTAATGTCTCAGTATCCATGTTTGGAAAAGTGTTTGATAGCATTGCCATCTAGGGGCTGGATATAAGTCTCAGTGCTGAAATAAAGTGGAATGAAGCAGCTGTTGCTATTGACAGTGTGCATATGTTTGCTGGGTTTATAACCCAAACGCGTTCCATATTTCACGGTGTTAAAAAGGTACCTTTTAAACGGCCTGCCGCCTCCCAGCGTCGTAATGGATGCGGGTGTAAAAAGCCATTCGGGGGGGTTTGGGGTGGCGGTGGTGGGGGGAGCTGTCGATTGACTGTCTGTGCCAGACCTTATGCTGATGCCATACTGGCACTGGGTTCATGAAATCCTTTTTTTGCTGTTAGTTATGGCCACAATTAATCCAGTTAGCTGTTAAAGGCATGGTGGAAACTATTTACAAAATCCGTATTGTATCAGACATGAATTCTGCCAGCTTGCTATCTGAGAATAGTTTCAATATTATGGTAATTTTTGCCCTTGTATGCCAGCGTTGCTGACTAGGGGTGATAACAGCTTTGTAATCCTGGTCCAAACTGGATACAGTTTAGTGTTTACTGGACCTTGGCATTCAAACGCATGGTATTCATGAAGCATCTAGAGAAAATGCCTGTACTGAGATCAGTTTAAGATGGACAAAATGGCACTAAAGTGTTGCACTGAACTGCTATGAGTAAATGGCATAATATACCGTCTGCAATTGCCTGCTCCTCACCTCTGCCAGACAGCTTTGCAAATATTTAAATATTGTATTTTTTCTCTTTTTCAGAGCCTGCATTTTAGGGTATTGAATGCAAAATAAACATAAACATTTAATCAGTTAACCAAATGCATTAGGATATACTGAAGGTACAAATATGGTCCATTCTTCTGGGAAGGCTTTCCACAAGATTTGGGGGAATTTAGGGGGGAATATGTGGGAATTTGTGGCCATTCAGTCAAAAGAGCATTTGTGAGGTCAAGTTGAAAAGGTCTGGCTCACAATATTTGTTCCAGTTCATCCCAAAGGTGTTCATTTGGGGTGAGGGCAGGGCTCAGTGCCACTGGAGTTCCTCCACGTCAAACTTCTCAGACTTTGTCGTGGGCCTCGCTTTTTCTACATAGTGGATGCTGGAACAGGAAAGGGTCTCCCCAAACTGTTGGCACAAAGTAGGGACCATAGAGTTGACTAAATCTCTTTGTATGCTGTAGTATCTTTATGCTTTCATTGATAAAAAAAACAGCTCCAGACCATTATCCTTCCATTATACATTCTAGTATGTAACATTCTACTGGAGTCCTACAAAAACATGATTCATACATTGAACTACCAAATAGTTAAGCGTGGTTCATCAGTTCAGCAGTTTCCACCATTCCAGCTGACGCTTGCTATTGCTCATAGTAATCCTAGGTTGTGTCTGCAGTGGCTCGTCCATGCTATCCCATTGCAAGCTAACTAACACTTTTTAGCAAAGGTTAGGGCTAAAACCCCTGCATTTATTTATTAGAATACACATACTGGGACATGTACTGTATAAGAAACACTAGAAAGCACAAAGAAATATGTCTTTTATTATATTAAACCAGATATAATACCATTTAACATTAAAAACAAATTTTTTCATGTAATCTTACATTCTAAAAATCTTCTATATTACAATCCTCAAATTTTGATTGTATCCCAACAATGGAACACCAGTATTAACCAATAATAATCATTGAGCTTGCTCAGAAACCCTCTCTAATACTGTACTTCACTCAGAATTTTGTACAAAAACAATGTGTTACGAATTCCAACTCAAGGGTACCTGTATTGATAATTGCATTATCAGCTTAGGAGAGTTATGCTTTTGCCAGTTTGTATTTAAGCAATAGAATGTGAGAGGAAGTTTGATTGGGAAGGGGATTGGGTTGCAACCCAAGGATCATCACAGCTGTGATGTTATTTGTGATAACACATGACACTTATGTTCTATTGCTTTTTATATAGAAACAAAGCAAAGAAGCCCTGGACATTGTGTCACATTGGCTTTAATATTGGCATTACTTTCCTCCAGAAAAAGCAGTAGCCTTAATGTTTCATACTTGCCTGCTAAACTAAGTCTTTGTCTGTTCCAGTCTGTCTGTAAAGCACCCTGCTTGTTTGCCAAGTTGTTTTTTGTTCATTTCTGGCTCCACTAGTTGTTCCATTATCACAGCTAGTGACCAAAAACCATGCTTAATGACAACATCGGGTTTGGAATATGTGACCTGCTGTCACACTCTTCTTTTAAGATGGATAAAATAGGCTGGAGGTAAAATATTGGCTAATAAAAGTTTTGTCTGCTGAAAGTGTTTACCTACAAGATGGATTTGTGTGTTTCAGTGCTGTGTGTGTGTGTCTACCTCTTCTGCTTCAGGGTGAAACATATCAGGCCAATGTTTTTGGTTTAAAACCCTACACCACCTACAGTGTGCGTGTGGAGGCACTGAATGCAGCAGGTACTGTATCTACCCAATGGGCATCGGTGCGCACTCTGCAGGCTTCACCCAGCGGCCTGGCCAACTTCAGTGTGGAGAAAAGAGAACATGGACGTGCACTGCTGCTTCACTGGCCTGAACCAGCCTCACCCAATGGATTCATTAAGGTAGTTGATAGTAAAACTCTACACATTAGTAGTCTAAGCAGTCCTGCTACCCTGTACAGTGTAGTGTTCCTTCTTTTAATACACCAGATCTAGCTAAATCAGCTCATTAACATGTGAGAGCATTGCATTAAGCAGGGCAGTGGGACTCAAGGACTAAGTTTGGGAAACACTGGTCTAGAGCAATGATTATCAACTCCAGTCCTTGGAACTCATGTTTGCTAGTTTTAGATAACTGCACCCCTCCAACTTCTAAAAATGCTCAACAGAAGGAATGTTTGTGTTATTTAAGTTGGGTGATGCAGGGCAAATCTAGTGTGGCAGTGTAAAAACTCAGTATTAGCTTAGAGCCAATATAAGATTGAAACTCCATTGACAGGCTTGCAGATATTAGAATTACTGCCGCTTTTACAATATTTGCCTGTTAGTTTTTTCTAGACAGTCTGGAAAGCACTTTCCTGCTCTGATAGTTTGACAAGTTGTACTTTTTGTTCTGTTTTAATATATGTGCATGAAGTGTATCATTACTCCCAGCCATGAAGCGAGCTCCCAATGCTCAGTGAAATGATAGTTATTGTAAAAATCTGGTTACTTGATAGTAATTAAACTTATCAAATGTAAAATGGGAGCGAACAGAATGGAAGTGAAGACACTATTTGGACCAATAGTTTTTCCAGTTAGTTTATATGATTTGCTTAGTCAATTTCTCTCACAGGTTACCCTAGCAATAGATAGGAGAGTGATAAATATTTCATGCTCAGTTCAGCTGCACAAAGTAGCAGTTATCATCAGAGAATGCTAACATTGGCTGACTGATTTATATATTTGACATCTCTTCAAACTGCCAGAACAAACTTGATCCAGCTCAGGATATTATAAAAGCCCTTCATTGGCTGGGTCAGGTCTGTCGGGTAGCGAACACATTGCAAATTCACAGATGAGGGGGTCTCCAAGGCTGGAGTTGAGAGCTTCCAGCTGATAGTATAGCTCATGAAGGCTTGTTACTTGCCAATGTCTCTATCTGTGTCTGTAGATGTATAATATTTTCAGCGATGATAATCTGGAGTTCAGTGGTCTGGCACGTCAGTTCCTGTTCCGGCGTTTGGAGCCCTACACAGAATACTCTTTGGTTCTGGAGGCATGCACTGAGGCGGGCTGCACCAGAACCGCCCCCCAGGCTGTCACCACTGAGGAGGCACCCCCTTCGTCCCAGCTGGCACCGACAGCCCAGCAAATCGGGGCCCACAATGTGGAGCTCCAATGGGCGCCGCCTGGCCAGCCTAACGGCAGGATCCTCCAGTACCAGGTAATGGCTGTGAGTTCAGAGGACACCAGGGTCAGAAGTGATGAGGATGATTCGGCACGAGCTAAGGTCGTCTTCACAGAGAAAGAGGTGGAAGCTAGCATTTTCTCCTGCAATGTCTCTGGTCTTCAGCCTTGGAGCAGGTACAAATTCCGTGTTCGTGTCTCAAACATGGCTGGTTCAATTGACAGTCCATGGCTGACCATTCATACTAAACAAGCCCCTCCTAGGGGACTGGCTCCCCCAGCTGTCAGTCACCTGGAAGGACAGCCTTGTGAGCTTTTTGTGTCTTGGACACCTCCGTTGGAGGCCAATGGTATCCTTGTAAGCTATAGGATTCAAAGAGATAACGTCAGCTTTCATTTCAGCTTCGACCCATTAGTGTTAAACTATACTGATGAGGATTTGACAGCTTACACCGACTATAGCTATGCGATTATCGCATGCACAGTAGCTGGTTGTATCACTAGCCGGCCAACTGCTATTAGGACTTTAGAAGCTGCCCCTGCAATAGTAGAACCACCCATAGTGTCCAGCATCACAGCCCGTTCCCTAAATGTGACATGGACCATACCATCCATTCAGAATGGAGAGGTAGTTGAATATATTCTCCAGGTTAACAGGGAGGAGGTGTACCATGGAAAAAAGCTGAGTATGGAGGTGACTGATTTGAAACCACACACTCCTTATGTCCTCATGTTAACAGCATGCACTAATGGAGGCTGCACAGCCAGTCCACCTGTGTCAGCTCAAACAGAAGAAGCACCACCTACTAGTATGTTAGCACCAACTCTTAAAGTTACAGGGCCCGAGTCGGTGGAGGTGGCATGGAAAGAGCCCAGTCACCCCAATGGCATCATCACAGGCTATGAGCTCCTCAGAAACGGCCGTGTCATCTACGCAGGCATGGACACACGCTACCATGACTTCACCCTGCTGCCCAGTGTTGAGTACAGCTACATTGTCATGGCTAATAACAGCCAAGGCACAGCCACAAGCCCCCCGGCCATGGCGCGGACCCAACCTTCAGCCCCTTCGGGAGTGGCCCCTCCTCGGCTGCAGGCCCTGGGGCCATTCAGCATCATGGTGCAGTGGGACCCACCAGCTCGGGCAAATGGAGTCATCATCAGCTACTCACTGTACAGGCGGGACCCTGCCGAGCCCAATGTGAAGAGGCTGATCTTTGCACCACATCACAGTGCCTTCCAGAGCCGCAGCTTCTCCCTCACTTCTCTAAAGCCCTATTACAGGTACCATTAGTGCTGCCTTTTCATTGTTGATAGAGATACTGGAGCTTATATAAAAGAAAAGATTAAATGAATAGTTTGGCAGAAAATCTAATTTGCATAATTTCCTCCACAATGTGCTCAATCAACCAGTTTTGCACTGGAACTGCAAGCCTAATGTAGCAGCCAAGTAACCGACACATGTACAAACTGCATTCCTGTTTTTTGCATTAGCTTTCTAGCTCCATTGCAAAGCTAAAGAAGTAACATTTGCTAAGCATATTCAAGCATATTCAGTTATGAATGTGATGGTTAGGGTTTCCTATCACTTGGAATGTCCAAGAAAAAGGGTTTCTGACTGCATTCGCTAGTGAGTGACAAGTGTATATATGACTGATTGGTATTCAAAATTCTCTGTCTGCAGCTGGCACAACAGAGAATTATCCACTTGTACATGCCCTGACAGTCATCTACTGCTCCAGTAATCACCTTCGTAATTAATTTGGTGTAAATGTTTTTCTTTCTTTCTTTCATCTTTTCTTTTCCTTCTTCTTTTCTTAAAAAGCATACAAACAATCAGCCAATGCAGTAAACTGCTGAGGGGTGAAGTGAATAACATTGATTACACAATGTTGCACAGTTTTTGTTTCTGGTTTCTAAATGTTATATTTCAGCTGCTAATGTCTTAAGCCTATGTAAAACAGCTCTATTCATCGCATTATTTGATTTTATGACCATAGCGCGCAAAATATTCATATTTATAGTGGCAAAACAAAATCTTTTCTGGACAGTCCCAGAAAGCTCTAGAAAGTTCTAAAAGAAAAACAATTCTGATCAATCCTAAAAACTTTTAAATTTTCTAGAACTTTCTGGAAATCTCCTTAGCATTTAAAGAATCAAGAATGTTATTGAAAACAGATGCATTTCCAAATGTCATTGTCTTGACCACAGAAGCAAAGTTTTATAAAGCAAAAGCCATTTTATATTTATTTTAGTACACACTTTGTACACAGGAACAAAAATAAAATAGAACTCTGTTACATAGTGTTATCTTGTTACATTAGCATCTGTCAAGGGGTGGGAATAGTGGCATATTAGTCAGCAAATGAACAGGCAGTTCTTGAAGTTGATATGTTGGAAGCAGGAAAATTGCACATGCATAAGGATCTGAACAACTTTGACAAAGTCCAAATTGCAATGGCTAGGCGTCTGTGATGTGCATGGGGAGTGAAGGCTGTGCTGTTAGAGCTGATTCTTTAGAAGACATACTGTAGCACAAATTGCTGAGAAGTTCTGTACATGATGAAAGGTGTCAGAACACACTGCATCCCCAAATCACAATCTGATTGTGCACCTGTGGGATGTGCTGGACAAAGTAGTTGGATCCAGGAACACCCCACTTTCACTTAAAGGTCTTGCTGCTAATGTCTTAGTGTCAGATACTACACTACACATACAGAAGTGTGGTGGAGTGCATATTAATGTGAGTCAGTGCTGTTTTGGTGGCACAAGGGGACCTAAACTATATTAGAAAGGCGGTTTTAATGTTATGGCTGGTTGGTGTATATCCAGTTGAAGTCTATGCTATTGTTTTTTTTTCTCCTGTCATGTCCAGGGTTCTGGCCACCTGCAAAGCCAACTGCACTGTGTTTAAAGAATAGGATCTAAATGAAAGGAGACTATGAAAGGATATTGATACAGGTAGAGGGAAAGAGTCAACCTTGATGCTCTTTCTTATGTATCCCATCTTCCCAGCTTAGACAAAGACAGTCAAAGGCAGAGAGACAGTCAAATGAAGGATGGTGGAAGGCCGCGTGTGTGTACGCATGTTGAAGTGAAATACAGATAAGCATGGACGGGGATAATAACAGCTCATCAGCATTATCATTTCACCATCGCCACCTCTGTCAAACGACCTTCGCTCTATTCTCCTCCTCTCCTTCCCTCTTTTCTCCTCTCCCCTTCAATCCTGCTGCCACTGACCCTGTCCCATAAAGGCATTCCATTTTCTGTTTTTCAGGCTGAGCACATTGCTTTTAAATCAGGGCTTTAATTCCATTACAAATTTAATTACAGCAAATGTATTTTTAGAGGTCTTGTTAACCATTTAAGATTGCAGAGAAAATGTTTCTGAAAGCAGAAGGGCTTTTTTATTCCACCATAACTGCATGTCAAATAAAATGTAAATGCTTTTAAACAGGACCAGTAACAGATTCCCTGCAACCAGTTAAAACTTAGTTGAACTCAGGCCATCTGTGCTGCATTTGTATACTGGGACATGGGAGCGAAATGCTCAGCTTAATTGTTTTTCACCCCCTGTGTGCGGCTCGTGTGCAGGTATGAAGTGAGAGTGGAGGCTTGCACACTGCTCGGCTGTGCTGCGAGTGATTGGTCCTCCATTCAGACGCAGGAGGCGCCCCCTGCTGGCCAGTCGGTACCATTGCTTGAGCTGCAGACCGACTCCAACGGCATTCAGACCGTCTTTCTGCTCTCGTGGTCTCCCCCGGCTCAGGCTAATGGCAAACTCCTGCATTATGAGCTGTACCGGAGGCTGGGTGAAGATGCAGAAAGCAGCTCTCCAGCCACACTCATCTACAGCAACGTCTCCACCTCACACCACGACCGAAAGCTTCTGCCCTACACGGCTTATGAGTACCAGGTCATTTATTTCACATTTCTTCTCTTTGAATTTCAGTTGGCTTGTTTCATAGAACAACACATAAGAATGAACATGGAAAGAAAATGCACAGAGCATGTGTAGTGATCAATAATTCTCAGTCTGAGCAATGCATGGACAATGCCTTGAACCACTTACAAGCTTGCATTGTAGATCAGTGCAAAAATGCAGCTGTAGTAGATGTTTTGATCTCAGGTGTTTTATAGTAAATTAAAGAATTGTATCAAAACCTACACTTAGTGCTGAACAGTACACTGATTTTGTTTCTTAGCAAACAGGAATAGGTAGATATTTGTTTGCTTGTTTGTTTGTTTACATGCTTATTTTTATTTTTTCCCTGTCCTTAGTTCACAGCTTTTATTTGAAAGTAGAGCTGTCACTGTTGATGATATTAGTAATGCAGGGTTACGGTTGGGTTAGCGATTATCTGGTGATGAATCAGTTAACAATTTGCACAGTTTTTAACAGCAAACATTTAATTTCACTTAATTTACGTGTGGTCTGTAACTACAACCATGCACATATTCATTAGATTCTGCTGGTGTGGGTTTCCTCTCTTTCAAAAGTGATTTGAGTGCTAATGCCCCCCTCCCTTGTGGAGAGTGACAGCAGCTTTGTGAGCAGGGGATTCCTTGTTTATAATTCGAATTGCAATCACTAAGCCAATTCATTGAGAATATACATTTAAATCTATATTTTTAACTGAGAAATAATTTTCAATTATGTAATTGTGACAACGGGTAGAGTGAACAGTTAGTCTAAACAAAACAAATCTGAGTTATTAATTAAGCAAAAGTGCATGAAAAGGAGTGTTATTGTGTGTTAGTTTCTTTGGTCATTAATAGTTCCATTACCACCACAACTGCTAGCTCGGATTAGCAAGAATTTGCTGCACATGTCCTCTCTAATACATTATATCTCTGCTTTTGAATATGTTGAAGTATGGTAACAGTTTAGTGTAGAGACTTCCTCCATTTGCAAAAAGTGACCTCTTGCTCTAAGCAACTGGTGGGCAGTGTAAAAAACAAAACAAAACATGGGTTTAGTAAAGAAAGCGATATACCAAATATAGAAAAGTAATGTTACAAATATAAATTCACTTACATGATACTGAAGGATGCTCATTGACACATACTTGCAGTTTTTTTTGTCATTTCACTTAGAAAAGGCTTGGGTAAGTTGTCAAACCGGGGTCTTCTAACCGCTGTGTTTGGCACAAAAATGTCAAGCTATTGGTAGAGACAGGGGTCTCAAACTACCAGCCTGCAAGACAGCTTCATATGACCTCACATATGTATAGTATCTGGACAACAAATATGTTTTTTTGTTGTCGTTGTTTTCATTTAAAGATAAATAGATGGACTTTACCCGCCAGACACTGCGGCTGGTTTTCTAACATAAACTATATAAAATCAGCTCAGATAAATACATTTTGTAATAAGCAAAAAGAGAGCACTGCATGCAAGAGGAACCATTCAAACCTGAAGCAGTGTTAAAACATGGCTTGTAATTAACCTATAACTAACGTAGGTATTATTCAAATTTAGACTCAGTTTAGTCTGCCTTTGTGGACTAATTCATGTCATAGCTGAAGAAACATCAACCAGAACTAAGAAATGAATAGAGTTATCAAATGAGTTATCACTGTGAATGCAAAGCTACCTACTACTGCCCTTCAGCCAGCGCTTCATTTCCTTAAACTTCACTTGCATTGTGGAACAGCAGTATTACAATAAGAGTCAATCTTAGGTCCACTGTTAAATGTAGGTTTGCTTAATTTAATTGAATGTCAAAATATTAATTAAGATTATGTATTTATATCACTTTTACTATGGATAATAAAAATTAATAAATAATAATAATTAAGGATGTACAGTCATACTGGAATCATATCAGTTTGCCAAATATTTACATGAGCAGATATGCAAATGAATAATGTTGGCCTTGGCCTACACATACCACATCTGTGCATCACTCAACATTTTAGTATTGTTTTTTCCTAAGGTCGTATATTACAATTGCTGGAGAAAATGAATACTGCAATCTGACAGATGTTTCAATTTGACTGATACTTAATGATGAACTTTTCAAACTCTGGAAGAGCAGAATGTTGAGGTGATGCTGGGATATTATGCTAAAATGCTTTTTATTTTTTACGTTTTTACTAATAATTAGGCTTATATAAATACATATAAATTATATATCAGTAGCATAAGCAGATCCCACATAAGGACATGCCTAATAATAAAAAATAATAATAACTACTATTATTACTAGTCATAGTAGTAATAATCTTAGTATTTTAAGCATTCAGAACCTTTAAATTAATGAATGCATTATGTAGCTAAAATTCATGGTTGAAAAATGGGACACTTTGTTCCCTCAATTGTTTTCATCTACCCCTCCCTGTAGAAGGTCCCCAGGCTAGTGGCCCATAGTAATTTGAGTTGGAGAAATCTGATATTTTTGGTTCCCACATCGGACCGATCAGACTGATCATGACACTTGCGCTGGCCTAGTGGCAATAACCGACGAGCCCCCAGGTCCATTTCAGTCGCACTCAATTCCTTCAGTTTGCACTGACAGATGTTTAATCTAGCTCCCATATTCATAGCACTGCTGTCCCTTACAAGACCTTTCTTAATTGACAGGCTAGCCTTTAGAGCAAAATAACATTAGCATTTGATTGTCAGATGTGAGGAGTGTGGGCTGGCCGTGGGCTAAATTGATAGACTCTGCCTGATTGTTCTGTCTTATTTATAAGCGGTAATTTATGACAGCCAGCGGGCGGGGCTGAGCGACAACGGACAGGTGACAGGGCCATTAATCTCGGACCTGGCAGCGCACTGCTGATTACGATCGAAGCCATCGAATTAGCCACGGCGGCCTCGAGAACGTACAAGCATCGGAAAGACCTTTTAACGCCTATTTGCTCTCCCAAGAGGGAATGGACTACTGGATGTGTGGGTCTGTGTGCAAGGGGAGGGTCCCTGAGTTTTAACCTGTACACTTATACATCAACCTGATTTTAATTTCAGTGGATTAGGCAGCTGATTTAATCTGTTCAATCTCAGTCCATTTTTCATGTTGAAGCAGATCTCCCGGAGTCGCAGTTATTACTGTGATTAATGTCTTCGTCCAAATGTCTTAACACACTCCCTTTTGCCTTGTTTCATGTCGCTGGGGCTTTGCTCTGGACTTTGCTTCCTTAGCAACACCAAGCCTGCTCCATGGGCAGCGGCTACATATTTTATTGACACTTTTATGCTGAACCTTAATTAGCACTTCTATTGGAAGTGCTCGCTTTTGGCCCGGTGTTGATGAGCGGGGCGTGGTGGAACTCTCTCAGAACCTGTCGCTGGGCAGACTCTTCTCTCACTGCTTAAACCCAGATCCATTAGAGCTCACACATGACATATTTTTATTTTCCCCTAATTACTGTAATAACAGCTCAGTATGCAAGTGGTGGTGCAGCAATAAAAAGGTCTGTTCCGCATACAAGGACATGGGGATGTCCTAGTCTCACTTCACCTTACTTTACAGAATATCCCCTAGTCCAACTTGAACAGTGAATTTCCTGTAATACAGTAATATTGCTGCCAGACAAAATTGGATATCTCCCAGATAGCAACTTTACATGAGAAGCACAAAACCGTCTCAACGTATGATGGAGGTAAATGTTAAATGTACTTTTTAAAGGAATTTAGAACCATTTCTTTTGCTTCATTCATTGTGAAATTTTAGCACAATGTAAATGTCAGCAGTTGTTTGACAAAAATGACAAAATGGAGATGCAAGGTTTTGGTCCGAGAGCCATTATATGTAAAAGTTTGAACACCACTGGTCAGTTCACATGTTTTGATTTTTGTATAAATGCCCATCCTGTACAAGAAACTTTTCTTTCTTGGCTTTTTCTGCAATTTTTTCTGCAGCTTTTTCTGCAAAATGTTTTTTTTACATAGTGGTGAGAAGATTAAACAAAATATTGTGCAATAACTTTAGCAGAGGCCACATTTTGATTCAAGATTCAAGATGGCACGGTGGTGCAGTGGTTAGCCCTGTCGCCTCACAGCGAGAAAGTCCTGGGTCCGATCCCCGGGTAGGCCACAGGTGCCTTTCTATGCGGAGTTTGCAAGCTTTCCCCATCTTCGCGTGGGTTTCCTCCAGGTGCTCTGATTTCCTCCCACTGTCCAAAGGCTTGCAGTAGGTTGATTAGATATTCTAAATTGCCCGTAGGTGTGAGTGTGTGTATGAGTGGTTGTCTGTCGGTGTGTTGCCCTGTGATGGGTTGGCCTCCTGTCCTGGGTGTACCCCGCCTTAGGCCTGCAGTCAGCTGGGATTGGCTCCAGCTTCCCCACGACCCGGAAACGGAAGAAGCTGTTCAGAAAATGGATGGATGGATTCAAGATGTTTATTTGTCACACAGTTAAACTAGTACAACATGTAGTCAAATGTATCCCTGAACGCCCAAATGACCCAAAAGTGTAATTGCTTAGTTAGCGAAGGTAAAAAAGGAAGTATAATAACAAATAACAAAAAACACTGAAACACTGAAAAAGAAACCTAACAATCACATCATTATTAAGATATTTCCAATATAGTAACAAAGCATAAACAATAATTGTGCATAAAAAAGCTCAGAAGTGTGTTACCTATAGATTATGTGTTTATTTTCACCTTGAGAAGCAACAAAACATATTGTTCGAGCAGGGCGCCCGATCTTTTGCATATTGCTGTACGTGTGAATCTTTCCTTTTTCCGCAGACGTGTTGTGAAGCCTTACGACCTATCTGAGTGAAGGAATGACAATATGTTCAGCACAGTGTCACACACTGGCTCTCTTCCTCTATCTTCATCCTGCCATGTTGACCTTTTCGCTGTTTTGGGGTGACAAGATGCCCTTTCTGTGACCCACCTCACCCTCCATCGCTACAACACACTTCTACGCTTCTCGGACACGTCATGCCATCTCGTCGTCACTCTTCAGCAGCTGAATGGGTCCGGACGGGAATACGCAATCAGGCTATGTGGTGTGCAGTCCCCACGTATTGCCACTTAGATCTATCATTCTGATTGATCACGGTCTAATTGCCTATTATTGAGGCTAATTTAACCCTATCCACCGGAACATCCATCTGCCACCTCGATTCCAACTGACAATCTACAAATTACTTACTCATGCAAATGACGACCCTGGACGACCTTTTGCTGTTCCTTCTCTCTAATTATACCAACAGCTCGTCGGCTAAATAAGATTACTTCACCTAGCCGTGTGTTCACGTGCTCCTTGATGAAGGTGAAATGTAATTTCCATGTAGATTTCCTCACAAGCGCCTGCGTAATGGACACTGGCAGTTTTAGGCCCTTATTGACACTGGGGTTTAGACTCAGTTGCAGGTCGCTGGAACGAGCGGAAACTGCTTTTCCCCATGACGATGACGGCAAAGGTAGGAGCCCAACAAGTGAAGGTGACTCCTCGTTAGAAGGTGTAAATGCATTGTCTCTGAACTGTCTCTGAACTGACTCACAGTGCCAGTGTCAGTTTTGACTGTACGACTTACACCACTCTTTTGTAGTGCATGCAGTGGACGGCTATGGAAACACTAGTTCATTAATTCCCGATTGCATTACATACAGGGGTGCAACTGTAGCGTAAGGGCTGGTTATCACGAATAGTAATTTCAAAAAATGTTCCTGTCCTTAAAATCCAGTGGGAAGTTGCTGAGGTCTTGAAGGAAAAGCTTGTAAAACATGTCTGTGGAGCACTTTCATAAATTCTTCCATCTAACATCAGGGAAAGTGAGTTTGTTAAGTTTGGCCTGGGCACAGCCAGGAACACCTGCGACACAATTTGTGCCATTAGGAGCCACTGATGCCACATGTATAGCCATCATCTAATGTCCTCATGGCAGGCACATTGTCGCACATCACTTGCATGTATTTAAAAAATTTATTCACGAAGCAGCTGTCAATTGGCTTTTATTATACAGTGTTTTTAAAACTTCTGTGTTTAGTGAAAACAATAACATTGTCTAAACATTTCGGCCTATATGGGCTTTATCTGATGACTGTGATAATGGATTACATCATGTAGATGTGACAGTGTAGTCTACCAAATTGGAAAGATTATGGATGCTAGTGGGTCCTGAACACTGAATACTACAAACACCATAAATGAAATGAAGAATATAGTGTCAGTGTGAAAGAATCCAGAAAAGAAGAAGGTACATATATAAACGAATCAGCTCTTATTTACAGCATGTCACAGAATAATATGATTATTTGTATAGTTTTTCAAATACACAGAAAGTACAGAAAAGCTGAACAATTGTTATGGACCACAGAGTTTTGCAAGGTATAAACTGTGGTTGCTGCAAGGCTCAGCTCAACGGAAGAGCTGCTAGCATGTCTAGGTTTGGCTTTGATGATGCTAAGTCTTCTACCAGATGGAAGTGAATGGAAGAGGTGGTGACCAGGATGAGATAGTTCAGCTATAATCTTGCCAAAAGGCTTCTGTTATATATGTCCTGAAGCATTGGCAGATTATTTCTGATGATTATCTCTGCTGTCCCGATAATGTGAGTTTGGCTTATTCTTCTGAGGCGGAGGATCCAAACCATATGGTTATAGATAAGGTGAGTATGGGCTTGATGACTGCCTTGTGTAAGTGGTTCATCAGGGCCTGGGGAAGGTTGTTTTTTTTATAGCTACCTCTAAAAGAACATCCTCCTCTCTGGAAATACTCTCTTGGCTATGGAAACCATTTTCCTCTCCCATTTCAGGTCCCTGTATAGCACATCCCAAGAAACTTGAACAACTCTGTGATGGAAACCACATAGCCTTTGATGTTGAGGGGAGGCAGGAAGGTGGGGTTGTGCCTGAAGTCCTCCTTCATCTGTCTTTAAGGCAGTATTACCATTTCGCTTTAAGGACACTGCTTCCTTAGCTTGCAAAATGAGGGTGATTGTGGTGGTGACATCTGCAAAGGTTCACAGATGGTTCTTTTGAGATGTAGTCATAGGCATGGTCTTTTACTAGCCCCATCTGCTTCCTCCTGTTCACTAGGAGTACCAAAAAGTATCTGCAAGGAGCTTGGAGAATTTTTAGAATCTACAGGTGCTTTGGCATAATGGCATTAAAGTCCACAAACAGAACTCTACTAGAGGTCCCTGGTTCTGTAGCATGAATTGCAAGTTGACCACCAGGTTGATCAGCAGACCTATTTGCTCTCTGTGCTAACTGCATGGGATCTAACAAAAGGGTCTGCAATAGACATGGGCTAAAATCAGGCATTAATCATGCTTATAGTGGTCAGGATAACTGGTCCGTAGTTATTTAGTCCTGTGATGTTTATCTTCTTAGAGACTGATGGTAGAGGACTCAAAAACAATCAGTGATATTGCAGATTGGTGCCTTATGAATATAGGAACACTTTAAGGCTGATATTGGGACTAGAAGCGTATTCCAGGTGCACTAGTAGTACCACAAAGCATCTAACCTGCAAAATGGAATACGTAGGTATTGGGTATGAAAATGTTTTACTGGAAGGGAATTTTAAACTGCACCTGGAATAGTGAACACTGGTTTACCAATTCAAAAGACGTTGCAGAAATGTTTACTCATCAGGCTTTGCATGTCTCTTGAAGACCACGTTGCGTTGTGTTTGATGGCATTGCAGAGTGTTCCAAATTAAGCTGCAGTTCCCTTGAAAGCATGTAGAAGTGGAACAGTGTGTAGGAACTAGAAGAGCACTGCTTTGTGCCTGTGAAATGAAAAAAAGCTTATACGTGGGCCTGTTTTAACAGCTATGTTAGCAATGAAAGCCTGCGTTTGTTCTAATTTTAGGCCACCTAAAGCAAAATGAGCACAAACTGAGAATGAATGATTGCAGTGCTGTGCATTAGTGCTGTACAAAGACGTGAAAACATTTACATCCTCATCAAGGTGTTCTTATTGGCATCTTGTTGAATGTGAGTGTCTCTGTGATTTCAGGTGTGGGCTGTAAACTCAGTGGGTCGGGCAGACAGTCCTTGGGCCCTGGGCCGGACCGGGCCAGCTCCCCCTGAAGGTGTGAGTCCACCCAAGTTCCTGCGTATTCATGCCACATCTGCCGTAGTGGATATCATCCCTCCTTCCAAGCCCAATGGCATCGTCAGCCTCTACAGAGTGTTTGCTCAGAAAAAGGACACACACCTTCTGGTATATGCCACTCACTTCACCTTGCATTATCTCAGTGTTCGCTTATTACATGTTTATCATGTATGTGCCCTTTGATAGTGTTTGTTCTTCATTGTCCCTTGCAACATTTTGCAGCTCTGACAATGAGAAATAACAACATATTGAGATTGTGAAGGGATCTGATTGAGATTCATTTCGGTCAAAAAATCAAACTGCTATCAAGTTCAATTTTTCATAATCAGAAATAAAAGAAGAAAGCAGTTTAAGCAGAAAATGAGTGCACATACAGAAGTCTGACTATATATGTTCAAGCCAGAATACAGAACTACTTCAAAGGCAGGGGAGCAGGCAGTGAGTCTAATTAGACATTTTTCTGGCATTTTTTTCTTATCAGTTTTTGATATCAAGAACAAAACAAGTATCCGTCAGTCTATCCATCCATCCGTCTAACTATGAAGTGTAGAGTGTTCAGTGTGTTTGCTGCTGTTGAAGTTAGCTATCTAAGCAGAAAGCTCTATTTGCTTGAAGCATGGTCCCCTCAGCTGCATACTCTGACTACTTGGTGTAGTCATTTAAGTCATTTTTTAAAAGAATGATTTTAATTCCATTAGTCAGATGTGGTTCTTTTCCTTAATTTCTAAATCTTTATCTTTTCCCTATTTTTCGCTATTTCTACTGGTCCCTTTGTCAAGTTTTGACACATCTTTATAATATAATAATCTGTAACAGGAGAAATGCAGCAGTAACATTCCTAACCTACATTCTGCCACTGACTGTCATTAAATTCTAACTTTCTGTGCAGTTGTCAGAAGGGACATCCCGCCAGCAGACTCTACATGACCTTATGCCCTTCACTGTGTACTCTGTTGGAGTGGAAGCCTGTACTTGCTTCCTGTGCTGCAGTAGAGGCCCACTCAGTCAGCTGCGTACTCAGGCCTCAGCTCCGGCCCAGCAGCCCCCGCCCCGCCCTGTCACTCTCACATCCCGCTGGGCTCTAGTGGAGTGGGATGAGCCCCTGCAGCCCAATGGCATCATAGAGAGGTACTGAGCACATATCACTATTGATCTTTTTTTTTAGCCTCTCTCCAGACATCTAAAGTGTTTCATTATTCCAAAGCCTTCCTCACAAGGGGTTATTATGCTTCTATTTTTCTACTTTCAACATTACATCATAAAATCAGAAAACTTGCTTTGCAGACCAGATGGACCTGTAGTGCTAAAAGATTGTGTAGTTGCTGACCCTCTGTTGCCGCTCTGTTCACACTACACAATTGTCTCAATTGAGTCTGTGGGTTGTGTAAACAGTACAGCGAGCCTACCACTTTTAGACTTGAACAGACAAAAGAATTCTGAAATCAAAAATTTTTAATGATAGCATTTAACCACACCCTTACTTAACACTACTTAATCTATTCAAGCCAATTACAGACTTCTGAAGAAGTTAATTAGCTGCAGTGGGTACATTGTGGTTTGAACTAGACTCTGCAGAAAAGTACATCTGCAATGCAAGGGGTTGGTTACCACTGTCAGATGGTAAAGATTTCCCATGTTCATTTATAAATTTGTTGGTCAAGCAGTACTGGATGGGGTAACAATGCTCTTGAAGCTCCTCAATTTGTACACAATCTGTCTCACTGTAGATGAATGAAATCAGGCTCTTTGGTGGAACCTTAGCCTAAACTTTTCCAATCCTATGAGCATTAACACCGAGTTTTCTGAGGTCCTTAAAAATCTTCTTTGTTCATGTCATGACACACTTCCACAAACAAGTCCTTGTTTTTTAACTAATAATCCATATTTATTCATTCTCCCTTCTGTAATAGCTGTGAGCTCTTGCTACGGAGTGCGTGCCCCCAGCCACTACAGCCAGTTCCGGTGGCTTGTTCTATGGGGTCAGTTGAGACCAGATTCTTCGGGAAGGGACAGAGTCTCAACATCACTGCCCTGCTCCCTTATGCCAGCTATGAGGTGTGTGTGGTCTCCTATAACAGCATGGGCAGCACAGCATCGGACTGGGTCTCCATTACAACCCTGAAAGAACGTAAGGCAAAGTCTTATGTCTGTCACTCTTTCACCCTCTGTAATTAGTTTAATTTAAAGTAGGGCAGTGGTGGTGTAACAGTTAGGGAGTTGCCCCTGTGATCTGAAGTTTGCTGGTTCAAATCCCAGACCGGTACAAGCACCATTGAGGTACCTGTGAGCAAGGTAATGTCCCCAAACACTACTTCCCAGGAGCTGCTCCTAAATGGATGGGTTAAATGCAGAGGTCGCATTTCGTTGTGTGTGCTGTGCTGTAGTGTGTTCACAATGACTTACGTTTACTTTCACTTACTAATAACATGGGTAATCAGTGCATATAAGGCTCCATCACATTATGAAGCAAACTTTAGACACCAAACATTTTAAAGAACTATTTGATGTCAGATGTTTTTGTTGCGTTATACATTCAGTGCAAGTTCGACGGTCTAAGCCCCTCAGACTGTAGGTTTTATTACAGTAGTTTTGCATTTTTGGTCCCACTTAGTTGTAAATCATAGGTAAAAACAAATAATGAATTTGATTTTTCATGTTTCTGTCTTTTGTTTTGCAGCCCCGCAGTATAAGCAGCCATTCGTGGTGCACAGCAACTTGACCACAGTGTATGTGGACTGGAGTCAGTCGTTCTTTCTGAATGGGCCTCTGAGGGACTACGCCCTGACTGAGAGTGGCCTGCGTCTCTACAGCGGCTTCCACAGCTATATCTACGTACCTCGCACCTCTGATAAAAGTATAACTATCCTGCTGTTGCTTCTGCTTTCGGGGCTTTCCTGGTGAAAACGGGGTGTTTAAAATTTAATCGATATGCCAATGGGTTTCTGAGCATTTTCAGTGCACAGATACATGTTAAATCCTCTCTCTGTGCTCTCTTCATCTTTTTTACCACTCCATTTCTTTCAACCGCTTTTCTTATCATCTGTTCTCTCCTGTGACACCTCCTGTTTTTGCACTCTGTCTCCCTTTATCTCTCTTGCTCTCTTTTTCCTTATTGCTTCCTCCTCACCCTCTCTCTCCCAACCCCACTCTCTTTCTCTCTCTTTACTGTCTCCTCTCTTGCTTTCTCTCTCTCTCTTTCTCTCCCTCTTTTTTCTCTCCTTCTCTGTCCC
>JBBPDA010000001.1:39708452-39726792 GCA_037974385.1 Arnoldichthys spilopterus
TTAGTATAGCAGCAGTTCCTTGTGTAGAGGTGCCATGATGACTTTAGATCAGGTCTTTGGCAGAAAGGGGTGTTCATTTGGACTCCTCAGCAGGAGCGAGTGGCTTTAAAGCCGCAAAACTTTGAACCAGTAAGAGGGTATCAGTGTGGGTCAGGCTGGTCCAGATGTAACACTGCTGTAGTTCTGAAAAACACTCCTCTAATGTTCAATAACAGTTCAATAATGCTGAATAACGCTTCTGTAGTTCTGAAAAACACTCCTTTAATGTTCAATAACCGTTTTATAATGCTGACTAACACTCCCATATTGCTGAATAACACTTTTATAATGCTGAATAACAATCATATAGTGCTAAATAAGACTTCTATACTGCTGAATAACACTTCTGTAGTTCTGGAAAACATCTATAATCCATTTACATTTAATCCCCAATAACAGTTTTATAATGCCGATAACACTCCTAAATAAGACCCCTAAAGTGCTGAATGACAGTTCTATAATCCTGAATAAGGCTCCTATAGTACCAAATAACACTTCTGTAGTTCTGAGTAAAATTTCTATAATGCTGAATAATACTTCTGTAGTTCTGAAAAACACTCCACTAATGTTCTATAACAATTCTATAATGCTGAATAACATGCCCATATTGCTGAAAAACATATAGTGCTGAATACAAATTTTATAACACTGAATAACACTTTTATATACTGTATAACACTTCTGTGATTCTAGATAACATGTCTATATTACTGTATAACACTTCTGTGATCCTAAATAACACTTCTAAACTGCTGAATAAGACCTCTATAGTGCTAGTTATAAAAATATACACTAATCAGCCATAATATTAACACCTGACAGGTAAAATTAATAACATTATCTAGTTATGTTACTACAATGGTACCTGTTGGTGGTGATGGTGGGAGCTCTTTAACAGGTATTGTGATGGACTAGAGGACTGAGTATTGTCACAAACGTGGGGGAGGAAGCAAGTGCAACAAGGTTGAAAATAAAAAGGGGTTTATTAAACAAAACGTGAACAAACAAAACAAAACACTGAAAACCATAAACAAGAGCTAGAACATGACATGGGCTTAAACGACGTACACGACATGAATCACTGACATACAAAGACAGACAACGTGAGCACAAACACTAGAGTTTAAATAACAACATGAAATACACGACACCTGGGGATGGGGAACGAGGACCAGGCGTGAGGCAGGGCGAGGGCATAGCAAACATGAACACGATGACAATGACAAGTGGCTTAGACCAAAGCAAGCACAAGAAACCTAAACAAAGCACAAGGACAACAACCTGGACAAAAAGTTAAACATGGGCACAAAGACAGTTAACACCAGGGGAAACAAGAACTGGGGCTGAGGAACAAACACTGGATGAGGAAACGAAGTCTTGGGTAGAGGGAACGAAGTCCCGGGCCTAGAAGGCACAAAGGCGGAGCCTGACAACGTCCGGGGGGACCCAGGTGAAGACAGTGGCATAAACACGGAACATGGCGTAGAAAGTGACGTCCGGGCGGAGCTAGGTGCAGCCCGGGATGCTGGGGCGGAGCTAGGTGGCGCCGTCGACGTTGGGGCAGAGCCAGACGAAGGCAGCAACGCCGAAGCAACCTTCACGGGCTCCTGAGACGTGGGGTCGGGACACGGCGGCTTAAACGCCGTGGGGGTGGGACCCTGCAGCTTCAGAGTCATGCTGGGAAAACCCTCCGGTGTCCCCAGGGACCCGGAGGCTGGACACAGCGGCTCCTGTGCCGTGTATGCAGAGCTGATTGGCTACATCCCTGACGCTGGGGTGGAGTTGCTCGGTGACATCCCTGAGGTGGGAGCGGACCTGCTCGGCGACATCGGCGACGTGGAGGCGTGGCTTTGCGACGTGGAACCGAGATTCCCGGAAGCCGAAGTGGAACTTGGTGGTGAGGAGGCAGAGCTCTCGAAAGAGACAAACGGCTGAGCCCAGGGAGATCCCCCTGACTCGATGTGCTGCGTTGCCTGTACGGAGACCTCCCTGGTGACGTACAATGATGTCTGTGTGGCGTTCTCGACAGCGACACTCTTCTTCTTGCATTTTTGACGTTTTTTTGGCGCGTCACCAGCAGCCGATGGCGAAAGGTACAGCCCGTACCCCATGCGGCCCTGTCTTACGAGGGATTCCAACTCATTCCCCAGCCTCCGTTGTTCGTACTCCCCAGCCCTTACCTCGGCCTGTCTGAGGTTCCTGAGGAGCTCCTCGCTCTCCTCCTGATTCCGTCCGCCGCGCTTCCATACCTCTACTTAGGGCTCCCAAACTAGGTGAGCCGGCCTCGTTGCTGCTTCCATTGAAATCGGTCGGTCTTTTTGTCACGAACGTGGGGGATTGAGGCAGGAAGCAAGTGCAACGAGGTTGAAAAAAAAAGGGGTTTAATAAACAAAACGATAAATGCCATGAAAACGTGAACAAACAAAACAAAACCCGGAAAACCATAAACAAGAGCTAGAACATGACATGGGCTTGAACGACGTACACGACATGAATCACTGACATACAAAGACCGACAACGTGAGCACAAACACGAGTTTAAATAACAACATGAAATACACGACACGTGGGGACGGGGAACGAGGACCAGGTGTGAGGCGTGGCAAACATGAACACAAGGATAATGACACGTAGCTTAGACTAAAATAAAACATGGACATGTGGAAACACAAGGGGCATGATTGTATGTGATTGTATGCATGATAAGTATATATATTCTTATAATTTGTTTAACGATCCATAAGCATTCAATGAGTCAAATGTACAATATGAAACTAGGAAGAGGCAAGTACTTTTTCCATAACATTGTGCTTGCTGTAACCCTGGCATGCACTTTCAAAATTGGTTCCAAGAAAGGCCTTTATTAAAGAAAAGTATAAAATCAGAAAAATGATGAGTACTAGTCCAGTCGTTCACGTGGGAGTTTTTATTTAACTTATTTGCGTATGACCAGGAGAGCACATAGGTGGACTTCACATTTTTCCAAATTAGAATTTGATCCACATTGCTCTTCTAAACTCAATTTTAAAATGAGCTCCTCATACAGATTAATACAGTTTGTTTAGCTGTGAGTAAATCTTTGTTCAAAGGACAGCTTGTTGAATAGCATGGCAAAACATACTGATAAGACAAACATGAAACACTTACTTGCTGTTTAACCTCTTCAAAAACAGTGGTAGGTAATATACAAATTAAAATATATAATCTAAACAATGTGTACATCTCACTCTGTCCCCGAAATATATAAAATAAATGAGTGAAATATTTAATAAAGAGTTATAATAATAAAAAAAGGTTGGAAAAGTTTGCGCAAAACATAAGGATGCTTTTTACGGTCTTCATGTGATTACACAAGTGAGGATTCGGTTATGCACAAAAACATTTACTGCTCACTGCATTTCTTTTTAATACTTTTTAATACTAGGGTCAAGTGCATAGAGTGTCATCAAGCCATAACAACATTATCCTCAGACTGAAAATATAAACTTGAGCTGGGGGGATGGGGGTGGGACAGTTACCAGAAGCACTGAAAGCAGAGTTCATCATTTGAAATTAGCATAGTCTGAGAAGATATCCACAAAGTCTTGTACAACTTTGTAGCAGAAGTCGTACTGCTCCTGAAAAAGAAAAGGCAACATTTAGTTACGTTAAGTTACATAAAGGCTCGCTAAGCAATAAAATATCATAGCCCAGTGAACAATAAAGTAGTTGGGCTGGTCAAGCCACAGTCATGTCAGCATTCTATTGTGACAAAATACAATGCAAAAGTCTTAAACGTTTTGTCTGTAAAAATACTTTATGACAGAATAAATTCTAATCAATATAGATACAAAACATATAAGATATATTGAAGAATTAATATTGAAGAATACGTATAAAGGAAGACAGGTGTAGTTTCTGACTTCTTGTTGCACACCAGTGTTTTTTCCCCAATTTTCCTTCAAATTTAGCTGCATCCAGTTTCACCCACTAGCTATGACTCCCCAATCGTATATGATACGATGATTCCAGAAGCACAGAGGTGGTGAAGGCTAGCATGGCCTTCCTCTGAGTCACTACATGATTTTGACATGCCATTAATGCAACATCATTGGACAACTTGAGACCACTAACCACTTCTGTTATGTTGTTCTGTTCTATATATATATTTCATTTTTCAATGGCACTGTACCCACTGCAACTCTGGCATGTACTTCCAATATAAATGCCCTAGAAGGCCTTTATTATGTGGGAGCTTTTATTTCACTTATTTGACTATGACCAAGGGAGTAAATGGGTGGACTATACATTTCTCAAATTAGAATTTGATCCACATTGCTCCTCTAAACTTAATTCTCTAAACATCTTTTCAAGACGCCAGAAATGAAACATTATTGGCCAACTCGACACACTTGGAGAGAACACTAACCATGGCTGTTATATCAGCCATTTGTGCTCTCTTGTGCTCTCATCTGCCAATCACAGATTACAGTGGGGAACTCACAATATCCCCATGATAGACAGAGGTATTGGATGGTAACTGGATGGTATGTCAACAAGAAGACTGAAGACTTTTCTCATGTACTGTACATGCCAGTATGGTGCACTTAACTTACCACAGTTTGAACCATGTGTGGTCTCTGGTTGCGTAAACTCTTCACAGTCTGGAACACGTCCAGTAGACCCTCAGCTTTGACCCGCTCCAGGATGTTGCTTAGGGCAATAAAAGTTCCGGTCCGGCCTGCACCAGCACTAAACATGCCAAAACAGAAGTGGGGTCTTTCATAAAGAGCTCTCTTAGCTTTGTGGGTCAAGTTGAACTGATTTTCCATTTAGGAAATTCAGTTGGTTAACCCAAATCACACAAACAAACATGTAACAATGCTTAAAAATAAAACCAATACTGCCACACAACACCCTCCCAACCCACACATGATGTATACACACATGATGTGTCAAAAGTTTGCACATCTCTTTGTTGTAGCTCTTGCCAGTTCGCATTCCTACTGTGTGTATGTGTGTATATGTATACCTGCAGTGCACCACTATGGGGTGGTTGCCAGATTGTTGCTGTTGTCTCTGCACTGCAGCAATAAGATCAATCATCCCTTTTCCATCTGACGGGATTCCGATTTCTGGCCAGCCATGGAAGTGAAAATGCCTGACCAAGCGGCTTTGCTTCTCCTAAAATAAAGATAGATGAGTCATCAGGATTAAAAAAACAATAGAATCAAAGACAAACATAAATATCCCCATACACAGAAACACTATAGTACTATATACTCTGGGTTGCCAGGTTAAATGCCCACTTTATGCTATACTTTATTTTAAAGTTACTGACTATAGTTCATCTGCTGCACATTTTATCAGCCACCCTTTACTCCATCCATCCACTGAAAGGGAACATCATAAGCCCAGTACTGACCAAATATTACTTGGGTGGTGGATTATCTCAACACATCAGTGGCACTGACTGAAATGTGTAAAACTCACCGGCATGTATGTGAGCAGCAAATCTCGAAGGCTAAAAGTCTCACACAGTGTGTCTCTTTTCAGCTCGACGTTGTACTCGCCAAAGGAAACGCTGCCCTCTGCAGGCCAGTAAGGCACACATTTCTCCTGGACACAGAAAAACAGCACCACTTGGAGGACACTACTTTTCACTTTAAAGTTCACATTTCGCTTACATTTGCTTGTGGTCCCTACCTGTATCAAAGCTGACAGAGGAAAAAATAAATTGCTGCTATTTTACTTTTAAAATATTTAGTATTCTCACTAATCTTGCTCTTGTGGCCACAAAATAGATGTTAGCAAAGTATGTCCTGTGAACAACCTTCCAATGCTCACTAAATGGCTGAAATTCCCATGTAACCTTGGTTTAAGCATATGTCAGCAGTGCTGTAACCAATCAAAACAGCCTTATTCTAAAGTCAGTGTATTCTAAACACACTTGATCTTTAAACACATGCCTGTTACAGGATGGATGCAGTACAAATGACCTTGGAGGCCAATGCTCAGATGGGGTATATAATATAGCAACAAATAACCATGATACTTGCAGTAATAATGAAAGGTGAAGGTTGCCTACCTGTTCTCTCTCCTTTAGCTCAGTTAACATAACGATGGAGTGACACTTCCACTCCCACACCATGCGCCAGAAGTCTTGCACAGTGTGGACTATTGGTCCCTGTGTAGCTATGAAATAGTCCTTCTGTCTGTAACCCTACAAACAGCACACAAACAGGTTTTAAGGCTTGATATTTCATATTTACCTATTCATTTAAACAACCAAACACAAAACATCTGCACTTTAATGTTAACATTTACTATAATATTTCAATAACTATTATTACTATAATTATTTGTAAATGTAACATGGAAAAATCTAGCTTTTAGGAAAAAAAAAGCTTTTAATTATGAAAATCTATTCAAATGGACTGGCGCTTTAGTGAACTAACACAGGATTCAATTTGTTGAGGTGAGTGGGATTCAGTACAACAGTCAGTGTGAATGGGGAACTCAAAACATGCTCACTGTAGTGTGACCTTTACTAACAAGGTTAAAAATGTCAGTTTTGATTTCAAGTTGACTTTAAACTTAACCAGTTATCTTGATATAAAAAAAAGTCCCAGTAGCGTGATTCATCAATGAGATACTTACATCTATGAAAGATGCATTTATGTAATCTGTAAATTCTTGACCTCTTTTCACAGATAATATTACCCTGTTGAAGTCATCTGAAAAAGAAGGAAATGATGAGGTTACACCAGCATACCTGGAATGGACATGTAATGTGGCAGAAGTACCATCCATAAAGTCAGCTTAAAGCTTTTTTTAATACAAGAAATAAGTTGACTGGAACAGAGAGCAGATATCATACATGGAAGTTGGTCCCTGCCCTTGGAGCACTTGTCTTGCAGTTTTACACTTATTTTTAATCTCCAACTGAGTTGCACACGAAAAGGTGTTTGCTTACATGGAATGATCTGCAATACTCTGTTCTTCCTCATGTTAGCTGGCAGATTCCCAGTTCTCATGTTCTCCTTCATTATCCGGACATTAGTCAGTTTCTGCAACAACATTCAAAGCAAACCTAAAAGCCTGATAACATATGCCAAGTGTTTCCATTAGTTGTAACTTTAAAGGAGTATTTTTTTTACCTAATCTGTAAATGTCTAGTATCCACGGCCAAACATTTTAACAAGGCTTTCTACAGGCTTATGATAAATGCATAAATGTTGAAACACAGTTACAGGAGTCAATGAGCAGTTGTTGCGTTCCACCAGTAAACATGCATGCAAAACATATTTTTGTGAAGCACTTCTACAAAAAAGATTTAAAGCAATAGAGTCTGACTTGAGTAGTTTAAATGAGGTAAAATCAAAGTAACTGTCTTTTATGATGCTGCTCTATTATTTGAAATTCTAAAAAATAACCTTGTCATTTTAAGACATCTGTTAAATTGTGACAGTTATAGTTTAAAATTCAAATTTTTGTTGAAATTCAGCAAATTACAATTGATTTCTACTGTATTTGAGTTTAATATTTAAAATCAGTGGCTTTTCTATTTTGTGAAATTATTTTAGTTATCACCTATATTGTGAAGGCTAGCAAGTGCTTCCACTCAATCCTCTAAGGAGAATGCTAAGAGACACCCTGGCTAGCATTGAGTGACTGAGGGAAATGACTGACTAGCCAATCCACTCAAAGGCAGCACAACTAATTGTGCTCTTTTGGTCTCCCAACCACAGGTGGTTGCATTACTGCCTCGAAGCGAGAACTCAGTCTCTTGATGCTTACATAGCTGCACCTCTCGCAAGGACCAGGTTTCCTTTTCTTTTCTATTGCATGGTAATTGGTGGGACAGTACAGATTTGGCAGATAGAGATTAAGTTGTAAAAGGTCTGAAAATCTCTTGAATTAACTCTATTTGCATTGGCAAGAGAATAGACCAATACATGAGCGACACTGGGGTGCAATGAACGTACCCTGAACTCCTCCTCTAGTCCCACTCGGTCCATGTGTATATGAGTGCTGTGGAGTCTGTGCAGGTGTCCTTCCAGTGAGGAGATGTCCAATTCAGTGTCACCATACAGATAATGTTCCAGCAGAGCCTGATAGATAAACGAGTACTGCATCTGGAGGGGGAAGCAAAGAGCATAAAAGTGAGAGTTTTCAGGGGCAACGAATCATGCCGAAAAAAGGTGAGGATTCTTCAGAATCTCAAAGGAGGCCTTACATCTGTCTGCACAAGCTGACAGCGCTGGTTGCGTATTCTAGACACAAACCCAAACACGTCCACTCTGCCTTCAACATGCATCATATCCATCATGGCATCAATAACAATGAATGTGCCAGTCCTTCCAACCCCAGCACTAGAGACAAACACAAAGAGAGAAAAAAAATAAGGTGAAATGAGTTTGCATAGCAATTAAATATAATAGATAATAAATCTTATTATACTTTTAGCCCGATGCAAAATTTTGTGCACCACTCAAATGTTTGGTTAATTTTCCAAATGAAAACATCTTCTACAGAGAACACACTTCTGCATATTACAATGCACAATCACTGTCTTTATACTGTATTTAATTTGTTATTTTGTGGTTATGAATATTTTATGTTTTACTATTTCCAGTGTTTTAATCTTAGCACATAAATAGCAGATGTGCACTAGAATGAGAAAAATGGCATATTTATTGTGTGTTCTTTGTATAGAGTGTTAACTTACACTGATCAGCCATAACATTAAAACCATCTGCTTAATATTGAGTTGGTCCCTGATACAGCTATGACTGTGGTGAACTGTGTGTCCGAACACCTTTCTATCAGAGTCCGCATTCACTTTTTAAACCACAGCAGCTTTTTTGTGGAATTGTACGTTACAGGCTAGCCTTCAGACCTCTAATGCATCTGTGAGCCTTGGGTGCCCATGACCCTTTTGCCAATTCATCAGTTGTCCTTCCTTGGATCACTTTTGGTAGGTACTAACTACTGCAAACCTGGAACACTCCACAAGACCTGCTGTTCTGAAGATGATCTGACTCAGTGGTCTAGCCATCACAATAAGGTCCTTGTCAAAGTTGCTCAGATCCTTACACTTGCACATTTTTCTTGTTTCCAGCACTTCAGTTTCAAAAACTGACTGTTTACTTGCTGCCTACCATATCACAACCCTCTGACAATGGACATTGCCGTGTAATACCTAGATAGTCAATGTTATTCACTTTACCTGTCAAAATATAAACATTAAAAATGAACATAATTCAAAAATTAGGGCTAAAACTCTAAGTGGTCAGCTTCATGAAAGGTATTTTAGGTTAAATAAATTGGATCAACTCATGAAATGACAAATGTCTGTGATAAATCCCAAAGTAGTGGTTTTACAGTTCCCTGTGTAACATAATCTTCTTTTTAAAAAATCAGGCCTCTCCCCTGGAAACAGCCTGTAAGGGCAGCCATGTCTATGTGCTTAAGCAGCTGTTGGGCTTTAGAACAATCAAATCCCCCCACTGTTGGGATCTATTTGCGACTGTCAGCTACAGCAGACAAGTGTTGCTGCTACAAGTGTCAATGGCTCTGTTTTTCTTTAAACAGCTGAGCATGCAAACACAGTCTCACAAATTTGTCAGCTCAGTCACACGCACTCAAACTCGACCAATAAATTCTGAGGGGTTCCATTATTAAAGGCCACTATGAGAGTAATAGCGAAGACTGTATAAACTATACATGTAATGTGAAATGTAATATCTGCATGTTCATTCTGTTCGGCCAAAATTTTAGATGCAGCTCATTTTTTTAGTCTTAAAAATATTTTGATTTAAGACAACTACAAATAATAATTGATGTATATGTATAAATTTATTCCCAAAACAAAATAGGACGATTGCCAAGATCATGCAAGCTACAACAAAGAGAATTGAAAATATGTCCCAGCATCAGCTTCATGCACCATGATGCATTTTTACACCTCTACTGTATAACATTTGTAATGCCAATGAGTGGACATCATTACCTGCAGTGAACTATTATGGGTCCAGCATGTGCCAGGTTGACAGTCCTGACTTTCTTAAGAAACTTGAGCATGCCAATGGGGGAGAGGGGCACACCAAAATCAGGCCAGCTGGTAAAGTGGAGCTGGGTGACCAACCTCGGAGCCCTGCATCCATCTGCAGCATGCTAAAAATCACAGAGTGAATTAGCATTAATATTACACATATTAGCAATATTATGTAAATACTGGACATTTGGTGAAACTCATTGTTGGAGAGTGACACATTTTACAAAGTTTTTACCCTGTACTCTGAAAAAAATGGATTTGAAATGTAACAACATTTAAAGTTTAAGTGCACACTATTGACACAGATGCTGAGATATCTGCATCAAGTGAACCAAGTAGGAATCACAGCCCACAGTATGTAATTAGTACATTGCTGGGAATAGTGACCTACATGTAATTTAACTAGTAGTTATATTACCATTTACAGTAGCTCCCCTTTGATCCCATTTCCTTATGTTCTGATGTTCTGATTTTTGTGAACATGCCCATGTAAATTATAAGGTCATTTTTTGCAACAAATTCAATTTAAATTGCATTTTGCTGGCATGTGACCTTACTGTATACATAGTTTTGTTATAATATTGAATTGTGTGCATTTTTTTTTTTTTTACAAAGTTATCCATACTACATTTTTTCTAGGGAACCTGTGCTGTAGTTCAGCGTTCTCTAGTATGATGCAGTTGGTAGCTTGCAAAGCTATGATTCAATGTAGCTTTCCCAATACTGACATAATCCTCCTGTTTTAGTGTACTGTCATTAACATTAGCTGTTTATGTGTTTTTTGGTCAGCTTTAATTATACTGGTAGTTCATGCACAAGAGAGCTAACAAAAAGTCTAGAGCTGATTGTAGATGTGGCATTTGTGTCTGTTGCAGTTGCCATGCAATAGCAGACTACAGCAGTGGCTGACCAAAGGCAAGACCACATCAGGAACCATATCTACAATGTAGGCATAGATGTGTAACACCACTATTAAGAAAAATAATCATGAATATGATCCTCAGCATTTTTTACTGTCAGGAGCAGGATGAACTCTGACATATACAGAAGCATTTTAACTGATTTCATCACACCAAAAACATCACCCTTGCAGCAGGACATTGACCTGCTAGTCATGCTTAAAATATTGTGGACTCTTTAGAATTCGAGAAACAAACTTGTACAAAAGTTTACCTAAAATTTGATCAGGTCTTCATTTACTTTGTAACAATAGATAAACAGAACCTGATAAACCCAATAACACTAACCGTTATTTCGTTTTTTTTACTCATTTGTTAATTAATCCAATTTTGAATGTGTTTGTGGGCAAAAATATGTAAACCTGTAGAATTATCATACTTTGAGAAAACTAGGGGGACCAATACACTGGATGAGAATCATTGGGTAACCCTACCCTCTTCAAAAAGCAGGAAGACTAAAAAAAAGCAGTTTTACTCCAGTTCATTTCCACACTATGGTACAGGTGGCTGCTGTGATCAAATTTTGTAGAAAAATTAAAAAATAGAAAAAATGGGGATACATGGATTTTTTTGAACAGCGACAGTATGTATAGTTATTTCTTTTATTAAATATTTTTCTACTCACATACTGCACGCAAAATTTTCTGATGGTGTAGTCTACCAGCACTGTGACATCCTCCACAGCCACCCTCACACATCCATACTGCCAGCAACCTTGCTCAGGCCAGTACTGGTAGCATTTTTCCTAGACAAACATGGACACACATGGACACAAAACACACATGGGCACAGAGAGGTGTTTAAACAGTTGGTTATCGAGCAGGGTTGCCAGCTCTCTCAGTTTTGGCATGAGACTTAAGATTTTGAGTCTTCTGTCAAGCTCTCACACTGAGCAAAGAAGTCTCATAGCAGGAAACTAATGGGCAAAGTGTAGTATAAGGAGACGACATTGTCTGTACAGTATCTGTTGAAGTAAAGGGGCTTAATTAGAATGTTGGTGCATCAGGTTTCTCTCTCACTTTTAGATTGCTCATATCAACCCATCCCACAAACATAGCACAAGCTAAGTACCTCAACCCTGTTTGGCTTAACGTAACCTACTGGTTACTATCTGCCATCATTGCTGCAACACATTTCTCCCCTATCAAAATGTATGTCTCCTTACATCAAATACACACTTACATCAAATACAACTGTTCTGTTGAGGAGTTTTCACAAGTGCAGACTTGGAATACTACATAAGACCTGTCGTTATCACCCACATTAACGTCAAGAATTGACTGTTTCCTAATATAACCCACCCCCTGTTAATGTTTTGGCTGATTGTTTTATATGCAGAGTCTATATTTTTTGTATTCCTAAATTAAACATTAAAATGAAATCACTTAAACTTGTTTGGAATATTTGTTTTAGTTCCTCTGCTTGTCGCAACAAACACTGAAATAGAAGAATTGTACAAAGCCGCATACATTGCACATTTTGTTTTGATAATGGGAATGCTGCATTATGTGATTGCTGCATTGCACCTGGCTTAAAACTAGCTTGAAAGTTACGCATTTCGCATAAAGCATTTTGGTAATAATGCACAAAATCTCCATTTTCATTCCAGTCTCACTCTAGCCAGCTGAAAAATCTCACTCTATTCACTTCAACAAAGTTGGCAACTCCGCTGTCTACACACAACCGCAATTCTACATTAAAGAAAGCTTTCATATGGAGCCAAATTCAAATGTGCACAATGTCCTCCCAGGTTTACTGCTTTAGTTTTGCAGTGGAGCTACAATGCAAGCACAACTAAATAATGGTAGCTTATAACTACTGATTTAGATAGCATTATGCTAAATCTTTACACCTTCACATTTGCATCACATTTTCATCAAGTTGATAAGTCATTTCGGACTGACTAACTACATACAATGTCAGAAACCACATATGGAAGTCTATTTGAGGCTTTCTAACTTAACAGCTGATGATATAATGATGTATGCAAACAGATAACTGGTATATATAAGATTTCATTATTTGTTGGCTACATTAGCCTTATAGCACCATTGCAAAACTAAAGAAGCAAACTTCAGACATCATGCAAGTCATGGTTGATTAACTATATTTGGGGCAAGATAAAAATTAAGAAAAAATGGCAACAATTTTATGAGAGCAGTGTCAATTAATAGAAATACTCTATAACACATATTTTAGGCTTCAAGGTTTCACCTCTTTTCTTTCTCGTGTGTTGGTCAACATGACTATGGTGGCAGATTTCTGTTCCCAAACCATTCTCCAGAAATCAGCCAATGTCTCTGGCTTTGGACCTGCAAATACACAGAGATTTTAATGATTTTTAAGCTTTCCAATGGAAAATCAGCAGTAAGTGGTGCTACTGAGTCCAAGCTATTGTAATTCAGTAGCATCACCTACTGTTCCTAACCATGCAGTGGTTCTTAACCATTCAAGCTTCTCAAACTTAGATCCTGTAGGGCTGAAGCACTGTACAGTTTAGTGTTAGCCACACTCAGGCCTGATTATATTTGATAACGTATTAAATTGTATCTAAAAATCATGATAACAAACATATCCTGCTGAAGTGTTGCACGGGCAGAGGCATGGAAAGACATGGGTAGATCTTGGGTGGACTGAACATAGGCCTATGGCTAAGATGTTTGTTAAGCTACTTTTAAAATGTAATGAAATGTGATTTTAGTCTAAATCATCACATAATGTTTACCATGTCAGCCCTTTTTTCACTGTTTTACAGCCGTTGCTTTCCGAATTGCATTGTTATGACATTGAGGAACATTGCATGCTTAGAGATTGCATCTACCACATTGACCTATCCACAATTTTACAGTCCAAGCCAGATATCTAATTTTACCCACACCGCTCCTTCCAGGACATGAAATCCCTCCTATAATATTCACCAGTATGGCTTATGATCATAATAATGACCAGTGTTAAGGCTTGTGCCAATTTTCCTTCCGCTTACCTTGAGCCGCAATGAATTTGTTCCTGTCTCTGTAACCCTGGAAAAAAAATGCATATAAACAGCACTGCTGAAACCATACCTTACACAACTTCTCTAGATAATGTCTACAAATTTGAGCTTTTTTATTCATTTTTAAGCTTTGTCATAGTAATAGCATGAAGAAAGTACTTACATCAATATAAGATGCATTAATGTAGTCTGAGCACATATGGTCCTCTATGTGTGAAAGCACCACTCTTGAGTGATCATCTGTTGAGAAGAATAAACAGATTTAATAAATATCTGGAAGAAAGCCAAACAGCTAAAAACAAAAGTGTAGGTGCACTCTGTAGACATGCAGTAACAGTCTGTAGCCCATTTGTTGCAGCTCCTCTCTACTCTGTTTATCAGTGGAAAAGGCCTGCCACAGGGCCACAACTGATCAGATTTTTTGAATAGTTGACCAATGCAAACCAGGAAGTGGCACTGACACACAGTAGAATTCCTGGCAAACATTTGTGTATACAGCTATTTGCAGTCCAGAAACCCCAGTCAAATTACATAAAGTACAAATGCTATACAAGAAACACACTTCTGAACATTTAATGGACAATTACTGCTTTTTATTTTTGCTAAATTTAAAGTTAAATTTAAGTTAAACTTCTTTAAAAAATAAGTAAATAAATAATATTGCATGTGCAAAAGTTGGCACCTTTTCCAATCTGTTAAAAATGATATATTGGAGCTGGTTCTCTGTAGGATATGTACCATATTTTACTATATACCATAAAAAATGTGTCATTTGACTGAGGGTGTTAAACTTTTATATTCAACTGTGTTAACGTGTGTGAGTGTCAGTATGCATGTGTTAGCCACTCACAGGGCAGTATATTTGGATATCTGTTCTTGTCTTTATTCTCCTCTCTGCTTGCCTCCTCAAAAGTGCCACGGCCAAACCCACAGGGCAAAGACTGTGAACAAAATGCAAGACAGCCTAATGTTAACTGTGTCCAGGAGTGGGAGAAGAGAAAGAGACGAGTAAAGAGGATGTGCTCGTACATTAAATTCCTCTCTAAACAGCTTGCCGTCATCTGCCATGCGCAGGCGGAACTCTTCCTCCAGGGAGTCCAGAAGGATGGGGAAAAAACGCTTTGATGGAGAGGGAGAGCGGGGGAGGAGCACCACTGTCTGTTCTGAGAGAATGAGACAGAGAGAGAGAACTCCATCAAACACAGATACAACTGCTTGGAGTGAGAGCACTGATTTGCAGTCAGACGGCCTGCTCCATCATGCCTGCCTGCATATGTCATTTGCAGTAACATCAGTAACATCAAAAAATGCCTCATGATGTTCCTTTTTTGTCATATTGCCTATTCAACCCTGGTCAAACTAAACCAGCCTCGTGTCCTTGTCCTGATATGCTATTAAAAAAAAGAGACGTTTTACAATTTACAAATCCATGCCATACATTGTGCAGGCTTACAGACCAAATAGGCAAAGGTTGCTTTGGCTGCAGATAATGCTGTGTATTGAAAAAGTTAAAAAAAACACAAGCACTCTTGATTGAGGACTTTGAACCTACCTTGATCTTCCAAGAAGCCATTGGGTAACTTCTTGTCAACTGAGGTGACAAGATCCTTCCTTTGGTGCCTGAACCTATGAGATTGGTGAAAAATACACAAATCAAAAGACAAACCAAAGGCTCTGACAACAGTAACTCTTATGATTAAAGAACATAAAGGAAAGGACCATCTAAACACACCATCTAAAGCTGTTTTTTCTCATGGGAGACAGCTTATAGCACTGATTCCACAGAGCAGCTGAGAGGTAATGACTCTTTGACCAGCTAGCACAAGTGCCTTCTGGTTTTAACAGCTGTTGGACTAACTGGGCAGGGCAATACACACACCACCAAAAAAACACAGCCTATTTCTCTTTTAACCACCAATAAAGAAGCACATCATTAATTATATACAACATGGTGTTATGTTCAAAGGGGTTTAGGTTCAAATCCATCAGTTAAGTAGATGAAAACCTGCTTAAAAATGTATTAGTGAACATCACTTATGAGTGAAACTCCATCTCATCATCAGGGACGACTGAACTGAAATTAAACTGAATGAATTTGAATGGAACTGACCCCAATAATGATGTCTGACTAATGGAAAGACCAGGCCCCATATTTATAAGGGTTCTCAGTATATGAAGGCTGATCTGGGATCAGATTCCTTTCTTATTTACGGAACAGATCCTATATCAGCACTCCTACTAGGCCCAGGCCTGATAGTCCCCTTACATTTCACTTTAACGGATATTATTTACCCACAGTATTAGTGTGAATCTATGGGCTGCAGACATAATACACATACCCACAAAGCTAGCATAAAAACTATGTAGGTGTCTGACCGATTTGGCCATTTAAACCTGTGGATATATTAGTCCCTGTGAAAATGCCTCCAATTAACACTAGTTAATGAGGGATGTATTGTAACTAACACACTTCTATATTACAAGACAAATCACATATTTGTAAGAATTTGATTTCATGCTATCAAGTAAGGCCTTAGTTTAATTACTTTAATGTATTACTTTATGTAGCCATGTGGTCATGTTTGTTTATGTTCCATGTACTCTGTAGCCCCGCCTTAGCCCCGCCGTGATTGTGTCTTGTTGCGTCTAGTCTCTGTGCTCCTCCCCCTTCCAGGTGTCAGCAATCTAGTGTATTTATACCCTTGTGTCTGGTCTCTATTGATAGCACTGTTGATGCTTCTGTTTTCAGTTGGTTTTCCAACTGCATTCTGGTTTTGTTTCTGTCTAGTTAGCTTTAATGTTTCTGCAATCTAGAGTCATTAAATAAACCATTTCATCAGTAAAATCTACAATTACTTCCTTATCTAAATCCTGACACATGTTCTTGGTTTCATGACCTTACCATGCTCTTACACATAAAATGACATTCTATTCATTCAACATTCTATGCATTTTTTTGTAGTGTTCAAGGTATGCAATAGTGCAAAAGAAAACTGATGAATTGGACACCCATGATTCAATGATGCATATGAGGAGGGATGGCTAGCCTGACTGGTTTGATCCTAAAAAGGAGCTTCTGTTGCAAAAAAATGTTAATGCTGACTACGATAGAAAGGTGTCAGGACACATAGTGCACCAGTCAGAGCTGTTTTAGCGCCATGAGGGATCATAATGGTCATAATGTTATGGATGATTGGTGTAGAGTAACATTTAGTGCATCCAAGGACAGTTTCTATTTCTGCCAGAAGGAGGCGACAAAGCCCAAAGTCTTTTCACATGAAGTCAGAGTTTGACAGACCATACACCTACACACACGAACACATCTAAGTAGCTTGAAACATCGACATTAACATTCATGAACGTTCTTCGTTTATTTATTGCTTTTCATGCTTAGACCTCAAAAGTGAAGAAGACTGTTCTCCACACACACAGCCTTCATGCAGAGACTCAGTGATGAAGTATTTTTTAGCAATGTCTCTTTAGCTTGGATAAACGCTAACGGATAAAGGTTTGTGTGTTTTAGTAATCGATGGATACATTTTTTTCTTCCTCTTCTTCGCACATAAGTGTTTCTTAACTGCCTGCATAAACTTCAGTCCATTGGAAATCCTATTTTTTACCCATACAAATTGCCTGATGAGGTCCAAATATTACGCTAACTTCATTAGAATAAAAATAGTTTGAGATTGAGTTTTCCCTATTAAGCCTGTCACTCACATGGCTACCCACTGCAGTGTGCGTAAACGCAGCAAAGCCAAAACTAAAATTTGTGAAAGCAGAAAGTTCATACCTGATGATACATTTCAATATATGGTTTAATAGACATTATTTACATTTTATACATTATTTTTGTCTTGGTTTATATGTCTTGTGATATTCTACAAGCCCCATTCCCAAAGAATGCCACTATTTGAGAAACTGTTCTTACGTAATAATTAATAATAAATTTCATATCTGTGGGCTCCTACTGTTTTTTCACATTCATCTACATCAGGGATGTCAAACTCTGGTCCTGGAGAGCTAGTGTCCAGCACAGTTTTGGTAATTTCCCTGCTCAAACACACCTGCTTTAACTTACCTGCAAAGTGCCAAGTTTAGTGAGTGTGTTTGAGGAAGGGAAGTATTAAGTAGCGCTGGACACCAGCCTTCCAGACACCCTCGACACCCCTGATCTACATTATGAGATTGTTTGTTTTTTGTATGTATGCCCTACCTGAGCAGGTAGACCGTGAGTAGGAGGAAGATGATGAGAAGGAGAGAGATGACGAGTGTGGAAGGCAGAACGTGGGAACCCTGGGGAGCAGGTGGCTC
>JBBPDA010000001.1:39726892-39744011 GCA_037974385.1 Arnoldichthys spilopterus
TTGCTAGTGCTGGTCATTTTGTGCAGTTACACTGGCACTGGTTTAAGTGTCCTACTAAAAAAATTGCATTTCCCTGAGGTCCACTTCTGATATATGTGTGCTTTTAGTCGCTAAAAATTGTCGTGATTAATTTGTACACAGCCATTTTCCTACCTCTTTTTTTTTTACCTAAACAGGGTATTTTTTGTTTGGCCTTCAACAATAATGTAAATGGCTTTGATTGGCTGCATTGACCTGTATTGCACCTCACTCACAAAGCAGTCCAGGCTAACCCCTCTCCTTATGAATGGGTGTTGCTAAAGTGTTGTAGGCTAAAAAATATAGATTTCTGTAAATCTATTGGAAATAGTTAAAAACTGAGTGTTTTTGTTATTATATTTGCATATATGGGCTGTATGGTGTGTTTTTAACATTATGTACATTAACCTCTTTTATATAAAAAAGAGGAATTCAGTCTTTCACAGTATGGGCCCTTTAAAGCAAGCAATCTTACTTGGAAGTTATTTGGCAGTGCTAAAAATTACATGCAACTTTATCTGCTAAACATCTACAAACCAACCATCTAGCGTAAATTACAACACAGCCAATATAAGCTGGGACAGAGGCCTGTTTACCACTGTGTTACATCACTTTTCCTTTTAATTACACTTTTTAATATTTTTGCAAAGAAGGATACTAATAACTACAGTTTAGCAAGTGGAGTTCTTGCCCATTGTTGCTAGATACAAGACTGCTTCAACTGCCATGCTATTCTAGCACATGCAGATTGAGGTCTGGCACTATCTTGCTGAAATAAACTTGAACCATAAACTTCCAGGGATAAGATGTCCCTTGATGGCAGCATATCTCTCTACACAGAACAGAAATATGTCTTTCTCTGTGCATAATCCTATTGCATTTCTTGATTCTTGCATTCTTCGTGGGGGACTGTCTTAAGTGGCAGCACTTTCCTAAATACTAAAGCACTTATAGCGATTTTATCACAGTAGCATGATGGTTTCTCATGCAGTGCCTTCTGGACACTCGAAAATCCTGCATATTCAACTGTGGTTTCTGGCCTTGTCCTATGCAGACCATAGATGGTGAAAGTCCTAAATTTCTTACAGTTTTGTGTTTAGAAATGTTCTTTATTAACTTTTAACAAACAAATCGACAATTTTCTGGTAATGTTTGGCACAAAGTGATGAGCCACAACATTCTTTGTTTGGCTGAACCTTGCATGCTCCTTTAAGACCTAAATGCCCAAATGGTATACATGTCACCAATTCACCTGCTTATTATGGAATGTTTCAGAATGGTGTAACTGGAATATTTTGTTAATGTTTCACTCTTATTTGGGTTGGATTTTAGGTTGGACTTCCTGCAAATACTTATTGGTGATCCTAACAACACATGCTTCCTCTAACTAAGGAAATGCTTTACACAGTTCGTCACCACGATGAGTTAGGCTTCAACCTTAATGATCAACACCTTCTTCAGCTAATTAACTTCTTTAGAAGTCACTGTCTGACTGGATCAGATGCAGCAGTATGAGGTAGGGGAGGTGCATGTTAGATACAGGTTGGATCTAAACAGGAAAGTTAATCTACAGGGCAAGGGTTCTGACACCTGCATTATGGGTAATTCATTATACCATACCATTATACAATATAATTTTACACACCTATACAGCTACACATTGAGATGTAGCAAAAAGTGTAGATAACTGGGGTAATTCCTAGCAGTGAAGTGACTTGTGTGTATAAAGAGCCCCCATCCCTGCCCACCCCCAACACATCAACACAGCCAAAACCGCACTTGTATATTCACAAATCAACATTCGCCAGGGTGAGTGGGCCTTTTAGAGGCGGAAATTGCAGGGTAAAATCTGTTAAAAGATATGAGCCATCATAAGCAGTTGGTTCTTGTCAGGCTTGTCCCTGCAGTTCCAAAATTGAGTTGAAAGCAAAGAATTCTCCTAAAGAAACTTATCTGAGCTTCTTAAACCTTACTGTAATAATAATCAATTCTTTATACATAAATGTCCTATTACTGTCAAATGTCATGTATGCAGTATGCCTGTATGCCCTTGCACTTGTCATGAATTTGGCATTAGTGAGTATTTAGGTTTCCAAGGGCCAAATGCCATTTAGAAGGTAAATAGTGCAGCCACTGCCATCTGTGCATAGAGCTGGCATGAAAATAGGGTCCACATGGCAACACACACACACATACGCACACACACAGACACATACAGTCAGTCCTTCTATTATTCAGTACCAGCAGACAGTATGTGTGTGATACTATGGAAGCTGTCACTGTTTTACCTGATTTGCTATGACCTTTACAAGAAGGCAGAAACAGAGAGGGGCTTTATTAATCTGGTTATATGAGGAGTGGATAGGTCCTCCATCATGTTCTTGAAATCATGGTCACAGAAGTGAAGCAAATAAAGGCTGAATTGACATATTTACACTATTACACACAGACGCAAGCATACACTCAAGGACATGCACTAAATTGGATGCCCTTTAGAGCCTGGCTAGTAATATTGATCTGACACTTACAACTTGTGTATTTATCCATATTGGTGAAAATCAAATATTACCTGGCTGAAAACTTTTCACCTCTGTGGATGTGATGGATTGTATGTCAACAAGTTTAAGGAATAAGAACCTACAATCAGATACAGTTTACAGCACTTTTTTATTGCATCATATTTTATTATATTTTCTCATTAACTGCCTATTAAATGGTTATGATGTTAACAGTAATTCAAAGTAGTTTGATATGAACACCCTGATGTAGATATACAGAGTCCGAACAGTTTAAAGTGATATTTATTGGAACCAGATGTCTGAAGCGGCACCTCTTAACATTAACATGAAAAGAAACTGTTGGTTGATTTGTATATTAAACTGTGTTAATTTTGGAAGATTAAACTCCCTCATGGAAAGTAATAACATGAAATCCTTATGAATAGATATTATTTTACAGAGCCGAGATGAGCATCTTTAAAATACTTTTTCTTTTTAAATTGGCAGCTGTTTATAGTAATTAAATCAAAAATTAAATCTAAGGTAAAGCTTAGTATATATTATAATATTATATAATATTATTATTTAGTGATCACATTGTTATTGTGTATCTTATTCTGCTTATATATCCATTCATTTGAGCTAAAGAAGTATTTTAGGAGCCTACTACTTTTGCACAGTACTGTATAATCAGTCACAGCTCCTTAAAAATCATTAATCACTACAGTTTCTTAATAGGTGGACTCTAACTTGACAGAGTACTCACAGAGATGGTCCAAACCAGAGATGTCTCTTCTAGAGTCAACTTCTTAGTCCATAGCAGCTTACTGCACGCTAGTCTGAAAATCAGCTGACTTCATGATATCTGTGCAGCCACTTCTTTTTTTCAGCTCAGGACAATGTGCTTCCTCCAGTCATTGTCCTGTCCACTCTGTATTTGATATCCATAGGTAATTATGCCCTGGAGAATAATTGAAAAGAATAGATATATTTGAAAGGAAAAACAGAACCAAAGAATGGGGAGAGAAACCAGCAAAGCAACTGTCTGTTATGTGACATCCCATACAGCAGAATTCATGTTCAGCTGGACTTCATCACAGAGGATTACAGTGTGCAGATTATTTTATACATACAATGTGTCTGCATGTGATCACGGCATAGCAGAATGCAGTGCCTTGCAACCCACACAAGGTTGAGGCTAAGTGCTTCCATTTTATGCTTACTATCTACAGTCACGCAGGGCAATGCTGAGCCACTGAATACCCATGCTCTTTATTATTGACCACAATGCGGGGCAGTGGACTTATTTCCGCCTTTACTGTCACTGAGGCAGGTAAAATGTTGCAAAGGCGAAATATGATATAATATGAACTCTTAAACTAAGCGCCGTTTGGTCAATGTGATACAGTGTGCAGGATTATTCTTCCCCAAATGCCTCAAATGCCCCAAACCAAGGGCATAGTGCCCTTCAAAAGTACTGGCACTCATAAAAATTTGTAAGGAACATTTTTGCTTATCAGCATTGTCTTACAGTAGGGATGCACAGTATTGTTTTTTAATGTGTGCTGTTATGGGAGTTTTTTTTTTAGTTTTTTGGGGGTGATTGGGAACAGGATGAAATAAATAACTTACATAATAATTAATAAATTAATTCTTTCATCTTTTACTCTACATGTGTATTGAGACGTGGTCCACTTGGAATGTTCTACCATGGCTGGAGCTTATTAACAGTGGCTAGAATCCCGTGGACTGAGCACTTTAATTAGTGATCGGAATTCAATTTAATAGCCATCAGATTCCCATTCCTACAGCACTCTTAGCAACAATGGAAAACCCCTGTCTTTAGCATATTTAACGAAATCCTGTGACTCAACCACATTTAACAGCAATCAAAATTGCTTGACTTGCACATTTAACAAGGATCACAAACCCAAGGCACAAGCATATTTAAAAGTAATCAGAATCTTGTGGCATGTTTAACAGCTATCAGAATCCTGTGGTTCAAGCACATTTAACAGTAATCAGAATCATGTGGCTCAAGCACATTGAAAAGGGATTGGAATCCTATGGCACAACCACATTTTGCAGAAATCTGAATAAATTCAAAATCAGATCAAACATCATCCTGCTGGACAGCAGATTTTGGTTTCAGTTCAGGATTATAACATCACTAATGTTGGGTATCATAGGGGACACTGATGGAGAAAAACACAAACAAACACACACAAAAAAAAAAACACAAACCGCAATTTCTTTGAGACTTACCAGATTAAGGGACACAGTGCTGTGCAACAAAATGTTGCCCCTTTAATGACACTGTAATATGCAGCAATAAATTACAGCCCTGGCATCTTTTTAACAATCTTTTATTACACAGAAAAGAAACCTAAACCTTCAGTGAGGTAAACTTTCTTAAATGAAAAATGAAGACTGATAAAACAGCAAATACACCTACTATACCCAGTTTTGCTCATCTATACCTAGGGGTGCCAATAATTCTGGAGAACATTATAAATGTCTGTAAAATGTCAGACTACATGATATACTGTCATTTCATTCTCATTGGTTGGCTATAAGAATTAATGAAACTTGAAGTCTCAATATGAGGCCTTTGACCAGGTCAAGCAAAGGCAGATCATATCAGGAGAGTTGTCAATCAAATCTGGGCAATTATGTCCCAGAGGCTTTGTGGAAGAGAGCCAGCAATTGAAGAAAATGCAGTTATAAGTTTAGACATCAGTTTTTGCAAGGTGGTGTGTCTAAAAACGTGTCATATAAGACTTTTGGGTCAGCTTCATAGACAAGGATTAAGCTCAACTACACAGCATTCTGAACATTCAAAGATTTAAATTGGCAGGTGATAGGTATTGGCAGTTATAGTAATTATCAGCCGTCGCCAAATCAAGCACTTTTAACAAGTACAAGTATGGCAGCACAATATACTAGAAAAGTGCATTTCCTAAAAACAAAGTGACTGCACAGTAGGGGTGAACAACTAATAGTTTTTATATCGATATCTCAATTTGAAAGTGGTTGCAATTTTAATTGTATTCTATATTACCCAATGTTGACAAGTTTTAACTGGGGAGAGCTTGAGAACTGAGCCCTGGCACGTTACACATAGCAGTTATGCCTTTTAAAGAAAATAATAACAAACAAATTGAAAATGAAATACTGGTAAAAAAAAAACAAAAAAACATATGACATACATTTATTAACATATTTCCCCCAAATCATTCAGGACTACTGCACAGCTTATAGAACAGTTGTTAAAGCTAAGTGGTTGCTAGGGTGTTGCTAGGTGATGGCTATAGTGTTCCAGGTGAATGCTATGTGAATGCTATGGTGTACCATGTAGTGAATAGTAATATGTCTGTAGTGTATATGCATTAGACACAATTATTTGTCCGCCAGTCATTCTTAAAGAGAAAAAAAATTTATCCAAAGTGGTATATCTAGTCAAAAGCGGTGTGTTATTCTGAACAATCCTGGAAATGTGTTTAATATTTCAAAAACTATTAGTGATGTTTGTTTTTATCATTTTTTTTCAATTACTAATAAAACAGCACAGTCACAATTCATATAGCTTTGTCACACACACACACACACACACACACACATATATATATATATATATATATATATATATATATATATATATTTATAATATACATGTCATGTTGTACTTGTGTGGCTCTACTGACCTTTCATGACCCTGTTGTTGTGAGATGTAAATAGGTTCAGAGGCAGATAAACCCTCTTTCATAAGCTTTCTCTCCCTGAATGAAAAATATGGCCATTTGTAACTGGCTGCACGTTGTTCAGCTGATGACTAATGCATGTCTGTAGCCATGTGCTGTCTGAACACAGCGCATTATCACACCATAATGATGCTGATGCCTTTGTACAGCCTCCATCACTGGCATCCCTTTTCATTTATGAAAAAGACACACATCACAGTAGTCTTACACAGTGCAGAACTGTGCCTCAGCAATCAATGCTTACTACCTCACAGATAAATGGGATTGATTATGTTAATTGCAGAAGAGGAAAAATGTACTACTTTGCCCTAAGAATACTGGTACTATAGTGACATTTCACTTAGACTAGAGACTTATAAAGCTAATATAATATAGTTTACTGGCTGCTTAAACAAACATGTTGGCTTACCTTGAGTATTAGCATACATTTTCTAGTTAGCATCTAGATTTACAGTTTTGTTTAACTAGGAGTACTACAAGTGTTAGTACTAGTAGCTAGTTCACTTAAAGTGATTTATGCTAAACTAATATTCACCCTGCAGAAAGTAGGCCTAATGCTGAAGGTTTCGCCAGGCTTACTGGCTTTTTAAGCTAACACATTAGCTTACCTCACATATTAGCTTAGATTAGCTACATTATCTAGCTAAGAGAGACTTATGACAGAATATAAGCAAAGGCTTTAGATTTAATAAAAAGATTTTTAGAGTAATATTTGGGTCATTCCAGAATTAGAGGATATTTTCTGGCCCATCCATGAAATTTCAAATAATCCATGTGCAAAATACTAACACATGCATGTGATGTGTGAATTATATTTTTCCTGGGACAAAATGTAAATATAATTGCAGAAAGAAATACTATGGTGTAAAAACAATACTAATAACAGTGTTCAAAATACAAAATTGTTGAGCACCCCTAAAATGGTATTTTTCTCTTGTCCCCCGTTTGATAACCAAATGCGGATGAAACAAGTGAAAGTGACTCTTTGTCATTGTAAACACACTCAAGCACCACAACGAAATGTGACCTCTGCATTTAACCCATCACACATGCACACGTGGAGCAGCGGGCAGCTACCAACAGCGCCCAAGGAGCAGTGTAGTGGGACGGAACCTTGCTCAAGGGAACCTCAGTAATGCCCGGGCCAGGACTCGAACCTGCGACCTTCAGGTCCCAAAAGCAGTGTCCTAACCACTAGGCCACCACTGCCCACAAATAAAATGCTTTTTTGAAATATGCTAAGTGTAAATCACTTTGTTTAATAATCAACATCATTTAAATAGTAGTAATTATGCCCTGAACCTTGTAGTCACACTTTTTTTGTGATGTGGAGCGCTATAAGTCTCTCTTTTTCACTCAATAAATCTGGAAATCTGGAAAGGAAAGCAGAGTGCACTCATACATCCTATAGCACATAGTTAATTACTGTATCAGGAAGGACTGAGTACCAGCCTCAAGTACTTTGTATGCAGGAAAAGATTAGGCACCCATTTTTTGTTGGTAAAATGGTGGCCACTTGTACTTCTTCTACTTGTAATTCTTTTCTAATTTAATGTAACTAAAAAAGAAGAATTAACATGAATTTTGCAGCATTGAAAATTGCAGTCTATGTGCATCAGTATTAACATCAGCAGACACATGCATGCTTTCCTAACAAAAACTAAATTGTGTAAATAGTCATATTGCTGGTGGCTATACATACTTGGCTTTAATGCTATTGTATTTCTACCCTTGGTGCACAGTACATTAAATGGTAGAAAGAGAAAGCTAAACACTGTTTTGTGTGGTTCATTCTCCACATATCCTGTCCAAACTATAGGTTATGGGGACTGCTTTACCCTAGGCTTCCCTCCCTTGAGGTTGTAACAATCGTGAAACTTGGAACACATCTTCACAATATGTAAAACATATCACAATATATAGGGAATGCCCTTCTTCTCCCCAGGGCACAGGATGGGGCTGCCATCTCTGGATTTCCAGCCATGCACAGCCATCATTCTACATTGTTTTTGTGATGCACAATGTGCTTTTCTGACTTTATCATTGATATTGTCAGCACTTATACACTGGCCAACTGCATGTTTGATTAAAAAACCAATAATTGGTGCTGTTTGGTCGTACATTTTGTGATATCCAAGCCTGAGCATGCACTAGTGCTACTGCCTGGCACAATAACCAGGGTTGGGTATTATTTGAGTTTTTTATGATAATGATGCTAAAATGATAATGTTGAATCCATACTCGTGACTAAACTGTGCCTGAAAAAATAAAAAATAGCACAACACAAAGACCTGTGCAGTCATAATGTAACTATAGGGTTTCGCTTTCCAAACTTAAAAATAACAACAACATTTCTTTTTATTGCCCATCTCTACTAGTAAAAATAGATTTTTTAAATCACAAATGTATTACTTGCATTAGAAGGCACATTTTATTTATGACTGTATATTTGCTTCTAATGGTAAACCCACTTTCTGCTGGATCTGACCAAACCTGGACATAGCGTTGTCTGTCTTGGTAACAATGCAACACTTCACTTTCCTTTTCTAGTACATCAGTGGGCACCAATCAAGGCAAATGTGAAAAGAGGATTATGGGTAAAATATCCCTTTAACATCAACTATGTGAGTCTTGGTAACTCAACAGACCCAACTGGGCAAAACCTGTGCAAACGATTAAACTTTAATCCAGGATGTGTCATCGCAAAGCACTCCACTCCATCTCTTTATTTATTCATGTCAGTCAAAATCTGAGCGCAGCCAACTACAACACTAGGAGAAGTTTAGGGGACCTTTGCCTTCACTGGCCTTATTGTGTCCCATTATGTTCTTGAATTGATTAAAAGATATTTAATTAATCTTTTTGACTGTTTTTGGCTATGGGGAAATTAATGCATCATTTTAGTGTAGCGCCTGCTCTAAAAAGTGCAAAGAGTGCTAGAATAAGTCAAACCCTCTGAATCGAGACGTCTCTGCCCAGCCAAATCATCTCCATGCCTCACTGAGCACTCAGGCTTTTCTCACAGTTGAGAGAATATGGAAGCCACTGTTAATGTTCGGTGCAAGGCTGGCAGCAAGCTTTCATGACAAATGTTCATGAAATAATCATACACTCAGCACAGCAAAGAAGAGAAAAAAAGCTCTCAGGGAGAAGAGTATTTCACCAACAGGACATTGGAAAAGAAAACAATTGAACGTCCCAACACTTTTTCCAATATACCCTGCAGATCATTCACATGGAAACGTGTTCTGCTGCCTTCTTAGCATAAAAGTTTGGAAGCACAATGTGAAAAAAAATGTGGAGGAGGTAGAAATAAAGCCAAAATGGATGCTTAATGATTCAACGGATGCATGAACTGTGACTTAGTAATAAAAAAGTTTTCTAAAATGCATATTTTTAGTGTTTTTAAAAAGGCTGTTTCTTTTTTTATCTCATTTGCTTTGCAAAAACTCCAAAATTGACTTTTACTTGGAAATTTGTTTTTGAGAACTGAGCTCCTGAGTGCTGCATCTGTCTAAGCAATGACAGTCATTGGGATCTCCCCTGTACCACAGGCTTCCATGGTCAGGAATCAAAGACAGCCCAATTGGCTTCACTTTTTCTGGGTGGGTTGGATGGCCCTCCCTTTCCCTGTCACTTACCATGATGCTAACCAGCACAAGCTCCCCATAGCTGACCTAACAGAATTGGCAGACAGTGCTTTCTTCCAAAAATGTTACACTGTCCAATGACAATAGCGGCCATTCACGGCTTTAGGTGACTCAGGTGGCAGCCTTACAGTAATGATGGACACTCCCATTTATTGATTTTCATATTGTTTTACTTTTTTTCAGTTTGGCTTTTTTCAAGTACTTAGGAATCCTAAATGGGCTAATATACATTTGTTACTGTATAGTTTAGTTCAGTCATTTGTTACAAGTTAATTTTATTGTGTGGCCTTATTTATATAATAAACATAAAAATATGTGTATTTGTATTGACCTATATGTAAATCAATAGTGATGTCCGATTCTGCTGTGAACAAAAGAGCAGACCTTACTGATCAAGCCTGTAAGCACTGAGACGCTCATCCGCACATTAATAATAGAGGAGTGGGTGGCCTTCCCACCTTCATGCTTCTAGAAACTGGCGAAGAACCTTCACCAACACATTAACATGGTTACTGGGGCCAGAGATGAACCTCCTAGGTTTTAAATTTTGCAATAAAAGCATGTTTGCACAAAAGTACATGTGTCCAAAACACTTTTTCTAAGGTAGTGCATATTCCAAGATACAAAATAAGCTTATGATTTATTCTTCTTAATTGCCCTTTATCAGAGTACTGAGAAACTGTCCTTCAGTGAAAGTTTATTTACTGTATCAAACGCTTGAAATTACTGTAAAGAGCTAAAATAATCTATGTGGTGAGGTGAAGGTCTTAAAATATAGACATTTAAACACACTACAACATATAATATTAAAAATAAAAGGTCCTCATTAACCAATCATTCTTAAGAAGAAAGAAAAATCTTGTTTTCACATTTGGGATTTGTTTTTATATTTTTAACCCAACAGCACACTTATACACGACTGAGTGCTGTCATTTTTGTGTAAAATAATTGGTTAATGCATTTTCTTCAGCTCTGCAGTTGCACAGTATTATAGAATTTTAATTGAATTATAAATTATTAATTCAATATTTTTTACAATTTCTAATATTTATAAATATTTTCAGTATTTAGCCAAGCATTATGATCTTTTAATATCAACATCAACTCAGTTATGTTATTTGGAAACCATGCCTTCCAATAACCCCTGATCACACTGTACTCAACCAATAGCATTCCTACTGCTGCTTCAAGATGCTGCAGGTCATGCCCTGAGGAAGGAACACATCTCCAAGGACAAATCCTGTATGCAAACTAAGCACTTAGGTAATACCTTTTAACACACAGACATGTTGAATAATAGAACACTACTCACCCACCTTCAGGTTTTACGCACTGGCACTGAAAATGAGATTCAGCATTATAAGAACAAAGACACAATTCTGTGTTTTAGGAACATGTCGCTAATCTAACATGGACTTTTCTTCAGTCATTCCTCAAGAAGAAATATAGGAAAAAAAATATTTTTATGTGTGTGATGTGGCAACTACATTTCCTAGTTGTAGATCTTATCTAATCACTAATCCTCACAGAATGACAAACTATCATATTTATTTAACACTGAAATATTTGCTCAGATGTGTATTTTCCCTCTAGTTTTTCCCCAATGTATTTATGCTCTAGCTAAATAAACTAGCTGGGACTCCCCCAGTCTCATAATACCACCAATGCTGGGAGGGTGAAGGCCTTGGGTGAAAGCTAGCACAAGCTTTCTCATGTCATGTGAAGAACCACAGCACTGTGTGTTGCTCATACAAGATCATTGAACAGCTCAACACATCTACAGGAGAACACTAACTGCCAGTTGTGTTCCATCAGCTAACAAGTGCCTGCACTGGCTGATGGGGGACACGTAAAGTCATCTTACTCATCTAGACCAAGGCTATTTGTGTTCTCTTACTCCTGGCCAGATATGGCTATGGAACTGGAGATTCAACTTTCCTTATGAAAGTGCCAATGTTTGTTGCAAATTCCATTTCCTGGAAAATTGGTAGTAAATAGAAACAAGAATGTGTGATTTGTTAACTCCCTCAAACTTTTATTTAACTGATAAGTCTTCAAAGAAAATATTTCGCAAAACCCTCAGAAAGAATTGGACCAGTGGCCCAATATTTAGGCCCAATGTTGATATTTACAAAATACATTTAAATGTATCAGTGAAAACACTGGAAATATTTTCCTTGAACTTTTATCAGTTAAATAAAAGTTAAAGTTAATAAGTAACACATTCTTGTTTTGCATATAAAAAATCCCAACTTTTCTGGAAAGGGGCTTGTAGTGCACCCAGAAGTGCTTTGTTTGTATGTTTTAATACAAACAGTAAACGTAATAAGTATTAATAACAATATTAAAGTTATTAACAGGGCTGGAGAATTTGGGGGAAATGTCTAATTGGTATTTTTAGGTCAGTATTGACTGTGAATGACCAATTTATATGCTGATTACTTTTTGTAAGTTAAGATGCAGGCCGTTGTATCGGCTTATAAGATCAGAGTATCTCCTTTTTCTGACTTGAGGCTTGAACAATAATCACAGTGCAAATAACTGCAAATAAGATTGTATTTGTGGTAGTATTGACTTATCCATTGGTGTTTAGCCTTAACATTACACCACCTGCCTAATATTGAGTAAGTCCCCCTCTTGCTCCTGAAACAGCCTGTGGTAAACTGTGTGTTCTGACACCTTTCCATCAGTCTCAGCATTCACTTGTTACTGATTCCTTCCTTGACTTTTGGTAGGTACCAAGTACTGTATATGTAAAAACATCCCACAAAACCTGCTATTCTGTAGATGCTCTGTCTAGCCATCACAATAAGACCCTTGTCAGAGTGGCTTAGATCTTTACACTGACTCGTCACTTGCTGCCTTATATTTCCCAACTTCCTGGCAGATGTAATTTAATGAAACAAGTGGATTGTCAATGTCATTTACTTTACTAGTCAGTGGTGTTAATGTTATGGCTAATCAGTGTATACAGGTCACTGGGGTTAAAAAAACTCTTTCTTCTTTTTGAGCCATTTTTTGGTGCTTGGGACCTTTAACTTGGTCAGTATAAATATTATGGTGTTTTGGAGGTTTTTTCCTAATGCAGCCTGCTCACAAGCTGAATTAGCTGGGGCAGCTGGGCCTGGACAAACTAGCAGTTATTTGAAATGTACATCACTTGTATAGGATTTTCCCAATAGTAGAATTACTTTTTAAAAAATATATTAGAAATCTTTTTATATCCCATGCCAGACTCAAAAACCCTCTTCTTCTTTAGAGTTCTTTAGATTCTGATATTATGACACTACAGTAGCAGAATAGAGAATTCTGCTCCACATGTGCACATGTGCTGGGTTAAATGCAGAGGTCACATTTTGCTGTGTTGCACTTTGTGTGTGATTGAACATGTTCACTATGACAAATAAATCACTTTCACTTCAACAACAGACCCTAGATGTCAGGTTTAAATAAGACCATCCACAAGAGCTTCTAATCAATGACACATAATCTAGAACACTCGTTTGTAATTTTCTTTTGATAATAATTTATGGGTGTACCAAACCTTTTCATGTGATAGACTTTTTATTTTATTTTCTACCAAATATCAGCTTCAAGTCTCATATTTTGGAGTATATCACCTTTATCTTTTGTGAACATGGGGTCGCAAGTTCAAGTCACGACCCAGGCACCGCTGAGGTACCCTTGAGCAAGGTACCATCCCGCTACACTGCTCACCGCGCACTTCTCATAGCTGCTCACTGCTCCGCGTGTGCACATGTGATGGGTTAAATACAGAGGTCACATTTCATTGTGATGCACTTTGTGTATGATTGAGTATGTTCTCGGTAACAAAAAGTCACTTTCTTTAGATACCATATTAAAGAATGTGAAATGTTTGCCTGTTGAAATATGAAAATCATCAGTTTTCATGGAGTGTAATTTCACACGACTGTATATATCTCTATGGGTGTTCTCACCCACAGACAACATGTACAGAAGATGTACACTGTAGATGTTAGCTATTTTAAAAAAGCAATAAACCGCTCATGTCCGCATTACAGGGAATTCAGTTTGGGTAGAGGGTTTAACACTGTGTTGGTATGTGATTATCATAACTGCATAACCGCATGTCAGACCGGTGACAATGAAAAGGCCTTGTTCCATTTACTTTTTGACTACTGACCTCACTTTTCTTGACGTCTGAAGTGTTTACCAACAGGCTGGGCTGTAAATTGCATTGGCAAGCAAAAGTAATCATGAAATTAATCTCCTTTTAAGTGCATGTCGCCTTAATCCTCCTAGTCACATTCCCTCCACTAGAAACAAGGTCGCATAGACACCATGGTTACATATGATCCACAGCATCTAGCAAAATGCATCTGTACATGATAATGTTATTATCCTTCTGTTCCTGGACAACAGGGTTAGTGATGATTAGGACAAACATATATATATATATATATATATATATATATATATATATAGATGAGATATATATATTTTAATGAATGGAACGAATGCTTTTATAAGGCTGTGTTAAAGAGGTAAGTGCAAAAAAGAGACTTCCAAATAGCCTTTAAACTGAGCTGTATCCTATATATTTATATATATATATATATTATTTTATGTGGTGCTTAAGTGTTCACAATGACAAATAGTCACTTTCACTATATGAAACATTAATATTACACAGTATACACTATTTACTACTTAATAAATCCAATCCCAGACTTATCCTAAATTTGATTCTTGATGGAGTCATAGTCATGGCTGGGAGTCCAAAACAGCAGAAATGGGTGATCTGTCTGGGTGGGCAGCATGTCTCTCCCTGTACCCACTAGTTCAAGCCAGCGTGTGACTGTTAGCTAATGTAACAAAACTGGCAATTAGTCTTTGCCACACTTGGGCATGTTGATCTGTCTAGTGACGTTTCACTAGTGGCAGATTAAAAAGATTAGGGCAGTTGTAGGTAGTTGGACACAAAATTAAACTGGGGAGAAAAGTGGGAAAATGTGTGGAATATTTCATATATATATATATATATATATATATGAGAAATAAAGCCTACTACATAATATACTCAAAAAGTGGAGCTACGTAGATGCAAACACTAGATGGTTATCTAGTTAGCTCACTTAAATGTCAAAAGATTACCCATTTATGGCTTTTAAATGCACAAAGTTATATTAGATTTCTCTTTTAACAAGTATTTTCTTTTATTGCAAAGTTCATGTTGAGGCTAAACAATGTTATATCAAAACTGCAATTTTAAAGAGTGCATTTTTAATTACAGCCTATATTATCCAGCATTATTGACACATTTTATCTGGGGGAGTTTAATAATAATATCTAATCATGCAGAACTTGTAAATTAGCATTTAGTGAAAAAAGTCATTTGAAGAACATAATCAAATTTAAAATATAATTAAAAGACTGGTAGAAATCATTTAGCCCAAGTACATGACCCTTAGCAGCCTTAATACATATTACATATATCATTATCTGTCAACATTCAGAACATCTATAGGAGAATAGACATGGTAGGTTTTGTTGATACAGAATTTAACAACACCGCTATTTCACTGTGTTTTTAAACCCTGTGCCTTATGAGAAAACAAACAGTGGTCAGGATTGTGAAGTATGCACTGTAAGCTGTAGTTTTACTAAATCAAGTGTTCAATTTCGGTGCATCGTAAGTGAAAAATCTTGCTGTGTCTGCGGCCATATGTACATCAGTCCTGATTGTAGTTCAAGAGTAGTTTCCCTAACACATGGCACTAATAAATGACATTAAAGATGCCTTTATTAATGAAGACTTAGCAGACAAAAAATCAACCTGTATAAAAACAAACTGTATAAAAGGACAAAAAGTCTTGTCTGTGGAGTTTCTATGTGGCAGTGGTGTTTGCTTTGACACAGGGGTGTGCATTACTGGTTGTAAAAGGACACACCACACCCTGCTGTGATGCATGACTTTGACAAAAATGAAAAGGATGAGCAAGGATAAAAGTCAAAGCTGTACAAAGGCATCAGGATCATTATTTGCTGCAGTGTGCACTGTTCAGTCAAAGCCCGCTGAGTGTAAGATGATAATAAATGCCAGTAGGATGTCCAGTCAAGCTCAAAAAAGATTTAACCCAGGGGGTTCAACAGTCGGCCACCAGACATCACAGAGAAAATAAGATAAAGAAATGTAAAGACTCTTCTTCTTTACATTTTCCCATCAATATTCTCTGTGATGTCTGCTTGTTGAATGAAAACCCTCTTGTATTTAATCTGTTTCTTAATCTCTAAGAATAGTGGCTCATGCTAGAAAGTTAATCTGGTGTTCTGAGTTTGAAAGATAGTCCCAAAGACCTAAGAAGGAGGAATCAAAATCTGCTGATGTGCTAACACTAGAGCCATCCCATTTAATTGGTTAAAATTGGATAAAGTTTGATTTATTAGATAAATTAATTACAATGAATACATTTTGCAATTGTTGATTAACTGTAATTAATTGCATGATGATAATGCATATTTTAAATGCATTTCTTTACTTGTTTTACAATACATTTTTTTGAAATACCTTAAAAGCTATGCTTTGATATTTTCAGTTTTTATTATTTAGCCATAAAAAAAGTATATATAAAAATATAGGGATGCATGACTAGGGAATTGTGGGAATTGTGGACCAATTAAACTGGATACTGTAACTGCATGATGATAATGCATACGTTTATTATGTAAACTCCTAGGGATGCACCAATGTGGGACTTGTAGGTCGATGCAGATATTTTTCATGTACATATCTGCCGATGTCGATACCAAAACAAAAAATTACTGTCTGCAAATTGGAATGACATATTTAGGATTAGAAAAATATAACTTGCATATAATATATTAATATCTATAAGCTTTAAATATAGGTATGATGAGAAAAATGTCATTTAAGCACCTTTTTCCTCTGTCACCTAAACAGTCGTGGCAGTCATTGAAGGAGGCAATGGTGACCTAATTGTTTCTGAAGTTGTGACTTAAGGGACCCAACCCTCTGACTGCTCCCCAGGGGCTGCAACACTCCAGTTCCAATTCATCAATATTGGCTATAATATAGGAAGTATTTAAAATTGCAGCCTTTGCTATTTAAAAACTGCACTCTTTTAAATTGGAATTTTGATTAAAAAAAGAATTATTAATTGTTCAGCCCTAATTCTAATATGATATAATA
>JBBPDA010000001.1:39746584-39770581 GCA_037974385.1 Arnoldichthys spilopterus
TGATGGGTTAAATGCAGAGGTCACATTTCGTTGTGGTGCTTGAGTGTGTTCACAATGACAGAGTCACTTTCACATTTCACTTTCACAAAAGTTATTTTCTATAGTAACTAATTCGTTTTATGTACAGTAATCAATAAACGTGAAAGTAACTAGTGACTGAAACTAATTATTCATTTTCAGTAACTTGCCCAATACTGGTTATAACATATCCAATATATTTTTTGGCCAAACAAATACAATAAATATTTAGTTTGGGCTGCACAACAGTGTACTTCCCCAAATCAATTTGCTGATTATTTTCTGATTTTCCTCATAAATATGGACCATGTGGACCTCAGTGTCACTCCAGTGTGTCACTTCATGAAAATAGCAAAAGTAAAGTAAGGTGAGAAGTGTTATCCGTGGAAAATACTTGGTATATAATCTATTCAAAGAGGGAAGTGGGCTGTGAGAATCTGAATATTAATTTTAAACTTGTTCCAGATTTAGAAAATGTGTTGTGTCCTGTCAATATTTCAAGCTCTATTCAGAATACTAATGTTAGCATCTATATTCAGTCCATGCTCTTTTAGGGGTGATTGAACTAAGCAGTCTCTTCACAAGTGTACATGTTCAAGAGTAATGATTTTCCAAGTGATGTACTGGAATTGTGGGAGCAGCAGTGTGTAAGAATCAAAAGTTTTCATGTGTCATGAATGTGGGTTGTTAGGACGTAATCACAAGTTTGTTAAGTGGCAATTTATTCCAATAAACAACAAACACAAGGGGTACAATAATGACGGCAACAGAGTTTGACAGTAAAAGTTCACGACTACAGAAATATAACAGAGAACCGACGCTAGACTAAAGCATGACACGGGTAGATAAAGAGACATGTAACACTGAACACCTGGGAAGGGTGGAGACAATCATGGGCAGGGCTAAGAGAGGAACAAGACCAAGACAGTGTTACATAGCTCTCCCCCTAGAGTACATCTCCCGAGGTGCTCTTCTAACAGAACCGCAACAGATGGTTTAGGGAGAGGCAATCAGACAGGACAAAGACCTAGACCTAAGGACAAGACTAAAAAAGAACCAAACTGACTGAGACTAAAAACAGAAACAGGTCTTAGACTTTGCTCCCCCCCTCTTGTACTCGTTGTTCACGTACGGCACAGCTCCAACATCATCATCAAGTTTGCGGATGACACGACCATCTTGGGCCTCATCACGGACAATGATGAGACGGCCTATAGAACAGAGGTCAGGTCTTTGACCAGCTGGCGCCAGGCCAACAGCCTTGCTCTGAATGTCAGCAAAACTAAAGAGATGATTGTGGTTTTCAAAAGGCAGCAAAGGGGGAGACACATGTCCCTCCACATTGGTGATGCTGAGATGGAAAGGGTCAGCAGCAAGTTCATTGGTGTGCACATTACTGAGGACTAATCCTGGACATGCATGCAGAAACTGTGGTCAAGAAAGCTCGCCAGCGCCTCTTTTTCAGTAACAGATAACAACAAAGATACAGAAATACAACAGAGAACCAACGCTAGACTAAGGCATGACAAGGGTATAAATAGACATGTAACTCTGAACACCTGGGAAGGGTGGAGACAATCAGGGGCAGGGATAAGACAGGAGCAAGACCAAGACAGTGTTACACCATGGATTTGAGAAAAATAATTTAATAGAACATTTACAGAATAAAACAAATGCTGCCAACTAATAACCAAATGAATTTACAGAATAACACAAAAGCTGCCAACTAGGAACCAACTAGGATTGGTGTGAATGAAGAAAAATAACATCAGTGTTTTTCCCATATGCTTAGCTTGCAGTGTATACACAGGAAATATCCTGAAACATTTAAGTACAAGACCTTTCTAATAGCCAATTTCACAATATAATGTAAATATTATTTTTTGATCTCTAATTAGCCAGAATCACATTTAAAATTCTTAAAAGTTATGTTGACTTTTTAAATATTTTATCAAAAGCTAAATGTAAATCAGAGGTCAAAAGATGTAAATGGAAAATTGTGACTCATTAATACTTATGCTAATCCCATCGCATCACACCTTGCTACCAATGTGGATTTAATCGAGGCACAGGAAGCCAGCTGCTGCATCTTTTCGTTGTTCTCCAAGCTCAACGAGCATAAATGCATTCCCTTTGCAGAACATGACTTGCTAAATAGGTTTTTGCTTTTTTTCTCCTTTATGTATTCATCTGAAACCATTGATATTCGTACCATCTCTTGACTAGAGCTCTTACTCCCTCTTCTTTCGTTCCTGCAAATATTGATCCAACAAATAACTTCTCAAGGTCAAGGTGCTTGCTTGTGAACAGCCGCAGACAAGGTGAAGGGCTTTTACTGCTAAGTACTTTGCCTGTACTAGCTGTAATCTCTTTCAAGTATAGAGTCAGGAATGTTTTGCCATTAAGATAGGCACTTACGATGATGTATAATTTTCTCAAAAAAAATCACATCAGTCAGAGTGAGCAAGAAATACTGCAGATATTACCAGTGGACTCATATCAGGAAAGCTTAAAGGTTCCATAATGAAATTCAGTTTAAACATATTAGAAACCAATGAGCCATTCTGTTAAGTTCACATAAAATGTACCCTCTGCAAAATCATGGTGTACACAGGGGCAGTGGTGGTGTAACACATAGGGAATTGCCCCTGTGATCTGAAGGTCGCCAGACAAGTACAACAAATGACCTTGAGCAAGGTACCATCCCCAAGCACTGCTCCCTGAGTGCTGCCTATGTCAGCTGCCCACTGCTTTTGCAGGGATGGGTTAAATCCAGAGGTCACATTTCATTGTAGTGTGCTGTGCTGTGCTGTGGTGTGTTTACAATGGCAGATAAAAAAAACTCTCTATCTTGATCTCTCTCTGTGTTGAGCTACTCTGTTGAAATACCAGTGATCCTGTCCCATTCTGCTATCTGGACCAGCTTGACCCATCCTGATACCCTATTTCTGGTTGAGGTTTTTACGGCTTTTATCCCACTCACTCCTATTGAGGAGAGCCCATAAGGACAGCCCCGTGCTCCACTGAACTGATCTGATTTGACTCAGTCATTTAGCCATCACCATAATGCAAAGTGGCTCTGATCCACTTTTTCCTGCTTCCAGCACATCAACTTCATGAACTGGCTGTTCACCTGCTGCCTAATATGTCACACCTACTTATATATATTTATTAGCGTAAGTGACCCATTAGTTCTTAAATGTGATGTTGGAAGTTGAAAAATGGGTCAAAGTAAGGATCTGAGTGATTTTGACAAGGGCCAGACTGTAATGGCTAGACGACTGAGTCAGAGCCTTTGCAAAATGGTAGGTGTTGTAGAGGAATCCCTGTATGCTGTGGTTAGTACCTACCAAAAGGGCTCTAAAGAAGAACAACCAGTGAACTGGCAATGGGGTCATGGGTGTCCAAGTCTCACTGATATGCGTGGGTAGCAAGAACTAGCCTTTCTGGTCCAATCCCACAGAAAAAGCTACTGGAAGAGAAAAAGTCAATAATGGCTTTGATTAAAGGTGTCAGAACACACTGCGCACTACAGTCAGAGTTGTTTTGGTGGCATGAGGGGGACCTACACAATATTATGCAGGTGGTGTTAATGTTATGGATGATTATTGTTTGCATAAATTAAACTTTTGCAACTTTTAGGAATTCATCTTGGTAATATATGGAGGCAAGGTGACAAGGTATTTGTAAATCGAAGCATGGAAAGACAGGACTGTATAATTATCCTAACTGCAGAATTATAGTTGACAGCAGCACAATGTTATGCTGGATAGGTAAGCCAGACTTTTTAGTGTGATAAATGCTCTGCTGTCTGCTGGACGCATGCCAGTTTGTATCTTTCTGTGAAGCAATTTCACTCTGAAACTGAATGAAGTGAATCAAACCATAAACATGTGTCAGAAAATGACTGACATGGTCTTGACAAGCTCTGCCGTCCCTAGAATTACATGACTCATTCCAGTTCGGTAAGGCCACACAAAAAGCACACAAAATACAAGGTAAAAATTCTCTGGAGTACTAAGGGATGGATTAATACATCCATCTTATCTTTCCCTTAAAAAAGGAACACACACACACACACACACACACACACACACACATGCACAATATCACTAGTAGGGGTGATTCTAGGTTCATGATTCAATATTTCTACAATGTGTAAACAAACCTGAGAAATATGATGCTTGTATTATAGTTCATTATATCGTAGTAAAGTATAAAGTATTGCTAGTCATATCTATAATGCACTGATATTTTTAGGCCTTATGCTACTAATTTTTGCCTGTACACCCTAAAAAAATGGTGGTTCCTTCTGTGGTAATTAAGAAAATATGTATGAGGAGTACTAAAATATTGATTACCAGCAAGACAATGTTTTCCTCAGGTCAGGGATGTTTCATTTCAGATTAATTTGGATATTTACTATCAGCTATCTGTAATATATGAAAGCCATTTTGAATTTTAAAAAACCAAAAAATTTACCAATAGTTTATTCATATTTCTGGACAAAATGCAATATCTGAAATATAACTAAGATAAGGAAAGGTAAGGAAAGGATTTTAGGTTGGTTTTTGAGCTCAGAAATAGCCATCCGCACAGCTTGCAAAATGTAAACTTCAGGTGCTAAGGGTTGCAACCTTTGATTTTCCAATAATACAATTGCATTACACTGCATAAATAATAAACTTGATATTATCTACAATGTGCATTGTCACAGGTTTGCATCGCAGTGTATATTTGTAGTCTTAATGACAAGCATTGTTAGCATGACTAGTCATTCATTTATATGCAAGCATACAGTACTAGCTGTATTCGGCAATATAGCATTAGCTGCTAACATTTCTTCAGTCATGCACTTTGCATGTTTTGTAAGAACTTTTTTCATGGTTCTTTTATTCATGGTTCTTTTCAAACCACCAAAAATATCATTTTGCTAGTTGACAAGAACACATCAACTCGTATCTCTTGCTTATACTTTGAGAAGTCATTATGAGTGGGTCGGTAATAATAGAGGTTGGACACAGGCACTGGCCAACCAATTTTAAATCTATTCTGGTCAAAAACCTCCTGCTGCTGGCCTGGCTGGTGATCTGTCCCTGAGTGTATAATACAATCTCTGAGATGTAGACTCTGCAGTGTAGTCTGGTGTAATGACAGATGGATGAAAGTACCTGCTCTAATAAGTACTACTGTTATCTACTTGAGAGCAGTGAGTGAGATTCAAAGACTTGCTGGAGAGCTATGTCATTAGTATGATGTTACTTCCAGTAGATGCTAAAGATCTCTCACCTTACTTATTATCTTTTCCATGGCTTGTTTCTATAAATTAAGATTTCTACACTAATGTCCTAAAGTTTGGAATGAATGTTTCTTGTATTATAAAAGAAGTAAACTTTCAGATTAATGTATAAAATAATACTGATAGAGAACTTCACAACTAATAATTATAAGTAACAGCAAATAAATTTTTTTAGAAAAGTTGATACATTTTGTACAATTTAACAAAACAAGAATCTGTGGTACAAAAAATGACCAACTTAATCATATTTTATAAATATAAACACATATCAACAATAAACAATATTATTACATTTATTTGATTAATTTGAGAAATAAGGATGCTAACTCTTGCAGTGTTGCAAGTGGAATTTATGTTGATTCTTATTTGATACAAGGCTCAGCTGTCTGTGTTCACCATTGTCTTAGTCTGCTCTTCATAATGCATCATACACAGACCTAGACTGCTGACAGGCCGGTCAAGCACACACACTCAAGCCATTCTGTTATAATGACAAGTGGCATTGTCTTGCTGAAACAACCATAGAATTCAAAGGAAAATATTTTGCTTTAATGGCAACGTAAGTTTCTCTAAAATCAAAATATACAGCTCTGTTAATGGTACCTTCACACATAAGCACACCCATACCATGGCAGATGCTGACTTGTGCGCATATTGCTGATTACAGTCTGGAAGATCCATTGAGATAACATTTGACATAAAGAACAGTATGTCCATTTTTTCCTGAAAAAAAGCTAAAATATGGACTGACCCCAGTACCTGTTTGCACTTTGCATAATAGAATTTCAGGTGACATTTCTTGAAGCAGTGGCAGGCTGTTTCTCATGCCTCATGAGAAAATCACACATATTCAACAGTGGTTTCTGGCATTACCCCACACCCAACACAGATTTCTCTGGATTGGCTGACTTTTCAGTATTTAGTACTATGCTCTGTAGATGGTGAAAGAGCTAAATTCTTTGTTACTTTGCATTGAGAAATGTTTTTAGAATTGACTGACATTTCTCTAATTAATTGTAGTAAAAAAATTGCTTATTTTGTCATTGTAAACACACAATGAAACTTGATCTCTGCATTTCCCCGTCACATGTAAATAAGTGGACCAGCAGGTAGCTATAAGAAGTGCCACTAACCACTAGGCCAACACTGCCCTAGCATGAAGTGATGAGTTATGACCCATATATGCTTGCAAAAATCAATGTAGATGCTCCATTTACACACAGTCATGATACCCTCACCTGTTAACAGTTCATTTGCTTAGGAAAGGTGATGTAACATCAAGGTAAACATGCCTCTGTTTAAACTTTTTTTGTGTTGCTGAATTCAATTATAAATTAGATTTATATTTATAAATATTATCAAATTGTTCAGCCTAACTGCTTTAGGTAATTTCTTTGTATATTGTCAGTTAAATAAATGTTTAAGAGAATTTACAAATTGCAGATATTGCATTTAACATAATGTCTTATTGTCAAATGTCTTGCATTTAACAGACTTTTCTGGTAATGGGGATTAAAGTTAAAATAAACACATTTGTACATTAATCAAGAAGAGTAAACATTAGCCTTTTAATTCAAGTGATTTTCCTATTTTCAGGCAAATAGCTTGAAAGCAATATTATAAGTAATTACAGCATATTATCATACATATTTGCTAATTGTTGCCAAAATACTTCACCAAAAACCTCTAAGAAAATCTTGTGTTTTCATTTAATTATAAAAGGTATTTTACAGATGCATAAGTACTTGTAAACACAAATGAACACAAATGAAACTATATCTATAAAAAATAACTATTTAATTAAACACAGAATTTGTTACAAAGGTTAGCATAACTTTTCTGCTTTGTGGAACATTTCAAATTTCCAAATACTAGCATTAAAAAATGTTACACAACTGGTGGATTTCATATACTTTGGTGTGGCCGTTAGATAAAAAACAAAATGCCTAATTATCAAACATATGTTTATTTTTAGACTTATAACAATGCAAGTGCTTTATGTATCTATTTATTTATTTATTTTAATATATCATTTTAATATACTGTGCATCCCTAGTTTACTTAAAGTAAAGCCTGTAATGTATGGCGTTGTAATGGTGTCTCCTACTAGTGTTGTTGTCACGTGTCCTAGCCATGTGCTTCTGTGTTGTGTCCTGTGTGTTAGCCACGCCCCTGTCAGCTGTGTTGTGTCTTTACCATCAGCTGGGTGTAATCATGTCTTCTTGAAAAGCCCCTTGTGTTCCTCGAGTGTTCGTCGTTCAACTGTCATACGTGCCGTGAAACGTACCGTGTGTTTAGTGTATTTCCTAGTGTATGTCAACCATGTCATCCTTGTTTGTAGAGTTTTACGTCAGCCCTAGTGTTGTCTTGTTTAATAAACGTCGCTTAACATCAGTCCGCCTGCATCTGCTGCCGTTTTGCACTTTTGGCCCATTTTAGCCTTTTAAGTGTTCTCAGAATAATGATTCACTGTCTTTTGTGCATATGTTAGCATGTGAAACCCATAAAGCAACCAGCGAATGGCTTTAGTGCTTTGTGTCTACAGTGTACTTCAAAGAATTTCTTGTTGACTTAAGCATTGATGATCTCAAACCACTGCAACACTTTTAGACCTCAGAGCCCAGCAAGGTTTCATTGGTTTATGGGTAACATTGTTCATGAAAGTACATCAAATTAAGAGACATTTTTCACAGACGATTTTGACAAATGAACCACATACAAAAACTCTGACAACTGAATTATATTCACTGGTGGATCCACTTGAAGGGTTTGAAATGATTACATATGTCTGAGACCATGTTCACATGTGCACAAAAAACACCTAAATTACACAGTAAAGTTTCTATAAAGAAAACTAATTTTCCTTGAATCAGTGCATTTGGATTTAAGCAGATTAGTTATAGGAGATATAGGCCTGTTTGAGTCACGGCAAGGTTCTCCTCCTCTGACATTACATGGTTTTTTCATGACAGTTGACCTTATAAGATTAGTCCTTTGTCTGATGGGTTGCAGCATACATAAATCACAGGGTCCTTTAATATAATGAATTAGCTGAGAGGAAAGAGAAATTTAGAGAGTGTGAGAGAAGGGGAGTCCTCCAGAGCCCATGTGTGACAAATCACAGTAGTCTGACTGTTTCTCATGTAAAGCCTTCTGAGGGCTAAAAGGTCATGCACATTCACCAGTGGTTTCTGGTCTTGCCAATTACTATTGGTGTGGCCTCAGTTTTTTTTCAGTGGTCTGGATATTCTAAACAAAGGTCACACATTTTTGTTAATTTAACCTACTTCAGAACCAAGTGGTGTGATATGGATCGTATGGGCCCCTTGCTGTGGGCACTGATGCACCCCTATAACATGACAGATGTTAGCTTTTGCACTTTTCTGATAGCAGTCTTTATGGTCTGTCTTTGTCATGGAGAACTTGAATTCTGTTTTTCCTGGAAATTAGTTGAAATTGGACTTCTCTTACCACAACAACTGTTTCCACTATTTTTGGTCAATCTGAGAGGAAGTCTGACTCTGTATGCATAGAAATGATGTATGGCTTTTTCTTTGTGTACTAGAGTTTCAGGTGGCATTTCTTCATTTTCTGTTCTGCTTTTGTGTTGCCCCATGGTCCTGGAGGAACGTTGTTTTGTTTTTACTATGTACTGTGTATATGGTAGAAATGACAATAAAAACCCACTACTACTACTTCTACTACTACTAGTACTACAGCAGGGGACGTTTTAAGTTTTCTTAAGTTCCCCTGAGCCCTTGTGTGACAAATCACAGTAGCCTGACTGTTTCTCATGTAAAGCCTTCTGAGGGCTAAAAGGTCATGCACATTCACCAGTGGTTTCTGGTCTTGCCTGAGATTGAGATTTACTGCGATTATCACGATTTCCGGAATCCCTATTCACAATATTATGCACTGTAGATGGCTGAAGACCTAAATTCTTTGCTATCTTACATTTTTTAACTCATTGACAATTCTCTGAAGAGGTTTAGCAAAGTGGTCAGCCATGACCCATCTTTGCTAACACAGACTGAGCCTTTAGGGGATATTCCTTTGTACCCATTCATGATCCTCTCACCTGTTTTCACTTTACCTGCTTATTGTGAAATGTTGCAAAATGGTTTTACCTGAATATTCTCTGAACAGGATGTTGCCCCTGTTCCAACTTTCTTTTGAAAAAAATTCAGATTTTAGATATGAACAAAATACAAGCACAAGTTAATCAGTAAAAACATTAGAAATAATTTCTTTAACTCTTTTATCAGTTAAACAAAAGTTCAGGAGAAATTAGAAGCTGCACATTTTTTAATTGCATTTTACAAAATATCCAAACTTTTTTGGAAAGGAGGTTTGTAAAATAATACTGATCAGCCCCAACATTATAACTACTGACAGATAAAGTGAATAACAGTGATTATCATTTTACAATGGCACCTGGCAAAGGAGCGGGAATTCTATACAGCAAGTAAGTTAGTTAAGTTAATGCATCTTTAGCATAAAAATTGGCGAGCACAAGGATATGAGCACTCAGTGGTGAGCACTCAGAGGTGACAGAGTCATGGGCACCCAAGACTCAAAGCTTTGTCTGTCAGGTCTACTCCCACATAAGAGCTACTGTAACACAGGTTTGTGAAAAATGTTGGCTATGTTTGAATAGTTTCAGGACACACAGTTTATCACAACTTGATGCAAATGAGGCTGTGTATGTGCAAACCAGTCAGGGAACATATGCTGACCCCAGCCCACCAAATGCTCCTACACTGGGCACATAAGCACATTTTCTTTTACATCATGTTAATGGCCAGGTGGAAAAGATGGCACCAGAATGCACTATGAGATGGGGGTGAAGGCAGTGTGATGCCCTGGTTGGATGTTCTGCTGGAAACCCTTGGGTCCTGGCATTCATGTGGATATTAAACCTAAAGATTGTTGCAGATCAATTACGCATCTTCATGACAATGATATTTTCTAATAGCAGTGGCGTTATGCCCCTTGCCACATGGCAAGAATAGTTCAGAAATGGTTTGAGGAACATGACAAAGAGTTCAAGGTGTTGACTCATCCTCAAAATTCCCCAGATCTCAATCTACTTAAGCATCTGTGGGATGTTCTAGAAAACCATTGATCTATGATGACCCCACCTTACACATGACATGATTTTCTGCTAAAGGATCTGCTGCTAATGTCTTGATTCCATATGCCACAGGTCTTGTGGAGTCCACGGATCAGAGTGGGTTAGAGCTGTTTTGGCATCCCAAGGGGGATCTGCACAATATAAGGCAGGTGGTTTTGGCTGATTGGTATATACTGATATTCCTCAAGTTACTTCTAAAGTAAACACAAAATGCAATATGTAAAAACACACCACAGTTCAGCAAAATATTAAACATAATAATAATTATAATGAACTATTTTATGCTAGGCAGTGTAATTGTAATAACTTATATTTAATCATTATTACAGAACTCAGCTGTTTTTTAACATTACTTAGCCTGTCAAATTGTATTATGTGCATACCCTTCTACCTACCAAGGGAATTAGCATTTATTGTGCTAACTGGTGTTTATACCCCACCAACTGCTGATTGTAACACTGCCACTAGTGAAGTCGCACAACAAATATCCAGAATACACAATGAAAGTCCTGGTTAACTTTAACCACCCAATCTGTTCTTCTAACAATGAAATACACAAGAGAAGATAATATATTGGACCACTGCTATACAACATTCATGTCAGTTTCCTGTGCCTTCCTAAAAGCCCTTCTGAAAAAGTTTGACTGCTGCACCTTGTCCCAGTGTATAAACAAAAACTCAAAACTGTTAAAAGTACAGTATAATATACATTTGCTCAACAAATGCCATTTAAACTCTAAAGGTAAAAACCTCCAGTTTTGTGTAAACCAGAGAATCCTGACAAAAACTGTCATGTAATTTGGTGATTGCAAACCCTGGTTCTCAAGAAAACTAGCAGCACTATACAAAAAAACTGCATTTTACTGGAGACAGGGGGATATCTGCTAAATGTGAAATGAGCTTTGCAATCATAAATGCCAAGTGTGACTATACAAAAAAATAAAGCAATATCTGACTGATCAGTAATCTGATCAGTAACCCCAGAGCAGTCTTTAAAAGCCTGAAGGAGATGACAGACTCCAAAAAGCTGATGCTTCACCTTCAGGTGAGGACCCTACTCTCAGCTGACAGGCTCAATGATTTTAATCCATGGTTTGAGGTTATACACACTCCAACAATCATCCTCCCTCTTCATCCTTCCCTCACCCCTCCTTTTTTCACAGAGGAAGCTGAGGTAAGGAGGCTTTAAAAAAAAAAAACTAAATAAAAGGAAAGCAGCAGGACCAGATCAGCTCTCACCAGCTGTGCTTTGCTACTGTGTGGATCAACTGGCCCCAGTGTTCACTGACATTTTCAACATCTCTTTACAACAGCGAGCATTCCCACAGTGTCTAAAAAATTTACCATTATACCAGCCAAAACAACATGCCTTCACTTCATTGACTCTATAAGTGTTAAAGTCATTTCCTACCTGAACTCCTGTAAATCCCTGTGATGGAGCCATTTCAGCATAATACTTGAGGATCTGTTAACCTGGCTCTTCATTTTCATGTTAAAACACACTAAATAAACCAACAATCTAATCATCCTGTTTCTAAACTTTATCTCAAGTTTACATTATTAATCCTCTTACACTCTTCACTTGAAATGCAATTCAGTTATTAATGTTAACAACACCTTTATCATCACCCTCTGACCACTCAATGGTTGTGTACCACAAGGTTGTATGTTATTTCCTCAGCTAATCTTCCATTGGTATCTTACATACAAATGTACATCTAAGCACAGCTCTGTGAAAATATTCAAGTATGCAGATGACACCACTATGATTGGTCTTACTGTTACTCAATACCTTAATCAAAAACTATGAAAACAGCTGTACTCCTTCAGGAGGAGGACAAACATCAGAGTGTTATGGTCATATCTTTGACCAATCCATAACCCTAACAGGCCTGGGACCTCCATCAGTAACACTCTGAAATGGGATATTAACACCAACCACATCAGAAAGGCCCAGCAAAGTCTGTACTTCCCAAATCAACTGAAGAAGCGTCATGTCAAAAAACATAATTGGTTCACTTAAATAAAGCCACGATACATCTAAAAGTCCAGTTATTGATTAGCACTAGTATATTCTCATTGAATTATATTAATTCTATCTCTGACTTATTCATATTTCTGAGTCATATAACTGGGTATTTTAGCTACTTCACAATATAGGTACCCCTTAAGACTACAAATTATGTTAATAATGTGGGCAGTGGTAGCCTGCTGGTTTGCCTAGAGGGTTGTAGGTTCAAGTGCCGGCCCAGGTACCACTGGGGCACCCCTAAGCAACGAACTGCCCTGCTACACTTCTCTTCGGGCACTCATTGTGGAATCATTTATATGATGGGGTGTGTTCACAAAGTAAAATAGTCACTTTCACTTTCAGTAAGCTTGTATCAGCATTTTTGGAAACATGCCTCACTGGTTTCTACATATCAGCGCTTCCACGCTGGCATGTGTAGTGGAACGCCAGGACAAAAGGGGCGCTAGAGGAGAGAGCGCTAGAGGTGAAAGAGAGGAAGAAAAATAAAAACGTACTGTATGTTGTGATATACCTCAAGCTGGTGTGGTCTGTCTTCTTTTATTAAGATAGTCCATCACATGATTTCCTACAGCATGCTTATGCCATTATCCTGTGACAAGCTGATCATGAGACAGATATGTTTATAACTTGCCTCTTTAATTCACTTTCTGAGATGGGGTGACGAGGTGTTCCATTGGTCTTTTTCTCTTTTTCTCTCGCTTTTCTCTTTTTCTCTTCTGAGAGAGGGAGAGAAAACACTTGTAAACAGTGTCTTGTACTTTGGCTATAAAATTGCTCTCTCTTTTCAATAAACTTAAAAAACATAGCGCCTGTGTCCGACCTTGATATTGGCAGCCCGCCCATAGTGAAGCACATCATAGAGAACATCCTCACATCATCTCTGACTGTCTGGAGCTCAGACAGCCACGTCAAGAGGAAACTGGAGCCAACTGTGTTTCTAAGGCTCTCACCAAAATTGTAAGCCCTCCCCTGTATACTGCATATAAAGCACATCTTCAAAACGGCAGCTGAAATAAACCCTGAGTGACCCTTCTCGCTCAAGCCACCTCCTTTTTCAGTTTCTCTACTTTGGAAGGCACTACAGTTTGATTAATACACAATATTAACCAAAAGCACCAAATTCAAAAACAGCTTCTTTCGTACAAACCCATTTTGAGTCTCCTTTGCCACAAAGTCCCATACACTGACCTGAACACACCATGAACCTTGTATATAGTTGTAAATGTTTATAATGTGTTGTTGTTGTGTTATCTGTATGTCTGTCTGTATGTCTGCCTCTCTGTTTGCAACAAGAGCCACGTGTGTAGAGTGCAGATTAGAGACTCTTTTATGCCAGTGCCTTTTGAGATTTGCCTGTGTTACTACCACAGCTGCTCTTGTTCCAACAACACCCCTAGGCCTTCACCAACCCCAAGGCCCTGACTCTTGCGCTTAAAGTTGCTACGCTCTTGTTTTGCTACACTGCTAGCCTAGCCCAGGACTGCTTTGCAGGAAAATGTATTAAAAAAGAGATTAGTATTTCTCAAGACATCTCAACACCTTGTCTTTAGATAAAATGTACATAAAAAATAATACAGTTCCACAGGCGATGCAGTTAATTTCCTGTGCGGTGAAACTGCAAAATAGTATCTGTGTTTAAGTTCACATTACAGAGTGCTGAGAGTTTAATTAATAATAGAATCACCCTAATGTAATTACCTATGCATGTCATGTTCTTCAAATTACTACTATAAAGAGCACTTTACTGGCTATGTAAACATCCTCCCTTATATGATATTAATGCTTTTAAAAGCATTTTCTCACTACCATGGTTTTTCATTTTTGCTAGGTAATTTTTTACAAAGTCTGATTTAAGTATGTAAAATTGCCATATGGTCTAAAGGCATGACAAACTATAATGTAATAGGTGTTTCAAATTCTTTAGGGTTGTGTAGACAGTGAATATTTTAATAAGGATGGTTAGGGCATGGTATTAATAACAAGCATGTGGTATAGGAATGGATGCTAGAAAGAGCCAGAGCAGGAAAATGCTTGACCTTACCTCAGAAAAGTGCTATGAAATGACATGCCAATTCTGCCTGTCGTATCACCTTGGACATAAGGGCATTTATAAAGGCCCATCAGGAATACAAATACATATAAACCAAATCTTTTCTTAGTAGTAAGCATGAACTACAGCACTTTATCAAAGCAAAGGCCCCAAATACTGACATTCACTAATTGTCAATAGTTGTTTTATTTGAGAAAAAAAAAATCAAATAATCCACAGTTGTGTGTAAGTGTAGAAATCGTATTTTTTTTCATTATATTTTCTAGTACATTCATAACACTTTTACTCCAAAGGGAAAAATCTTTGATCTTGGCACTTAGAAAACAACCACAAGGTATTTCTTTTTTATTTGTTTAGAACCAAATTTACAAAGCCATTCAAACAGTCTGTATATATATATTCTTTTGTTTTGTCTTATTGTCTTTCAACTGAACTTTCCAAAAAAAAGAAAATCAAGAATATTCAAAATACACTTTGACTTCAACGTAGTGTCTTATTATTTACAAATATGCACAGTTTAAGAAAGCCAAAGTCTCTGTCCTAACAGCCATGTTTTCATCTGTATTACAAAAGAAAGAAAGAAAAAAGGAAAGAAAGAAATAAGTTCTCCTTTTTCATACATCATCTCTTAAAACTGTCTCTTCACCTGTGCCAGACCTTCCAATGATTGGATAGTTTTGGCTGGTTGGTAAAATGAGCCTCTTTTTTTCTTTCTGAAGGTAAATGTGATCTGCCGACTTAGATAGAGGTCCCGTGGCTCGAGTCAATGGCTTCCGGGATGGGTCCTCCGGGCACTGCTTGGTAGGCAATAGGCATGGGTGATTTAACAGGACTCTGGCGGAAAAGGCCTCCGTTAGGTGCCCTGTGTTTGCAACGCATGGAGGGGGGCAGAGTGGAGCTGCTGAGGGGGAGGGGCAGGTTGCGTCCGGGCAGGCGCCCCACTGTGGGGCCTTCTTGGAGGAAGGAGGTGACGGACATGCCCCCGGGAGGATAGTCTCTCACGGCGTCCTGCGACCCCTGCCGCTGGCGCATGCTGCCCAGACTGCCCATGCTGCCCATGCTTCCCATGTCCAGCGCCGAGATCTCTAGAGACTGGCCGGGAAGCTGCTTGTGTGCCAGGTCTTCATCTATGAGGCCAGTCAGACGCTGGTGAACCTGCTCAAGATTCACTTCTTTGTCCTGAGTGTGAGAAAGAGAGAGCAAGAAAGAGAGAAAGATCAGGGGTCAGGACAGAGGACACCTTAATCTGAAGGTAATTCAGTTGCATTGATTTTTGAACTTTTGGCAAAAAAAATTCAGACACATTTTCACGATGCAAAGCATGGTTATTTGACCATTTGCTAATGGCGGCCTCTTGAGGAGGGTTTTTTTCCAGTCCCTCATTTGCAATCTTTTTTTGTTTTCTTAAATGGTTAAAATGGTTCACTTGTTTTGCTTGAAATTGTACTTTTAAACTTTTAATTCACCATTTATTAAAATAATAATAAAAAAACGCACATCTTAGCTTGTTTAGCCATGTTAAGGCAAATACTGGTAAAATGAACATGACAGTGTGGTTTGTTTCAATTCGATTTGAAAACTAGTGTTCAAGGCATAGATTTACAAACAGATACAATCACAAATTTACTGCACTATTAGAAATTGGATTGGGTTTGGCGTGAATAGTCCAGTCAGAGTGACCTGCTTCTGCCTTATTGCCTTTGGCTAGAATCAAGAAATATTTTGTTCTTTGCAAGAGAACTCAGGTGTTTGATTTTTTGTCTTAAAAAGTAGTTGTTTTCATGTTTTACATTTTTTAATCAACTTTATATGCCAGCCATATATGCAAACCATTCTGGGCAGTCAAACTGAGGGCACCCGAATCTCACCAACAGCTACTGGCTGTAAGTTGATCTATGCAATGCAAATGCTTGATTGTTTCCTCTGTCCTGGAAGTCGCTTTGGATAAAAGCGTCAGCCAAATGATTAAATGTAAATGTAAGTTAGAAACCAGTTCTCTCAGGCTCTTAGCAATAAAAAAAGAACAAAAAGCTTGGAATATTATTGTATGTATTTTGCTATTTTGTATTTCGTTCCTCCTGCCTTGTGAGCTCATTGTACGTAAGCAAATCTAGCTTAATCAAGGTGAAGTTTGAGACTTCCTGATTGTCAAAAGAGTCAAACCTTGGTGAGGTCAGAGATTTGTACCCTTGCTGATTTGCGAGAATTAAAGAAAAGGAAAAGAAACTGTATTGTGAGTGTGAGAGAACCTAGGAGAGAGATCAGTTTTCGTGAAATACCTTTCTTTGGATCCTAATGGTCCTAATGTTAAAACACTTTATATTCCCATAATTGGGAGACCTCCAGTCAGACAAATTTTAAACGTAAACATCCTCTAGAGATGTCAACTGACAGCCTGAACCACAAATGATCTGATGAAAGTGTGCTACCAGTGAACCTAAGCTACTTGGCAGAAATTGTACATTCAAATGTAATCAATTGGCAAGCATTTTTAACAATATTTTTTTTAAACAACATCTAAAAAATGGTTTTCCTTTAGTTTAAACCCAAGCATAAATAAGAATAACAAGGTCAACTTCTTTTTTATTGGGGAAAAAACTGAAGCGGTATTTTTTTAAAATAAAAGTTTGAATTGCAGCAGTGATCTTACTGACTTGAGTTTATGTGGAAGACATTGTCTGTAGATCAAAATTAGATTAACAATTAGGGAGTTGCCTGTGTGACCTTAGGGTCCCCGGTTCAAATCTCAGACTGTTACAAGTATCACTAAAGTACCAATATGCAAGGTACCACCCCCAAGCACTGCTCCCTATTCTATGCTCACTGCTTAAACAAGGATGGATTAAATGCAGAGGTCACAATTCATTGTGGTGCACTGTGTGCTGTGCTGTGGTGTGTTCACAATGACGATGACTCACTTAGAACTGTTTGTGTGTACGGGGGGAGCGTCGGTTACACTATAGATTTTTGTGGATTCTGTTGATTTTTAAAAGACCAAGCTATCTTCATGCTGGACACTTTGCATTTCTATATTTTTTATTTTATTACATTTTTTTTGCTAAGCTTCCTGAGTTATCAAGTTAAATTAAATCAAGTCACCTTTGCCATTGGTATTTTTTTTTCTGTGGTGACCAATGAAATGGGAAAGTGGGCCTTTGATGACAACTACTTAAACTTTATGATTTCATGGGTTAAAATTTGTTTTTACAAATGGCACCACCAGTTTTGTTTATTCATTTTTATTTTCCAATTTTAGCACTGTACCACCCCTAGTATGCCACTCAAGATAATTGCCTATGTTGCTTATGCCAATAACTTATTGTGTGCTATTTAACAGGGGGTCAAGTTGCAAAGCTATTAACCACCAACACATATAAGAAGAAGTGCACTCTGAAGTCTAACCAACTAGTTATTAAAAAGATGTCTGAATATAAAGGGAAAAAACTCATTCCCTAAAAATGGGGTTTGTATGATGGATGAAAGACATGATCAGGTGCAATAACAGTGACTAGAAAGAGACAGGCTGTTGTGAAGTCTAGGCGTGAAGGGAGGGAGGAAAGAAATAATTTGCCCGATACGGTATGGGCAAATCTTTCGCTATCTCATGCTCTCAATCACTCCTTAAAGAGAGACAAAGTATGGTTAAATCACCAATAAACAGAAAATGGTGAGAAAAATTACGTGATGGGATAGATGAAGTTTATGGGTCCCTCTTTGCCTATGAGTGGCATTCCAGATGTGCATGCAGACAGAACTTTCTTATTACCCCTCAATCACCAACATGCGCTATTCTCTCAGTGCCTTCACCAACTGTAAGCTGACAGTGAGTATATCTTGCTGTGCTTAGAACTCCTTAGCTCCCTTTTATGGAGAATGAAATAATGGACAGTTCTGCTTCTGTTACATATTGAGGAACTATCTCTAAAAGCTGTAAACGAACTTAAATAAAAAAAGTGATTAGCTGAAATTTTGCATATTTTTGGCATTAACTGTAGGGGTGGGGCAGACAAATGCATAGGGATATATAATTGTATGCACAACTCTGAACACCCTCAGTCAAATTGTGTTTTATTGATTTTCTATTTGGAAATTAGATCTCATTTTTCCTCCTCAAATTTATTTTGTTATTAAATATGACAATTTTAGTGCACAAGTTCTATTCATTATGTTTAACATAATGGGGGAAAAAGAAGAGAGAGAATAAAAAATATCCCATATGTTTATCACAGGCTACATTTTAGGTTTTCCCCAATATGCTAAAAGCAGCACCTTTACAAATTAGAAACTGTGTATCAAAATGTGCAGAAATTTATTTTTTGCAGAAAATTTGAACTTATTGTAATTTAGAAAGTCAACAAAATATGCAATTTGACCAAGGTTGCCAAAACTTTTAAAAAAGGCACCCTTTTTGTTGTGTGTAGCACTGTAGGTGCCCTGTCTCAAAGCAGTCATGAGCCTTTTCTTTTTTTCTATGCTGACCAATCAGATCAAAGATAAAACAGGTATTTCATGACAGTTGATGTGCTCGATGCAAAGAGTTGGCTAGAGGGCTAGAACATCCTCCAGCTTTGGGTGTGGGGCAGGGTGAATGTTCTCTTTGAAGTGATGGAGCACCTTTCAATACATTTTGGACCAGTTGGAGTGATGTTTATGATTAAAAATCTTCCAACATCAGCGCCGGACCTCATAACTCTTGTGTTCTGACTGCAATCAGATCCTCACAGCAATAATCCAACAGCTAGGAGGTGGGGAAAAAACTGATGCAGTGTAGTATTGCAATATTTTTCTGCAAAATGTTGTGTTTATGTTGCGGCACCAAGTATGACTATTTATTTATTTATTTATTTAATATCATGCTATTATTACATTTAATATATTTGTATTGTTGTACATATGTCCAGTCAGATAAAATTGTTTCTGAAGTCCAGATGAAAGCACAAGACAAGAAATTGGAAACTGCATTTCCCACCCCTACCAGCATCTAGTGTAAATCTTACCTGGAACATTAGTGAATGTTACTGTATCAAGAAAGGGACAAACTCACCATTAATACCCCCTCAATACCCTCAAAATGAAAAAGCATATTGTTCTATATCTCTAGCTGCATCAATGCTTCCTTTTGACATATCTGAAGTGTTACTTTATTACTTCACCCTTTTCCTATCCATACTGCAACAGCAGGTGGATTAGTAAGTTACTGTAATGACTTTCTCTTCAAGTAAAGATGCTGGCAGATATGCCATTTGCTTTCTGTCGCTTTCTCATACCCTTGTCTCCTTGGTTACTGGCATCTACTTTATATATGCAAAGAAAAGGCCAGAAAGGAAAGGGAGGTAAAGTTTGTCCCATCAGGTTCGAACAACCCCCCCCCCCAACCTTCACAGATTGCCCTTGCAAGCAGGATTACAAAAAACGAGCTCCACATCTCAATTGTTCAATTTCATCAGGGATGACTGTATGGATGACTGTCAATCTAAATAAATGGACTCGAATGCAGTGACATTCGTCATACCTGTCATACCTGCCTACGTCTTACAAAATTTTGTCAGCGAGTGGCCTGGGCATATGAAATTGGCCATAGAACTCTTTTAAATCTGGTGCATTTACTTCAAGAACCACTGGTAAACAGGAGGGAAATTCCTAAATGTCGAGACAGCTCAAATAAGTTATGCACTGGCTTCTTCATTGCACACACTTTAGTTTAGGGATCCAGGTTTTGCTTGTAGTCTAAGTGTGAAGAGACTAGCCCATAGCATGGGCGTGGAAGAGTGCTAGCATGCATGTTAAAGCAACAGAGCTGAAATGAACGATTCGATGGGTGATTACACCGAGTAAAATGGCCAATAAAACTAGAGTGGTGGGGTCTAAAAATACCATACTCATATTCAACGATGATAATAGATATGCCTTCTCTCAGATGTCGAATGCACAATGCTATCTCATTCCCATGCCAAACTGCCATTCAGTGGCTGAACCAAGATACACTGTGTTAGAAAAATAATTAGAAAAAAAGAAAGAAAAAACATGGAAATTTCCCCTCATCTTCCCTCTGGAGCAAGTAAGGCTGTAAGGAAGTTTAGGATTGCGGGTCACACCTATAGCTGCGTGTACTGGAGTTCGACTAAATCGGGGCTGCCGTCAGTGGCATCTGGATCCATAAAGTAGAGTGTGGCAGTGGCAGCACAGTCCCGGGCGTGACGGGCAGGGGTTGGCCGCGGCTTTGCCGCCTGGGGGGTCACCTCTTTGGGCTGTGCCCGCCGACAGCGTGGGCCATTCCACCATGTCTCCAGAGCGGCCACCAGGCAGGCCAGCAGCAACCCCGCTGCTAGAATACAGAAAACCCCAGCAAAGCTGTGCAGTCTCAGTGCCCGCCCCTCTGGCTGTGCCTCAGCACCTCTGTCCAAGTCACAGCGACCCTTGCGTGGCCACCACTTCTGCTTTAGTATGTCCAGGTCACCCTTCTCCTGGAGCTCAAGGATCCTGCAGGAATATCACAATATTTAGATAGAGTCCAGTATATAGACTGAGTCCAGTATATGGACAATAACAATTGCTACTACTACTAGTAGTAATGATAAAGGCCAACACAATACTCATATTTATTGCTATACATTGACTTATGGTCTGTTCATTCAATAAAATATAATTTAAAAACTCATTAGAATGTATTCAGATGTGGTTACCATTTTGCATTTTGAGTCAGTGCACCTCTGTGCTGATCAATATTGGTCATCACTGACTGAAATAGTGCCATTAAATAGCAAATGCAGCAAGTGCAATGTCTATACAGAACCACATAAGAGCAACAGTGTACAGAAACAGGGGAGCACTTTGACATCTCTAATCAGGTTTTTAGATAAAAATTTCCACCCAGCAATTAAGGATAATATCTGATAAGCAGATACACAGTCCTAGCATTGTTTGTTCCTCTGTAATTTGTTACTATATATGTTCATAGGGCACAGAAAGCTGAGTCAACAGATGCAGTATAAAACATGCACGTTCAATTAGGAACATCAGTAGGAAACACTACACTTAATAAAGAAGATCCTACAAGTTACTTAATTGGAAGGCCAAAAAGGCATCCTACTGCATGCTGCAGAATATACATTGTAAAGTCTAAAAGAAACGTTACAAGCAAATTATTACATACTGCAAACAGAAATATTCTGAGAGCTTTAGGCAGGAAAGCAAAAAACATATTATACCTGCGCTATTGCCAAGTAAAAAACAAACAAACAAAAAAAACACTAAAAATTCAACAAAAAAACACTCTCTTTAAACCCAAGAACAATACACTGATTTTAAATAATATGTCAAAAGCAGAGTTAACGTCACTGACCTTCTGTCCTTTTAGAAATGTCTCTTTTAGTCTTGTCTAATAAACACAGTACTATTAGTAATGTCACACGAGGGCAATGGATTCACATACAACCCAGTCCCAATAAGACACAAGTGCACAAGAACACAGTACACAACAGTCAGAGCTGTTTTAGCAACATAAGTAAAACCAACTTAATATTTATCAGATGGTGTTAATGTTATGGCTGATCGGTGTGCAGTTGTAGGTACAAGGTTGGTATAACCTATTACTCTTTTCTGCATTAAGGCCAGATCCAGTTTAATACATTTGGTTCTTTGGCTTTTCACCACTCTTTAGTCTCCAGTCCAAGTCGAGTTGCAAGTAAGTAAGTCTGAATCAAGTCAAAAAGCAACTCTGTCACTGACACAAGACCTAATTACAGTTGTATGTCTCGAGATTCAAATGTAAAGCAGCTATTTTCAGTGTAGTCTGGCTAAAAACGAGTAGTCAGGACAGAGATGGAATTCTGGTGAAACAATAGGAAGAGAAAGCAAGGAAGCAGAGTGTACAAAAGAAATAAGGGCGGAAAAAAAGTTAGGATTGAGAGAAGAAACATTTAGAGCACTTACTTTTGCGAGAAGAGGTCTCTGTAAGGGCTGCCGTGCTGCAGTGCAAGGCCGTAGCCTTTGGTGCTCATGCTGTTTCCAGTGACCGTAAAGGTACATTCGTCATCTGTCAATGCGGCATATTCCACTACTGCCATGTCCCACAAGAAAGCATAGGACTCCCGCTTTGCCTTGCAGAAAAGAGACACATATTTAAACATACATATTTCTCATTACATATAATTTTTTTTATTAAAATAAAATTCAAGGTAATTTACAAATTTCAGCATTCAACAAAACTACAAAACAAAATGCATATGCCAGTAAAAAACCTTTAGATTTAATTGAATTAAATAAATGTATCAATGAAGACTGAAAAGAGTGAAAATAAACCTGTTCAAAAATGCTAAACAGCTGCAAACATTAACTGAATAGTTTTATTTTTTAAGAATTTTCATTTGAGAAAGTGTAAGAATGGATTACATACAGAAGTAAAGAAAACTTTTTATCATCTTTATGTTGTTTGACAAGATGCTAAAATTCTGCAGCTAGACATTGTTAGAAAGTCTAGAATGTTTATTTATATGCTCCTCTATGTGGACTGGCCTATATCATGAAAAAACTAAATTGTGCTCAATTTTTTAAATGAACTTAACGTTTAAATTTTAAAAAGTTTCAAAATGCATATTCACTCCAGTTCATATGTGGACACAAATGTGCAAAATTAGCCCATTTAGAATTGACAATTTTTGTGATATCACAAAAACCAACACATTAACATATATATAATACTACTGAGTCAACAGCAGTTTATTCCCTGTCCCTTGTGAACAGTGGTAACCTAAAGATGGATATTGGTGGCCTAGTGGAGGTACTGCTCCCCGTGTGTACATGTGATGGGTTAAATGCAGAGATCACAATTTGTTGTGGTGCATGTTGTGTGATTGTGTCAATGACAAATAAGTAAATTAGAGAGTTCATTTATCAGTCTAAAAAGTGCTGTAACAAAAAACAAAAAAATGGCTGTTTAATTCAAGAGGATAAAAATAGATTGGAAAATGACCATGTAAAATGAATTATGACTTTATACATGAAATACATAAAATAGATTTTCCTCACACCCAACATGCACTCAACTGTTGCTCAACTCAGCGATGCAAAATTCAAACTATGTTTAAATGTCCCAGAGTACACATAATGCAGCATTTCATTGTTTTATTTCCTCTATCAGTAGTGAAACCCTTGTTGTTAATAGAACCATTTTTTAAAAAAATAAAAGTTTCTTTAAAGAAGCAGGTTATCCATCATGGAGAACAACTATTGTACCATGAAAAGAATTTAATCTTTGACATGCTTTTATTTATTTTTAATGGTATATATATACAGTGGAGGAAATAATTATTTGATCCCTCATTGATTTTGTAAGTTTGTCCAATGACAAAGAAATGAAAAGTCTCAGAACAGTATCATTTTGATGGAAGGTTTATTTTAACAGTGACAGATAGCACATCAAAAGGAAAACTGAAAAAATAACTTTAAATAAAAGATAGAAACTG
>JBBPDA010000001.1:39770681-39794450 GCA_037974385.1 Arnoldichthys spilopterus
CAGCACCAGGTAGGTGCTGTTTAGGAAGCACTTACTCCTAGGACACGCATTGAACGTGCAGCACCAGGTAGGTGCTGTGTAGGAAGCACTTAGTAGTAGGACCAGTAGTGAACGCACAGCACCAGGTGCTGCTGAAGAAGCGCTTAGCAAGTGTTAGCAATATAGGATACGGTATCGAACTTTACACGGACTGAGCTGAGCCTAGCTCTAGCAAAGGTGGTTGCTACTGAGCGCCCCACGAGGCTTTCTCCTACCGAGCGGCAGTGCACTGGTTCCCGTGTTGCTGGTTTTTGCAAATAAAGAGTCTTCGTGACAATAAGACAGAAATGGTAAACAATGATTTCTCTTGTTGAACTTATATACACTGCACTACACTGTAAACTGGCTAACACCTTTTTAACCCTAAAGGTAATAACAGCACTCTTTTAATGCTATAAAGTATCACATGAAATATGTTTCTTTCCAACAATTAACAGTGCAGTAGGGAAAGAAACAAAGACAAAGACATTTCTTAAAAAAGGATGATTTTTGCTTCATTGGATGCTTTTCTTAGCCATGAGCACAGGGAACAGTGGCAGTGGCAGTGGTGGCCTAGTGGTTAGGGCACTGTGCTGGGGACCTGAAGGTTGCAGGTTCAAGTCCCGGCTCAGGCACTACTAAGGTTTCCATGTCTTGGAGGTCACTTTGGATAAAAGTGTCAGCCGTAAATGGAACACATTAAAATGCTCAAGGTGTTTTTGATAGATGTTGACCTCAGTAGTCCATGAGTGCAATCAAACTCCAAATAAGCATAGAGTGTATCCAGTTCTTTTTGGGGAGGTGTAAGTCTCCTGATAATTTCAAACACACACTGCTCTCTGAATGAAGATAACTATAGACTTCACAGAACAGAACACAATCGCTGAAGATAAACAGTGATTTGGATAGTTATTTGAATAGGCATTCCGGGCTGCTCAATTGGAGTTCAAAACCCAAAAAATCTTTGTTATTTGTAAACTTCTCCTTTTCAAACATAATGCTAGGGTTTGTGTCTACACAGAGCTTTGACATATAGCAATTGTGAAAATCAGAATGACAAATCTGCTCTGAATGACAAAAGTTCTGCAGATATTTTTGTTGATTTTTATCAAACTTTTCCACAATTTAGCTGTGGCCTATTCCCTGCTACTAATGCAACCTACGCTGGACAGCTCAACACACTTTGAGGAGAAAGTGCTAACTGCCAAATCTACTACATCAGCTAGCAGACACCTGTGTAGGCTTGTGTCATGCTGAGTGGAAATGTGCCATTCTATCCATGCAGAAATAGCTAGGCTAATTGTACTGTTTTGGACTCCTGGGCACAGATGGCTTTAGCAGAAATTTTAATTTTAGTTTCTACTAGTTACAGAAGGTGTTGCACAAAGTTTAGTTCTAGGTCCAGTTTTGTTTATAATGTCAATGTGCATCTCTATATGCATTATTTTATATGTTGATAAAATTAAATGAATTTACATTTACATTTGCTTATGTTTAATCTACCATACTCCACCATATGATTATACTGTCCTGGACTCCTGGGCACAAATAGTTCTAGTGTTACAGGGGACTGAAACATGCAAATTGTCAATTTTAGGGTGGATTCTTTGTGATTTTGATGAACCAATATTAACATGCTTAAGTGCTCTCCTTTCCCAACCCACCCCCCATCCCACTATCAAGTCAATTTCACCTTTGTTCCCAGCTGCATTTACAAGTATGTTAGTTATGCTAGCTAGATAGAATGCCAGAGACAAAGTTCCACTTTTTTGTCACTCTGCTTATTCCAAATCTCACTTTCACTTTTGAAGCGGTTAAAGAATCATCTTTATTTTAGGTTATTTTTGCTTTACCTGCTGCTCATTTAAAGGGTGTTCAATGATGAGTATTTGCAGTGTTTTTAGCAGTATTTACACTGTATTTAGTGTTTTTTATTTATTTATTTCATGCCTCCTTTTATATACATAGCTAGTTAAACTTGCTAATGTGTTAGTATCATGAATGCTTAAAGGCGAACCTGCCAACCGTTATTTTCCTTTACATAGGTAAATTTTCAAGCGAAATGTTGTCAAACTTCATTATCTGTTTTGACAACTTTTAAATGTTTACCAAAGTTTTACTTTATCCCTTTTAAAACACCCACTTTTGGCAGTTTAAAATGAGTGAAATCATGTCCTACCCATGAACGATCCTTATCTTAATATCCTTTTTCACTCAGAAATAGGTCACTATTTAAGGAGAAATTAAGGAAGAAGAAGTTCTGATGTCTGCTTTAGGTTGATTATCCTGAAAGCCTGAATGGTTCTCTAATGCTATATTCGCTTATCCATAAACAAGTATCCAATTTCATTTGGTATTTATCCACAATTTAGCAAAGCACAGATGTGACAAACACTGAATGGAGTAAAATGTTATACACATGGCCTTGCACACTCACATACACCTACACAGATCAGAAGTAGTGACAGGGAAGGGATTCAGCCATTAAATAGTTTCAAAAGAATGAAAATTGTCTTTGGCTTTGACAGCCTTGTCAGATTGTGTTGGAATAGCAAGGGTAAAAAATAGGGTCTCATGGCTCAGTCAGAAGCTTTCCTGACAGATTTTAATACCCCTCCGCTCTTCTTTGTTCCGTCCTCTTGGCTATGGGGTCTCCAGAGAGCACGATTATCATATCCCACAGTTCCACTGCCTGATGCAGCGGTCACACAGAGTTTATTCCTACCAGCTTTACGCCCCCACCCCCACCATCGCTCTTACACACTCACACACAAACAAACCTGCAGAGCTTAAAGCTAGTGACAGGGAGCCAATGGAGAGTATGTGACAGGAAGGCAATAGAGGTAGTTTTCGTCTCTTTACAGCAGTCACAAAATTTCACCCTTTGTGACACTGGCAAGCATGGATCTGCAACAGGTGCTAATGGGGATTGGGAGGCAAAAGAAGTAATCCTCCATCCCTGCCACTTTCCTTATCTTCTTCCTAGCACTCTCACATAGTATACAAGCCCTCCCAGCCAAACGTGCTTCGAAACCATGGTTGCCCATTTGTGGGCCTGAAGCAGGAGTGGGAAACATGGCGATATGTTGTTGTTGTTGTCTATACAATACTTTTTCAGTGAATATTGCATATTTTCAATACTTGATAGGTTTCATTCCAAAATGCTATGTTACATATGCATGTGTAACAATTTTTCATATAAAAAGGTTTTAAAAAAACAGCTCACACTAAATGCAAAATGTGAATGTTTCTAAAATAATGAAATATAATCTGATCTACATCTATATATATATATATATATATATATATATATATGTATATATATATATACGTGTATATATACTCTATATATATATATATATATACTGATCAGCCAACATTATGATCACCTGGTAATACTGTTTATGTCCCCCTCATGCTGCTGAAACAGCTCTGACTGTGGTACACTGTGTGTTCTGACACCTATCTACCATTGTCAACATTAACATTTTGTGTAACAAAACTCCTCTTTGGGATTGGACCAAACAGGCTAGCCCTCAATACCCATGTGCATCAGTGAGATTTGAGGGCCCATGACCCTGTGGTGAATTCACTATTTGTCTTTCCTTGGATCACTTTTGGTAGGTACTAACTATTGCATCCATAAGACTTTGGAAATTCTCTGACTCATCATCCAGCCATTAAAATAAGGCCCTTTTTAAAACGGCTCAGATCCTTACTTTCACCTATTTGCACTGCTTCCAACACATTAACTTCAAGAACAGCCTGTTCATTTGCTGCCTAATATATCCCACCCCTTGACACGTACCATTGTAACAAGATAATCACTTCCCTGTCGGTGGTTTTAACGTTGTTTTCTACACACAGAGTAGTTTTACTGGCAATAACACTGAAATATTTTGTTTGTATTGTTTCTCCAAATGCAATACTTTGCAAAACACCATTTCTCTCAGCTATATTTTTCTTTATTTTTATAGCCCTGACCTGTGAATGTGCATTCATGAGATTCATGTCTTATTGCCTATGAGTTAAATGATGCAATGATTACAAAGCGTGCTTTTCACTGACTATGTATAACCAACATTACATTGTACACTCTATGGTTTTATCCCCTCAAGCTAAGAGCCTCCCGACAGCAAACCTGGTATGCTTATTCAGAAAAGGGCTCCAGGTATGTTTTTTTCCTTAATATCACACTTTTGGCACATAATCTCTTGCATCTGTACGCAGCCTGTCAGAAAGCAGCTTGCCCAGATGGCTGAAAGCACTATTATAAAGAATCAGGGCTTGCAGGTTCAGCTGTGTTTGTTTGTACTGGGGTGTAATGACACCTGAAAATGAGAGGCAGCCATCATTCCTGAAATTATGCAGGCATTGGAGAAAGACTCTGCAGCGGTTATGATAGACCGAGTGGCCATGGTGTTATAAGCCCTGACATTAACATGTCCAAATATAACAGTGTGATCTATTTAGACATCTTGTGTTTCAAAGCACTGTGGGTGCTCACACACCTTCTTCCTATTGCATCCTCTATTTGAGGTACAGGATAGAGCTGCTGCAGTGTAAAATTCACTTTTGCATACCTTACTATTGCACTACTGTGAATCGCCTCGTTTGTTCCAGTTCTGTGCCACAATTTGCTTCTGCGACTCATTTTATAATGCATACAGTTTTAAAAGTAAAAGGTTCTTACATTCTTTTTGTGACTCCCAAAATAACCTTGCAAGGAAAGCTTTTTTGTAAATGAAGATTGCAAATGTAAAGAACCATCTTACAGCTTTAAAGAACCTCAATGTGTACCTCCAAGTCCCACACAGTATTATATATTTATTTATCATGTAGTACTCTGCAAAAGTCTAATGCATCTGTGCAAATAGTTTAAAGACATTTATCTCATAACATTTTAGCACTAGAATAAATGCAAGCAAACAAAGCAGTAAAAATGTTACTGGTTAGAAGGACACAGGTTTAGTTCTAGTTTTCTCCTCAGTGCCTCCAGGCATTGCAAACCCGTCAAACCAGATCCTCTATGGAAACTTCAAGCAATACTGGGCTTCCACCAGAAAAGGTGTGGAAATGGTAAACCACACACTAACATACATAAAATCACTGTTTACTGTATTAAAGTTATTTGTATTTATTTTGATATTAGTGTTTTATAAGGAAAGACTGTCCAGCTTTACAGCATAATTTTCTTTTCTTTCTTTTAGACCAAATCATTGGTAATCCACTTAGTTCTTACTCTGCCCTCTGTGTCCATTCACAATTATTTGAGTATTTTTTTTCTTTTTAACCTTAGTGTTGTTAAGTGTAATTGTGTTTGTTATGCGTATACCCTGGCCATGTTTCTGCACTCAAACTTTCCCTCAAGGATCAATAAAGTCTATCTATCTAAAATGCAAATGTTGAGCGGTTCAGAGTCTTGGGAAAAATTCAGGCAGATCTCCGATGGTTGTAATTTAACTTTTATTTCTATTATAAATGATTGCCAGAGGATCTCCATTTCAATTCTTATGCAGAACATCTCAAGAAAGAGCATTCAAAGATTGCAAACATAATGCTTTTTGAGTTAAAGTTGAAATTGCCCAAAGGCAGCTGCAATAAACTTTTTACCCTACCTGAGCAACAGCTGTGATTTAGATTGTAGTGATTGAGACTCAGGGAAAATATGTCTTCAGTTGTTCTCAAAGCTGCAGCTTGACTGATTGCTGCCACCTTGACAGCTTCATCTGTGGCTATGGTTTATGCCTTATCAAATTCAACAATCAGAGGTTTGGAAAAAAGAGCACTACTGGAAAAATAAATTGGAGAAATAATGTCTGGCACAAGTCATAAAATGCTTCAGGTCTCATCTATAAGAATGCCCTTTTCTTTTAATCCCTCACAACAACATCTTGTGGTTATTGTCAGAGTGAAAATAAGTAATCAGAAGCCCCACTGGGCAACTCAACAAACCCTGGTTTGTATTGGCACTGGACATGGCAAAAGGGGCAATGTCAAAGGATGGAATAGGATGATGGGAGACTCCACAGTCATACAGCACTATCACTCTACTAACAGATAACAGCACTGCGTAATACATACATATATACACATACATAGACAGTAATATCAAGACCAGCTATGGGAGTTTTTTCTGCCAAGACTGGGGCATCACTTAAAAACTGTAATACTACTCTTAAGCAAACTATACTGACTAGTGAACGGGAATTTAATGGTCATTCTCGAGGCTCATGTGAAAGAAGACCATACACAAGAAGCCTGTATTTACATTATGAATGGCAACACATAATGTATTTTACCCTCAGTGATTTCATCTACAATCATTACAAATCACCACCACCACCCCCAACAACAATTATTTTGCAGAAAACTTTTTTCCATGGAAGTTTAGATAGACCTGGGGTTGTCTATTCTTCTCCCCCTGTTAGACTCCTCATTTGAGAGTTTTTGCTACTGCTTTTGGTCATATATTGTTCTACAATCCCATTAAAGCCTGTTCAGTACCTGCCAACATTTGCATTATGAATAGAACAGCAAGACATTGCTACATTCAACTCTGCCAATATGAACCAGTGACCAGTTGGCCAGACAAGCAAAAAACAAAAAACAAAAACAGTAGCAACAAATGCAAAATAGTTTTGTTTGACTGATTAATTTTGTATGTATGGTTTGTATGGCCTTTGTTGTTTTTTTCTGTTTTGTTTTTCTTTTGTTGTTTACTGATGTTGCTAGTTTACCAATGCAATGCAGTATCCTCATGTGCAATTACTATAAAAGTTTAGCTTTGAAATCATTTTGTAATAATCCAACTTTAGATATTCTACTTGAACTTGATTAAACCCTTTAGTATATAAAGCATCAGAGGTCTCTGTGTATAACAAAGTTAACAGAGTTTCCAATATGCTTCTATCTAAGTGCTTGGGGACTACAGACATACTTGTATTAGCCAGGTCGAGAAAAATATACACCGCACAGTTGTTAGTGCATGTTCTCTGCATTAAAAATTTTCCCAGTCATACTGGTGGAGCCTCCAGAGTTTACTATGCTTTACTGGCAAAACTTTGGTCAGCTTTGTAAATTTCAATTGGCTTATAAAAGTGGCTGTCTCACCTGTGCTCTGGAATGAACTTAGACATAAAGTCCACAGGCCTGTTATTCTCATTCGTTCCTTTTCTCATTCATTACCATGGGATATTCTGCACAAGACAGTGTGCCTCCAGTTGTCATTGCTGTTGTTACAGCCTCTTAAGCTATTCAACTGATTCCCATGTGATTTTATCCCTTTTGCAGTTGTTCAGAAAATTAAGCAAAATGCAAATCACAGCTACAACAAGATATTTTTACCCTTTTTAGCCTTTTCTCTAATTTTGTGCTTGGGTTTTTAATACTTTTAACTTTTGAAAGACTTACATGCAAAATGACCAACCACAGACTGTTGATTGGAGATCAACTCTAATGTGTGGAGATTGGGAGGTAGAGCAACCAACACATGGTCCAGAAAAAAGATACAGTTGAACAGTATCAGGGGAGCCCAAATTATTTAAAACCAGAAGTCTCCAGTTAAGAGGAAAGTATCTGGAGAAGTGACAGGCTGGAGAGCAGAGGAGTGAGTTGTAGTTGGACTTGATGGTGGTTTTGTTTATACGTTTGGCTTAAGATTTTTTGACTTGCACTTATAGTAAAATAAATGTCTGCTTTGCCCCTATGCTGGCCTATGAGTATGTGTCTCTCCTCCTACACTTGTTTCACCTCAGGGAGTTTGGGTGGGATTCTACTGCTAGATGGTTTGCTTGCGTGCTTTCACTGCAAGCACAATCCATTTTTTTCAGCTGAGAAGCATTTTTGCTTGCTTCCTGTAAGATCCACCACTATAATAGCAGTCCACTGAGGTGGAAGCACACATGGTTTCTAAATGAAATGGAAGATAACAGTCCAATTAATTCATTGCGTGTTATGCCCAAAACACAGCTATGTTTATTTAAGAGACTAAGAAAAACCCCTTTGACCAGGGGCATGGCACGGAAACCAGTTTTCCTGTTGGTAAACTAGCAGAAGTTATCATGGTTCGAAAAGTGGCCAACTGCTTCCTATTGGTGTCTAACAATAAGACATTCTCTTGCACTCTTTATTTTTTAGCACTTATATCTAGTCTAACCTAGCTATAGCTAATTTCCCATTAAATAAAAAATGTATGCAAAAAATGTAAATCTATGATTGGTTCTGTTAATGAAACACCATATGTTTCACATGCTTTTGCAACAGATATTAATTTTTTGTAGTTCGAACAACTGATTGCTTGTTTTCTAGAGTACACAACCACAACATTGCTTTAAAAACCAATCACTAAAAGACAAGGTGGTACAGTTTACCTTTACCATTCCTTAGGGCAGAAGGCTTTGAGAATGGCATTACGGATGTGCTTAAATGCAGCATTTCAGGCACAAATTAAGTTGATTACACCTGTATTCTTTGAGCTTCTACCCTGAGTAATGGGACAAGGGAGGAAAACATGATCAAAGCCTATACAATATTTTCCAATCACTCCTTTCTCCATTAGTTTGATGAATGGGGCAGACACACCCTTTAGACAGAGGAGAGGCCCTGAAAAATGATGCAATTACTCGTCTTTGATTAGAAGAAGGAGGGAAAACTAGTGGGGAAAGGGGTCTTTAAGGAGATTCTACAGCTAGTTTGAAAATGGTCTTTACTTTTCTTTTGTATATCTGTCATAGTCTTCTGGGGGAAGTCAGCCATGAACAGTCAGCTGGGCAATATTATTATTATTGACTGGCTGGAATATGTTTTTTATATGGATATTACAAAGAAAGGACTCTATAAGCCTAATCCCTGCAGATGTGTTTCAAAGCTCAAAGCCAAACATTGCCTGACAATTATCTTTTTGTGCATGCTTATATAAATGCTGCTCAAAATATAAAATGATAAACATAATCATCTCTGGAAACTGCCTACAGATCAGGGAACAGATTAATATCTGCTGCACAGCATGCATTAATACATTCATTATTGCTACTGTGCTATGTTCTTCAGAGCTGTTCTCATAATAAAAGGTATTAATGACATGGAGTGACCCACCCTAGGAACTGATAAAAATGATTAAGCATGAGACCATTCAGCAGCTGAAATGTGCTGTTTTTTATGTAGCATCTGTTTTAAATACCCATCTGGTGTTAAACACATCTTCTTATTTCTGTCAACTTCCATACCTTCCTCCTTCCTACCTTTATTCTTTCCTTTGAAGAGATTTTTGCTTTGAACATCAGTAAAGGCTCCATTATTCAATTATACAAACATGCAAACAACAGTAGATTTTTGTGAAATCAGACCAAATGCCACCATGACAGTGTGCAGGGAGAAGGACATGCTTATTAGTTTGGCTTATTTACTCTGAGAAAACCTTTAGACAGAAAAGGACCTGACATCTAGTTTTAGTTTGCTGTCAGAATTGGAAAAGCCCTTTTCATGTCTGAAAGCCCTTTTTATGGTTCTAGAGGCTGATTGACTTAGTTATGTAGAAGACATTGTAAAAGAAATGAATAAACCAAGGTCCTGACCAGCACAATGGTTTGGTGCAGAATGCAATGTATAGTACTGTGCAAAAGCATTCAGCATTCATTTTTTTGTCTCAGAAAAAAACCGGGAACATGTACTTAACAGAAAACTACAAAGAGGTCCCAATAACTAAATGTAATCTCAACTTTTTCAGCATTTAGTGTGCCCACCCTTTGTATTAAATACAGCTTATGTCCTTTTCAGATCCCTTGCTTTCAGTTTTTCTATATAAATCTACAGGAACATGTTTCCATGCTTAGTGTATATGCTTCAAAATTCTTACAAGTTGATTGCATTTTCAGCTTCTCACTACCCAAGTGATCCCAATTACAGATTAGGTCACCATCTACATGTCTTGTTTCTGAGTTCTAAACCAAATGTTATTCTTTTCTTTTCTCAGTAATGGCTACTTAACAAGATACACATCCTTTCAGATCCACAGTGTTGAATTGTCATCTAAAAGTGGAAGGATGAACACAGAAACACCTATGGATTTTTGTTGTTCTACCAGGGCTTACCATTGATGACCATTTCTCTCCTTGAATCTTCATATCTCTTATTTTGCTAGTCAAAATGTACATGAGAAAGCAATATGCAAGGCAGCTGAGGCATGTGTGGGTAGTTGCTTGTGTGAATGTGCTGATGAGGGGAGCATAATGTCAGTGAAAGCTTTGGGAACATTTACATTTATTCATGTGGCTGACGCTTTTATCCAAAGTGACTTCCAAGACATGGAGCAATGTAGTGGGACAGTACCTTGTTTAAGGGTGCCTTAGTAGTGTCCGCACCAGGACTCGAACCAGCAACCTTCAGGTCCCAAGGCCAATGTCCTAACCACTAGGCCACTACTGCTGGAACAGCTTTTATTAAGAATTCACTGCTGTAACTGATTGCTGAAAAAGTGTTGAAGTGGGAGTGGGGGACATGACATGGGCATGACATTACAACTACTTGTTGAGGTTTCTTGTTTCCTATAGTTTCCTTAGTTTAATGTTTTGAAAAATGAAAAATGCAGAACATGTACTTAATGAAAGAAATTATTTTGACCTTAAAAAAAAAGTAAATGAAAGGGTGATCTTTTGCATATTGTTGTATTTTACAGTGGCTTCAGATGTGGAATTTAATATAAGAAATTAAACTTTTAATACTAACAGATGCTTGCATTGGCTATCATGCAAGCTTGAACTGACCATGCAGTGGCCTTGAGTTTAGGCTCATTGGCAAAAGCTTGGCCTCTTATTGCTGGCCATAAGCAGTCAGCCATGACCCAGCCCTAACTGAAGGTCTTGTGTGGTTTTGTCATGTTCACAGCTCAGTGAACCACATCCTGGAATGGTGGATCACTTCTCACAATGCCTGTGTGGATTTATCTACAGTCTGTTTACTTAGAGCTAGTAAGGCATATCTGCTGGGCAGCCATAGCCTACTGTTAAGGAACTATGTATTGGTGGAAAAGAGCATTTATTGTGCATATTAACCATTCAGCAAGAAAATGTTTTTAACAGTTTTACTGGTTACCTGTTACTACATTTGTTTGTTTGTTTGTTTGTTTTTTTGCTACAGAGCTTGTTTTGAAACAGCAGTTTCAGGCCAGTGACAATATAGGCCGCAACTGTCAAACAATAAAAATTCAAATGGAAGGCTTTAATAGAAAGCAGTAAGTGGCACACCCATGTGATGGTACATGCTGATGGGTTAATAAAAGTTTTATTAAGCAATGGTGTATTTTATCATATTTTATTATGTGAGCTCTGTGTTATGTATCATTTCCATTGCATCTTACCTAGTGTAAAATCACTGTAATGCATAACCTCCTGTGGCTTATCGCGAAATATATGTGCTGAGAGCAGTTCAGTTCCTCATAAATTACACTGCATGTTGTGCTGTTTTTTAGCCTCCCGTTTGTTCTATCATGCACCGAAAGCCAGTCATACTCCTATAGATCAGCAGTCTGCAATCAGAGGACTTTTGCTGCAGGGTAGAGGGCACATGTCTGTACAGAAATTAAGTGAATTGATTTTTCACCACTGTTTTCACTGATACCTCATAGAGCAGAGATGCCAAAAGTCAGCAGAGAGAGAGCAATAACAGTGATGATATATCTAATGTGGCAAAAAGAAATATGTTTCTAGATGCCATCAGAGGAAGCTTGAGCGCGAGAAAGAGAGAAAGAGAGCGAGAGAACGACAGAGAAACAAAAAAATGCTTTCTTTAAATAAAATACACAATATAATGAAAGTGTTCAGCGTCAGATGCGCATTAACATCACTAACAATCCACAATGTCTAGGTCAATGCGAAGGTGGGCAGTGCCTAAAGAAAAAAGAAATCCTCCCCAACACTTTTCTTCCAGCTATTTCACCCAATACTGTACCATAGTAGTCACATAAGTCCAAGATAAGTCAATGTTTCAGCTCTATCTGTCATGGTATCAGTGCACATAGCATTAATGACTGGCATGTGTGTGAAGGTACCATGAATGCAGAGGTGTGTATTGGGAATTTAGAGAGACATATGCTAGTAATTACTTTTCCCAGGAAGTTCATGGCTGTTTCAGCAAGACAATGCCAGAACTTATTCTGCATGTGCTACAGTACAACAGCGTATCTTCATGTGTGTGTGTGTGCTTGACTGGCTTGTCAGCGGTCCAGATCTGTGCTGAGCATCTAAAGTCTTGTATTAATCAATAATGGACAAATATTCCACTTGCAAAACTAGAATCCTATATATATAGTTATATAAAACTGTTTATAATAGCAGCTATGTTTTGTATTTTAAGAGCAGCGCTTCAGTTTTGGGATTAATCTATACAGTATGGTGCAATACAGGTATGTATTTTTGTCCAAATGAATTTATTTTTATTCAATGAAAGTCTGCAGTGAAAGAAAAGCATGGATTTCTAGCATGGATCTAGCATGATTTTTTTTTTTAGATCTTTGCTTTTCACATTATTTAGAATAACTTTTGTGTTACGACTTTACATTTGGCATCTCAAAAAAAACATTTTGATTAGACAAGTGTTTAGTATTAGTTATGTCTATGAGAATGATTAAAATTACGACAAGGAGCTTTGTAATAGCTAGCAGTAAGTAGACTTAGTTAATTAATGAGTACAGTATTAAGCAGTGGCCTTAGGGCCTTCTATGCCTTCAGAGAAGATCTAAAGTTTTCGTGAAAATATGTATTTGTACTGTAAGTGCACTTTGTTTACTAGAATCATGCTTATTGCATTTAAATCATTTAGATCATTGCTAAGTGTAAGGGTAAAATATCTTGAAATAGAACGTTGTTCACTCAGAAATCTTTTCCCTTACTATCTATGCAGACACAGCCAACCAAACTCTCCAACTTATTAGGACTTCAGGAGCTAGAACGAATAATTTAAATTACCACCATTATAATTTTATAATGTTTTGATGAACAGTGGATGATACCAATTTTATGAGCAAAACAATTTGAAAATCACTCCAGACCTTCTGGATTTTTAAATATATTTTACAATTTTTAAATTCACATATTATTATTATGCATCCCATAGAGGTGTGAGAAACTAATATTTATAGCCTGAACTGCAGGCCTAGCTGTAGTAGTCATGGTTTGCAAATGTATTCAGTAATGTAATGTATTAATTTATTACTGGGTAGTAACTTGAGCAGACTACTATATTAAATAAGGGTAATCAGTAATTTATTAGCATTGTAGTTTTTTTAACCAATTTTGCTATGGATGCTAGAGTTGTAGTATTTTAGAGCTTTTAAGGTTTCATTGGGCTTCAGTAGTCACTTCATTTGGCATTATGCTACACCTCACTTTATTTGTCACATTGCATTTGTCAAAACACAAAAGTTTCAGGTCACTGTGGAGCTTCAGTAGTAGACTTCACCCAAGCAGGGAGCATGATGCGACGAGTGCATTTGGCCTCAGGCATGGTATTGACAGAGACATTAGGCAATGAGGCAGTAGTGAGGCTGTGGGAATTGAAGGTGAGAACAATATAGAGAAGGGCTTTATACTTGGTTGGTGTGGCTTCCGTAAATACCCTTCAGGCATTTGTCTGTGTGTGTGTGTGTGTGTGTGTGTGTATGTGTGTGTGTCTGAGTGTATATCTACCACATATAGGAAACCGTTGCAACAGATCAGTGCTGAATAGATAATTCCAGAATCCTAGTAGTTAGATAAGCCAGAGTTTCTATATTTTATACACCCTGTCAGTAGGAAAATTTCCCTGAGGGAAAGCCTCATTATCATTATCTGGTAGACAGAATGGTAGACCTGTTCTACTCTGGGTTCAGCTACAAATGAGCACACTAATGTATGTAACCTTATGCAAGTCCTAGCACTAACCTTCCATTCATTTTTTGTGTACTGGGAATTATGTAAAAACATGTACTAGCTATGCTTCTCAAATTATGGTTCACGTACTCCTAGAGCTATGTAAAAACGTTTACATTTACATTTATTCATTTGGCTGACGCTTTTATCCAAAGCGACTTCCAGGACAGAGGAAACAATCAAGCGTTTGCTTTGCATAGATCAACAATGTTGGCACACATTTTACATTTACATTTGTATGTTTGAAGCTCTGATGGGCAGATGATGGTACTATGTTGTGTTTGAGCTGTGGTGCATGTTAGTAAATGACATTACACTCATCTTCCTCTTCCCTCACCATCATCAACACTCAAGTGTGAACCACACCTGTACAGGCCTAAGAAGCATCTTTAACAATATTTATACACTCAGTGTGGTTCTGTTTAGTTTGTGTTTAATTTTAGAATATTTTGCATCACACTAAGTGTGTGTGTGTGTGTGTGTGTTGTGAGGACCAAATGTCCTCACAATGACAGGAACACAGAAAAATCTGTATAAGTGGGGACATTTGTTTCCCCACAAATTAATCTTTTTTTTAATGAAAGATTAAAGAGCAGAACACTTGTCTTCTGTTTACTGGGGTTAAGGTTTGGGTTAGGTTTAGGTGTTGGTGTAGTATTACTGAAGTATTTTTTGTATTTGAGTAGGTCTAGATGCCAGTATCTTTTGATAAACATATTTTAGGCTCAATATTTCCAGGCATATTTTTACACAGAAGACATATACTTAAGTACAATTCAGTATTCAAGATGTAAGCAAAGTCATTTAGGACTGGGTTTCCTGAAAGATGGTTCTTAAATGAGAGACTGAGCATCACTATAAACACCCTCTCTTCAAACTGCAATTATCTTAACATTAAGATGCTTTTGGGAAACTGGGCCCAGAGTGCTTTGATGTGAAATTATGCTTCTTAAAGAACCACAAGAAAAAAAGATTTAATCACAGAGGTACTGAATTCAATCATTGGTTGTAAAGTCTACAGCACAAATATAGCCATTTTATATACTGTCCTAAAAACCTACATGTGTATATTGAGTTTTTTTATGTTATGTTGGTAAGGTATGGTAAAAAAAGCTGGTAAATCAGATTTTTCTTTTTTTGTCCTTAGTGGGTACCCAACACCACCTTATATACAGAAGAAGGACCAATGATTGGCAATCTATCCTCTTGGCTCGATAGTGGTTTCTACACTTAGCCAAATGTTCCGAGCTCTCAGGGCAAACGATCCTGGGTTGGGAAAAAACTTCAGTGTAAAAACATCCTCAGTCTGAACTGTATGTGCCATAGTTACATTGCTAATAAAAGTTTATCATTTTCATATCTTTATTTTCTGTTCAAAACCTTTGGCATTGGATTGGAAGTTTTCATAATGTTTCAGTTTAAAAATTAGGCTGAGGCATGTTCAAAGGTATGTTATTATTTTTTAAAATTATTATTTTACTGGTCAGGACAAGGGAACCAAACAAACTACCACTGATTCCTATCAACACCACTGTAAAAAATTCTTACTTGATAAGTTTTCCAAAAGTGCATTTCACATCAAACAGATCTAAATTGGAGGGGTAAAAGGGTGGAATTCCCCTTTAATCCAGCAATGCTCATAGGGAGATCCAAACTGTTGGGTTTTGTTTTGTACTGTTAAATATTTTGATGAATGGATGCAATTGTTTGAATTATTTTTTTACTTTTACTTAAGGGTGACATAATAATAATCATTAAATAGACTGATGGTGTCTTTAATGACAGAAACCAATTATGTCCAATTTAGGGACATTAAGGATTATGTCCTTGTTAGAATTTTTTTTCACTTGTAGCTTCCATTTAGATTAGATTTTAAATAGGCCTATTCTGCAAGCAGCATATTGCCACTTTTTATTTTCCTTAAACTCTCTGCAGACAAAACTAATCTTGCCTTTGAAAAAGTAATGTTGGGGTTTCCAATTCAAATACGAATGGGCAAATAACAACTTGTTTCATTTGTGATCCAGAAAATCTTGATAGCTTTCAAGTGGGTTGAGTGCTTTTGCCACCCAACACAGCTTTTACTGCAGCTTTTAAGTTGGAGCTGGAGGAAAATTATGAAATCTCTTAGAAAGCCTGAAAATGGCACATGATGAAGAAAGCCTTTATGTTTGTATTACAAAGAACATAAAAAGAAAGCACATCTCAGTAACCACAAAGCGATTTCCAGTGACAATAGCAGAAAGGTCAATACCAAATCTGTTTGCCTCAAAGTTTTCCACCCACCTAATATCTGCTGAGAGTCAAACTAAATGATGCACGTGTTCATTGAGAAAGAAATTCTAAGGGAAATTAAGTTAGTTTGATATGGGATTTATGGCCTAAGATCTAATACGCTGAGAATGAGACCTGCACCTTTTCTGAATACATTTATTGAGACTAAAATATGTGAATGAGTATTTGAATATTTAGCACTGGATTAGGATGTGATACTTTAAAAGAATTATTCCATTCCTCATCATTTTACCATACAAGACAAGATTTTTTTCTTCACTCTGAAAAGAGGTACTACTGTTAATGTAAGGAGATTTTATTCTAATTTCTATGGAACGTAGTCCTGAAGTTCCGCATAAAGTGTGGATACACTTGAAATCTGATGACAATTTGAAAAAAGCTAACAGTTAGATATACGAGAATATGTTTTTAGTACCAGATTTAGTTCCGACCTCACACCAGAAATGGCACTCCAACTGAATCTTCTTTAGTAACACTTCACCTTCAACCTAGCATAGACCACCAGTCATTAAACCAAACCAATCAGGTTGCTTAAAAGCACTGCTACAAATGATAACTTGTAACTGCAAGAGAAGCAAATGAGCAGCAATGAGAAACCAAGTCAACTGTATTGCACTACATCAAGCTGATGTCCAACACAGCATCAAAACACAGAGAAAAAACTAATCAATGATATGGAGAAACGTGACCTGCATAACCTTTCCTTTATTTTTATACACTCCTTAACCAACATAAAGGAAATCAATAAACCGTTTACAGGGAAAGACTACAAGGCTAGCTGGCTGTAAGTTAGCACTCTCCTCCAAGCATGTTAAGCCATTCAGTCACATTGCATTAGAGGGAGGTTTGCTCCCAAATACATGTACTGCCCCAAAGCATGTACTGTCCTTGACCCTCCCAGCAGTTCTGATATCACATGATTGGGGAAGTCATAGTTAGTGGATGGATTTGCATTAATGTTATATCAAAAACATGGGGATAAAATCAAGTTTGTGTCACTTTAGTAATTCAATCATACATTTTTTATATTGAAAGGTAGATCGCACACAATATGTGGCATTGTAATTGCAATACTTAGATTTTTTTTCCATAATGTGCAACCTGAGTAAACACATATCAGAATGATATGCCAGAAGCTGCCTTCATTATTGTTGACTGTGACTCTATATCCTCAAAGAAACTTGCTCATTTAATTAGCAAAGTAATCAGAGTGTTCAGGAGAGCAAGTAAAAACATAATTTATGGCACTATTTTCTTTCTGCCAGTCTTGTATTTCAGGTAATCCCTCCAATGAAAAAAAAAGCAGTGCTGGAGTTTGCTTTAAATTCACAGTAATCCATTCTGAAAGAACAGATTATTTCTGCCGTGGCCTTAAACTTTCCCAGACGTTAAGTATTAACATAAGTAATATTCATCCTTCTTGAATAGGCACAGCCTTTTCCCACTTTAATACACCATATTAGGCACACAGTCATTTTTCATAACTCTTCCTCCCTGCTGAAATATGTAAAACACCCAAATGTCTCATCTGAGCACAGTTTGGCAGAGAGTGATTTGCATTATTGTACATTTTGGACAGGAACAAGTGTTATCAAGGGTGAGGAACAACCAAAGTGATATAACTGTCATAGCATAGGCCAAGAGGCCATCTGTACAACCTCTGACATTTGATTGATTAAGTATCTATGCAGGTGCCTTGACAGTTTTTTGAGTGCAGTGGATTTCAGTGTACTGAATAAATCGATTTAAAAAAATGTCCTTGCCATTAATAGAGATGCATTTCAATAGTTCTATTATTAGTTTTAGGGGATGCTATCATCATGATGATATTAAAAGGCTGCATGATGCACAGTTGTAACCAACAGCAGTACATTGCTGAAAAATTGCAATTTGAAAAAATTGTTTTCAACCAGCCTGAGTGTGGCCTGTAGTTAATTAGCCATAGAGAGTACTTCTATAGTACTATATAGTGATAGAGTTTGAATACATCAAACATCTTGATTTTATATCAAAACATTAAATAAAAATTTAAAAAATATTAAGAATGTTGTAGATATCAATAGATATTGAGGACCTGGTGGTACTGGTGTCACAAAGCAACAATGACTGAATGTCTTAGTGGTCTGTAAATTATAGTGTATAGTCTGAGAGTCAGTATCCAAAAATGAATCCCAAAAGGGCAAACAGGACCCCAGTGTTCCATAAAGGGAGTTTGACCTGTAGGGATGACCAATGAACTATACAAATTTTTCCATATTATATGGTTTCTTGCCAAAATAATAAAAGAAACATATGCAACGTTTCACTTCTTTCATTTTCACTGATAAATTATAGTCCTTCCACCAAGTAGAAGATTAAAGCTGCTGGTGTTTTGTGTAGCAACACAGGCATGGAGCACAGGAATGGCCACAGCATACCACAGACTGGTACCGTTACAAGCCAGTAGTAGAAAACAATAAGCTTAATTTGGAGCTCATTGGGCAGACATTCTAGCGAGGGAGCCAATGCTATCTAGCCTACATGGATGATTGCAGCCAAGGCCCTGAAGCAACTGTAAGCCCCTCTATTGGGCTACAGTAGTGCTGTGCAGGAAAGTAGCTCTCATTTGGGCTTTTGTCAAAGAGGGAGCTGGCTTTCTTCCTTCTTTTGTCCAAACTGGGCCTCCCAGCAGAGGTCAAAGTAATCTTACTCTCCATATATATGGACATTAACAGTAAAATCTTCAGTATTGTGTTAAGTTCATATCTGTTCACTCACCCTGAATTTCCGGCTTGTGGAATTATGTAAATCAGAAGCACAAATGTTGTTTTTAATAGTAGCAGTTTTTTTTTTTTTTTAGTCATCTCTATGAAGAAATGTCATGCCACCAAACTTTGAGATGTGCCATTCCATTCAATGAAACATTGAATTCAATGAAACTCTGCAATGCACAACTGCATAATAAAAATAGGCACAAAAAGCAACCTGTATTCTTCAGATAATTTTGATGGAACAAGTTTTCTGGTCCCACTTCATAATGACTGTGTAATTACACACTGAAAATGCATGGAACGATGTTACAGATAACATATGTACTATCTATTACATGTAATGGCATCAGTAATACCATCAGTTTTTTTTTATCATTATGTCATTACATGTGATTACATGAGTAAAACGTTGATAAACATGTAGTCACAGGTGCCCAACTGTATTCCAGCTGTATCATATGCAACATCACCAGTAATAACATTGTCATAACATGCATTGTTAGTGTTACTACACTGTTATAAAACACAATACTATTTTCTTTGTCAGTTTTGTAAACTTTGTAAAAAAAACAGGTTTTTTATAACGTGAATCAGCTATGAGGCTAGTGTTGCTAACAACTAATGGAAGACATCCCTACATGTAACATTGTGCAAACTCCAGGCTAAACTCATCACACACTTCCCAGAAAAACCACGTCAGACCTTTTCTGATTTGTGATGCTTTATAACATACTGTAAAAATGGACAAAAATACATAGCACTGCTACAAACAGCAGAAACATGAATTTTGATATGTTGATAGAAAATTACTGTGATAGTGAATTTTGTGATGACCAACTTTGCAAGATAGATAGATAGATAGATAAATAAATGCTTTATTAGGGAAATTTATTTATTTATTTAATTTACAGATAGGTAAGGTGGAGCTACTGGTTGGGCTGCCACTCGTTTCAGTGCCTGAAAGTAGATGGCAAGCACTATCCATACCATTAGTTAAACAAAAGTGCCTCATTTTCACAGAGATTTTTTTTTCTTGCTTGTTTCCTTCTGAGGAAAAAATTGTAGAATGAAATGATGCACTGACTTAGTTCTACCTGGAAATGGAGGGAATAAATAATAGAAGGTCTGAGTGCAAGGGGTGTTTTAAAGTCAACGTGCAGGGAAAGTAAAAGAATGCACGTGGCCGTCCACCAGAATAACAAGACAGTGTTTTGAGGTTGAGCGAGTGTAGATGTGAATGTGTATGAGGGCAAAGAGACAGTAGTGTGGGAGAAGAGAAAAGACAGTGATGGATAATGCACTGGCAACCCCAGTTTATCACAGTGTTACCATGTGACTGGGGAGAGACAGTGTAAAATTTCATAACACATGCTCTCCCTCCTCAAGTTTGGCCTTGTATTCTATCAAAGGTCACTGCTTATAGACAGGTCAGCGAAGCACACAAGGCCAGGCTGGGCGATATTCTCAAGGTGTCTGTGACCTTTTGACACTAATTCCCCCGCCCTGCTGACAGGAGCAACGAGGTGGTGTGTGTATGTGCCTTAGTACAGCCAAAGCTATTTTAGAGTCATGCTCTGTGTGTTTTAACCCTTTAAAGTCATAGTTATACCCATTGCTGCATGGGCTTTCTAGCTCAGCCGCAAGCATTTCACAGTAAAACTATAAAACTGGTCCATGAGACTGCAGACCCCCAAAGCCACTGTTTCAGAACAGCAGTTTCAGGCCAGTAGGAAATATAGACAGCAACCATTTATTCCTATCCATAAAAAAGTAGCTTTGTTTTATTTTAGGTTTATATAACAAATTGATCAAAATTCCTTCAAAAACAAAAAAAAAAAAAATGTGCATGCTTAACGCCAGTGGCCTGAGACTGCATTTTGTGCCAGTACTGCCTTGATACATGTCATGAATGCATGATAGTTGTGCAAAATGGCATTTTTGTTATACAGCATTACACAACTAAATTAAACAATTAAACAATTGTTTAACAGAGTGAACTGCATAGCATTCTAAAGCATTCTGTTTAATTACATTTCTAAAACTGAAATTGTATTTATGTCCCTCTGCTTTTTACAGTCGATCGCAAACGTTTGCATATCCCTGATCCAATTATATTTTCTGGGGGAAAATATGTAGGAGCACCTGAATATGCCATTTTCTTTTGCACAGGCCACATTTCATGTGCAGACATGTGTTTCCAGTGCACTTATTTGCACTTTGAAAATCAACAAAACCTGTCATTGACCAGGAGGATGCAAGCTATTGCAAATGCCTGCATACATTCTGCCATCCACAGACTGAGCTGACTTCATTATACTGTTTCTTTTGTAATACAGTATGATGCTTTATTGCTGTAAGAGAGAAAACAAATTAAATCAGATGCCATTTTATATTCTGAATACCAAACGCTGCACTGGCAGAGCACTTCTCCCAGTGTGCACAAAATATGGACAATTACATTCCATATCTGACTTGTATATGTTTTTATTAATATAGGCACTTGTCATAAAAAATGCTTTGCTGGTGTAAAATTGCTGTGGGGCTGTTTTTTGAGTATTGTTTGGGTATTCAAACTCATACAGTCAAGCCATAATTGGATTTAGGGTTGTATTTTCAGTGCTGTGTCCTAAAAGTAATGATAACTTATAACTCACTTCCTCTCTCTGACCACTCTCATGATAATCAGCCCCTCAAACACACCCTTGTCTGAAAAAAATGACTTGCAGGTCAGATCGATGAGAAGCAGCGTAGAGAAAGTCGTCTGCATGCTGTAAGCATTTAATTGAGTTCCCCCTGCTTAATCAGGACGTTGCTAGCATTCAGTGAGCTTAAAATGTGAATTTTCAAAACACAATTGGACACGCTTAATTAATCCAGGCTCTCTTCATTAATACTGGCAGTGATGAATGGGAAATGGATGTGATTGTCTATATGTAACCTTCTGTATTCCATTATTCCAAAAATGTTGATATTTAACCAACTTTATAGTAACCGTCACTGTTGCAGATGGGTTACAGTAGTACAAACTGTTATTTGTATCATTTGTTCAAACTTCACTTTTTAGTCATAATAGGACAAAAATTATAACAGCATATTTCTCTCATGTAATTACACATGCATAATAGCATTTTGGGCTTCTGTTTTCCGGCAAGTCTTTGATGTGTAATTATCTACATTAAGAGAGTATTTACACTGCAACTGCACATGTATTTGGCTGTGGTAGTCCACTTGATGACCTGAAGCTCTGGCTTTAAGTCATTATGTAATTTGATGGCATTTATAGCAAAAGAATAAAAAAATGCAGTTAATACATATAAACTACTGTTCAGGCAGTGCATTAACAGTCAAAATACTGTTGTTGCTTGCATTGTAAATGTGTAACTACACATTAACATGAGCTTTCTTTTACATTTACATTTACATTTATTCATTTGGCTGAGGCTTTTATCCAAAGCGACTTCCAGGACAGAGGAAACAATCAAGCATTCGCATTGCATATCGCAACACTGAGAGGGGTGCTACAAGGAAGACCAACACATTGCTCGTAGTTCTAAAATAAATAACAGACGCAATTACTGTAATACATACAAACGCTAAGTGCTTATACAACTACAGAGGGCAACTACTGCAATAAATAAACACGCCAAGATCTTAAACTCCCACCGAGAGGAACTTCAATACATACATACGCCAAGTGCTTATACTACTATGTATTACTTTTAGTAATACATAATTACACAATTAATTACACAGGGAGCTAAGCAATTCTGTAATTATGTAGTTGATTATTAAATTGCATATGAAATGAAAACAAATTACATTTGAAGTTAATTTACATGCTGTATTGACAGGTTTAAGTTTGTGCTTTTGATTTTAATTTTCTTTTGGCTTGATGTCAGGCACAAAAAAAGAAGATAAAGCATTAACAATACATGTTTTAACATTTCTTCATCAATATATAATAATTATAAACCAGAAATGATTCAGAATCAGAAAACTCTATTGTTTTATTTATTAACCCCCCCAACACACAAACACATACACACACACACACACGCGCACACACACACACACCTACACACACACACTCACCCACCCACACACACACACACAGACACACACACACACACACACACATACCTCATGGTTCCCAAATATTTGGTTGCAGGATGCATGATATTCAGCATTTAAGATTTCATCATCATTTAATCATTTCAGTGCATTATGAAAGGGTTGCTATTACTAGAATAGCCTAACCAAATCCAGTCAGAAACTTACCCCCAAAACCACAGAATATAGGTACGTTGACCTCAAGTATAAGGGCATACAATGCATAAAGAGGCAAATAACTTCACTGCCAAGACCTTGTATAGTTTTCTCTGGTGGTTTACAGCCTCTGCAAGTTACTGTTTGATTGACATTATCTGCCCATATGCTCAGCAGCTCTGACTGCTCAGGGAATCAGAGCAGCACTATCACATCAGGCCTGCACACTGGCACGGCACAGCATGTAGCCCACAACTACTAGATACCAAATGGCTTGGGAAACCAGTAGCCAGAAAAATCGAGTTGTTAATCGCTCTCTTTCCTAAACCAGCAGCCATACGTCTACAAATCAGAAATGTGCTCTGTAAATCCCAGCTCTGCCTCTGGGGAAGCTGCAACAAATGTGCAGTTGTTAAAAGTTATCAGTATGTGTATTCAACATGTCTATTCTACCAGGTGCATTCCTGAAACACTGATACCTGCCAGTATGTTAGGGGATGCTTTTACCTCTCTCTCTCTCCCTCTCTCTTTATATA
>JBBPDA010000001.1:39794550-39825199 GCA_037974385.1 Arnoldichthys spilopterus
TATCTATCTATCTATCTATCTATCTATCTATCTATCTATCTATCTATCTATCTATCTATCTATCTATCTATCAATCTCTCACACACACACACACACACACACATATATATATATATATACACACACACTGCTCGCCTCAAGCCTCTAACACAAAAGAAGAGGAAGACATGCATCAAGACTGTTCTCGGTTCTGGCTTCCCAGTGGTGGAACGAACTTCTTCTTGCTATCAGACCTACTGAGACCCTTGCTGTCTTCAAAGGACACCTCAAAACACACCTCTTCAAGGAGTATCTAGGGGACTAACTAACCTCAAAGTTATTGTGTGCTCTGTAAACCCAAAAACAGACAGAAGAACAGACATGGACTACAAAGCACTGTTGTATGTTGCTCTGGATAAACGCATCTGCTAAATGCTGTAAATGTAAATGTAAACTGTAATATTTATTCAGTGTAATAGAGAATAGGAATTGTATATATGCATATATAGTATGAACAAAAAGCCCAGCCAAGACCCATCCAACCCTTTCCACCCATCTATAATCTTCCATTCATGTCAAAAGTCCTTGATCTAGGTGTCACTAATAAACTCAAGGATTACCAAGAAGCCAGTAATCTCTCTGAATCTTTAAAGCCAGGCTCTCTCCATTTCACAGTACATGGTCATTAATGATCTCCTTGTGTGTACAGTTGGTGATGCTCTTAGCATTCTCTTATTGCTTGATTTAAGCACAGCGTTTGACACTGTATGCCATTCGAGCCTCCTACTGAGGTTGCATGAGCTGAGCATTGTTGGCACTTTTTTGGACTGGTTCACCTGGTATTTAACTGACCAAAAGAGGTTCATCCCTCTGTTCATAGTTCTTCCATTAAAGCTATTACTCAAAATTTTGGACTGGGTTCAGTGCTGAGAGCTCTTATATTTATAATCTACATACTTCCCCTAGTACAGATCATATGGCATTTCAAACTTATGCAGATGACCCAGAGATCTACCTCAGGACTAAATCTGACAACCCATCCCTTAGTCAAATAGAAACATATGAATATGAATATGAATTAAGCATACATTTTTCATGTTAAACATTGATAGAGATAATTCTTGATTTCTAATCTACCCTCAATGCAGCTGGTTCCCTTCTTCTTTTTTCTCAGTGATATACCTGTGTCTCATTCTTGTCTGGTTCAAAGTCTGGGTACCATCCTTACTGAGTCCTGCAGTAAAAAAAAAAGCTTCCAACTGGGCAACACAGCGAAACATAGACCATTCCTCTCTCAGTCTGCTGCTGAAACTCTTATCCATGTCTGGCCACCTGGACTACCATTACTCTCTTCTGGCTCATATTAGCTTGGCTTCACGTTATAAGCTTCAGATGGTCCAGAACTCTACTGCTTGTCTTCTTACTTGCTACTCCACTTACACATACATTTTCTCTCACTTACAGCCTTCTTTAATCATAAATGTAATCATAAAGGTATGTCATGACCTCTATATTGTTGTCTTTTCATTTACTACCATTATTCCTGTTTGGCTGTGTATACATCCTGTTGCAAGTGTATTTGAAATGCACTTTTTAAGTACAATGTATTATTATTTTATTATATTTACATATAGCCCTTTGCAGTCATCTCATTCAAATACCTTCAGCACTCTCAGTAGCCCACACTGGGCTGTGCTCAGGGGAGGACTATGGATAAATCAACAAGCACCAAACTAACCCCCCATGAGCCCTTCAGTGTAACAAGAATCCATGAGATGTATAAACCAGAGCAAGAGGCTACAATCACCAAGGACTTGGAACCACAGACTATATATATATAGCTCAATACTGGGGGCATTATACTAGATCTATAGCTGGCACTGAGCATGGTGACGTATGGCTTATGTTCTGCTACTCTAGAGTGTACCATTCTATTGGCAATGTTTGAATGTAGGAATGTACAAGAGATATCCACAATTGCCAGCCATAAGTGCACCTTGAGATAGCAGAATTTACTAATTAGACAGGGTGTCTGGATATCTTTGGATAAAAAGTGTACTTTTAGTGATTCAATAACTTTATTTTCATTGCGTGATCACAGGGTTCATGTAAACTCCATTATAAAATCATGTGATTTCCATACTGTGGATGCAGTTTCTCTTTTATGTTGTTCCAAACAAGTGTTACAATGCATAAATATAACCAATATATTGGTATATAACCAAGATCAGGTGACAGGTGAAATGAATAACATTCATTATTTGATTATCTTGTTATATTGTCGCCTGTCATAGTGTGGAATATATTAGGCTGCAAGTAAAAAGCCAGTTCTTGAAGTTAAGGTGCTGAAAGCAGGAAAAATGGGCAAGCCTAAAAATCTGAGCCACTTTGACAAGGGCTTTATTGTGATGGATAAACAACTGAGTAAGTGCTTCTCCGAAACAGGAGGTTTTGTGGAGTGTTCCAGGTATGCAGTAGTTAGTGATGTGCTTGGGAAATTAAGGCTAATCTGTCTGGTCAGATGCCACAGATAAGTCCTGTAATCACACAACGTTTATGCTGGCTTTGACAAAAAGGTGTCAGAACACAGTGCAACACAGTCAGAGTTGTTTTGGTGGCGTTGTGAAGGGTTACATACACAATATTAGCCAGGTGGTTTTAATGTTATGGTTGATGGGTGTATATGCACACATTATATAATCATAATGATACATTGCCTATAGAACAGAATGTCCGAGACAAGCTGAACAAAAGCTGTGTTCAATGCCAGGCATCAGCTAATACTACGCCCCCAGCACTGAGCTAATAGGAAGTGGATTGGCATTATCTAGAGTGATGGAGCTCCCAGTACCTTTGGAGTGAGTTGAAGTGATGTTCCAGTACTAGTTATCCAATACCATTACCTAACCTCACTGATGTTCTTGTGGCTGACAGCAACCAAATTTTCACAGGCATTTTCCAACTTCTAGTAGAAATTTTTCCTAAGAAAACTAGATGCCATCATTGGGGCTATCACTGTTAAACCTCCCTTGATTTCAGAAGAAATGTTTAACAAGCAGGTATCCACAAACGTTGTATAAATATAAATAATAATATGAATATAAATTGAATTAATCTAATTTTTTCCCATTTAAATAGCTATGGCCAATGCTTTAGGGGGGAAAGATAATTTATGGTCAAATATGAGCAAATAAGACCACTATGGCAATTAATTACAGCTAATTATTTTAACCATTTGACAGTCCTAATATGAATTTGCATATGAATGTTTACAAGTGTATGTGTCATCATTTTGAACTTGTGGAGCATAGGCCATTATTTCAGCTTTAAACTACTGTCCACATACAGAAGGGGTGAGTGTTTTTCTTTGTTTTCCTCCACAAAAGCCTAAGGCTTGCTTCAAGCAGTTAAAGCCATGTACCTTTCTGGGCAGCTTTGTAATACTAATACTGCTAAGATCTGTTAAAGTCTACTGGAGTTTAAAGGTTCACTTTCATTTTTAATCTTTTTTTTTTTACTTTTGGTATCTTTAAAACTCCATAGTTATACGTACAACGTATGAATACTCTTATCCCTCACTGCAATGGGAACCAAAAATAAACAATACCAAAAAAACATGCTCCATGTGAGTAAGATTCATGTACTAGAACTACATGATAAGGGCAAAATAGGAGACCTGCAATTATTAAATGCAAATATAACTTTTGGGACATCTTGTAATTTATTTGTACTAGTGATTGGCCTATATTTTTTGATCAAAATTCATTGTTAGGTTGGTCATATCTCACATATACAATTAATTGAAAAGAAGGCTTATATTCATATTACAGCATTCTGTGATATCAATATTGTCTCGGCCAGTATTGCGATACTAATTAAGTGATAATATCGCAGAGCTCTGAAACAGAGTTCAGCAGTCCCCTACTTACCCCGGACCACTTCAAACTGGGAACACATAGAACTAACACAACAGCGCAGCACGGAGCCACTATGCTCTGCAGCACGACAGAGTCTTTTTGCACAAAGTCTGGGGTGAGTCAGTGTGCAGGGGAGCCAGAGAAGCTGTCTAATTTCTCTCTCCGATAAAGCCACAGCTGAGGCTGGTGACAGCTCATATTTATGCAAATGCTGCCTATTCTGAGAGATTATTCAAATTGGGCAAATTAACTCCCTTCCCCATTCTTCCGCACAGAAGGCAACAGGTAAAGAAGCGAATTACGCATGCAGGCATTAACAAAAGCAGAGAGAGCGAGAGACAGACAGACAGAGAGAGAGAGAGAAAAAGGGAGAGAAAACTGAGGGCACAAGAAAAGCAGAAGCAGATTTGTGTTGACTTTGATCTCCCGTGAACTTCTTTTTTTGTTGTTTTCTTTTTGTCTTCCCAATTTTTGTGTCAACGCTTTCTGGTTGCTTTGCTCATGTTAAAACCAGGAGCCGGTGCATTCAGTCTTGGCAGCGGGATGCTCTTAGAGAGGCTCTAATCCCTCCAATGGATTTGTGTACGTCAATTAGAGCTCAGGCTAATTCAATTTTAAATTCAAGTCAATTAGGTGAGATAATTGAAAATTCAGCTCATGAATTGAAAATGAGCCGATATTTCTCGGGAAGGGTCTGACAGCCTGTGAACTGAAACCAAACTTTCATTACATTGCATATGAGCTGACCATGACCAAAAAACCCTCCCCACCCCGATAGTGATGATTTTCTTTAATTAATTGCAGAACAGCTGCTACTTGGGTCCCATGGTTTGTGAGACTGACCTGTCAGTAGGAAGGCAATGGAACTAATCAGACTTTAGACAATTAGATAAGCTGGCAAACCTGGCTAGTGACTGGGTCTTCACTCTCTCCATCTTCAGGCACCATTTACAATTGATTTTCCCATCAAAACATCAGAAGCATTTCCAGCCAATATTGTTACTGCATGCAAAAAAGCTTGAAGGTCCAATTCAGAATCTTCTATGGCTCTGTTCATCACTTTGGACACATCTACAGTTTTTCTGTTGTTAATTACAGTCTATGAACTTAGGGCTAGCACATTATAGCCATTTATACAACAGAACCAACCTTTGAGTAGTAGGGTGTTTTCTTTTTTTATATTTATACAAAAGAGTGTGTTTGTTTTTGCCTCAATGTGACACAGATATGATGTTTTTAGTGGACAAATCACATCTGCGGCACTTTCATATGTGGTCATACGATACATGTCTGACTCGTGGCCATGGGACCTTAGGCAACTCTTATCATGGAAAAAACAAACTTTCTTTTAATTATAGTTATATTATAGTACAGTATATTACAGTATATTACATATAAACAGTGTTCAAGTTTCAGAATACATAATTCACTCCACAGTTCACACAGTCCATATAAAGAAACCAAGCTGCTGTTGTTTTTGTAATGCAATGGTTTCAGGAAGTATGCGCAAGCATGTGCAGTTTGAATGGTTTTATTAAAAGCCAACCAACACTAAGAATTAACCAGAACTTTAAAAAATTCCACAATTCAAAGTTTTATTGTCATATGTAAAAAAGTATGGTAACTATGAAATTAACTACACAATTAACTACACAATTGTTACAACAACAGTGTTACAAAATGACAGTAGACACTGGCAACATTAAACATGACAATAAATACAATAAAACAAATAAAATAAAAATAGAATAAAAGTAGAAATCTGTCTTTTCTAACTATAAAAATATAAAATGACCGTACAGTGCAGGTTTGAGCATGGGTTGTGTATAACGGTATTGCACATGAGTGGATTAAATGTGAGTTGCAATTTGTGTCAAAAATTATTGTATATTGTGAGCTCTACATCTCACACAGTCTGACAGCACTGTGGTAGAAGCTGTCTCTAAATCTTGTTGTACATGTTCTGATTGTCCTGAGTCTCCTGCCAGAGGGCAAAAGAGAGAAAAGTGGCCGTGCAGGATGGCTACAGTCCTTCAGGATTTTCTTTGTCTTCCTGAGATTGCGTGTTGTGTAAATGCCCTGTATTGTTGGGAGTGGTGCACCGATGATCTTACAGGCCATTTTCACCACTCTTTGCAGAGCTTTTTTGTCCTGAGCAGAGCAGCTGCCTTACCAGGATGTTATATACTCTGTAAGAATGGACTCCACAGCACACCTGCAGAAACTGGTGAGGATTGTGGTGGACACTCTAAATTTCTTCAGACACCTAAGGAAGTGAAGGCATTGATGGGCCTTTTTGGTGACAGCTGTTGTGTGAACTGACCGCTTGAGGTTAGCACTGAGGGTAACCCCATGGAATCTGAAGCTGCTAACTCTCTCCACAGCATCTCCTCCAATGTGTATGGGTGTATAAGTTTTTAGTTTTGCTGACATTTAGAGGGAGGTTATTCTCCTGACACCACTCTGCCAGGAGTCTCACCTCCTCCCTGTAGGCTGTCTCGTCATTGTTGGTGATCAGGCCCACAATGGTAGTGTCATCAGTAAACTTGCTGGTATTGGAGCTGTGTTTGGCCACACAATCATGTGTGTATAAGGAGAACAAAGCTGGACTCAAAACTGAAACCGTGGAGTGCCAGTGTGGGTGGAGGAAGTGTTTTTGCCAATTCGTACACGCTGCAGTCTGTTGGTGAGGAAGTCCAGGATCCAGTTGCACAGAGTAGCACTGATTCCCAGGCCCAGCAGCTTCTGGATTAGCTTGGAGGGGATGACTTTGATAAATGCAGAGCTGTAATCCACAAGTAACAGCCTACCATAGCAGTTGTTGTTGTCCAGGTGAGACAGAGTGGTGTGAATAGTTTGTGAAATGGCATCGTCAGTGGATCTGTTGTGGAAGTATGTAAACTGTAAAGGGTCCAGACTGCTTGAAATGCAGCTCTTGATGTGCTGTAGTACCAGCCTTTCAAAGCATGTCATTGCTGTAGAGGTTATTGCAACAGGTCAGTAGTTGTTGAGGCAAGCTGCTTTGTTCTTCTTGGGGACCTGGACAATGGTGGTGTTCTTAAAGCAGATGGGGACAACTGCGCTCTGCAAGGAGGTGTTAAATACCACAGTGAAAACAGCAGACCGTAGCTAACTACATACTTTTAATACATGAGGTAAGATTCCATCTGGGCTGGAAGCCTTGCGAATGTCCTTTTCATGTCCACACCACATCTGATGCGTGTCTCGCATGCATTTAAACTGGGCCTGCACTTTGCTGCTGTACTCCCGTTTCGCTTTTCTGATGGCTTCCGGAGATCATACTTTTTTTGTAGTGGTGCGCATCTCCAGACTGAAACGTCGTGGATCACATGACGAATCTCGGTGTTAATCCATGGTTTCTGGTTGGGAAGCAAATGTACTGTTTTGATTGTACGCATTCCTCCGCATAGGTCCTGATGAAATCAGTAACCACTGTAGTGTATTCGTCCAAGTCAGAGGAGGAGTCTCTGAACATATCCCAGTCCACAGAGTCATAGCAGTCCTGTAGTCTCTTCTCTGCTTTGCCCATCCAGCACTGTTCTGTGCATGTCATCGGCTGCTTGTGCTTCAGCTTCTGTTTGTCAACAGGGAGCAGCAGCATGGGAGCATGATCTGACATACCCAGGTGCACGAGAGGGAGAGAGTGGTAAGCCCCTCTGTGCGTGGTGTGGCAGTGGTTCAGTGTGTTGGTGTCGCAAGTGGGGTAGGAGATGTGCTGGTGGTATTTGGGGTAAACAGACCTCAAATCCACCCGGTTAAAATCTCCAGCAACAATAGACAGTCCTTTAGGGTGCACATTCTGGTGGCTGGTGAGTGCACTGTGGGTGGGATGTAAACTGCTGCCATAAACACAGCGCTGAAGTCTCTGGGCAGGTAGAACAGCCTGCACTTGATCAGCAGATACTCGAAGGTCTTGACTACAGTTCTGTGAAATTACTTCCACATCTGTGCACTATAAGTTGTTAATGAGAAAGCACACACCGCCTCCTCTTTTGTTCCCTGATGACTCTGTCCGATAAGCGCGGTAGATCGTGAAGCCCTCCGGCTGGACTGAATGGTCCGGTGTGCTCACGGTACTCCATGTCTCCAAAAAACAAAATATGCAGCAGTTCCTCAGCTCTCTCTAGAATTTGAGTCTGTCTCCAAGACCATCCAGTGTGTTGTCCAGGGATTGGATGTTGGCTGAGAAAATGCTGGTCATTGGAGGTCATAACCTGCGGCTATTTGTTCTGACTTGTACGCCGGCCCTGCTGCCCTGTTTTCGTGTACGCGTCCTCTGGGAGCCCCAAGGTGAGTCACGATGGCCAGGCTGATCGCAGGTGAACAATGAAGTTGTAATTCTGGGTCTAAAATACTAACTGTTGTGTCCCTACATACTCTTTCACCTATTTTTAGAAGTGTTAGTCTGTCATATGTAATAAGACTGTATAAGGCTGGCTGTAAAACTGACGAAAGAAACAAGACAATATACACAAAACAAACCTGTCTGTGAGGAGCTGAGTTCAACACATTGCCACGCACCGGCATCATCTTGTTACGTTACATGACAACTACACAACCAAACACAGGGATATAAATACTAAGACATGATATGAAACACCTGGACAAGGGAGGAGACATGGAGGAGCTACAGCTGGGAATGACAATCAAGGGGCAGGGGAACAACATGAGGAGACCACATGGCTATGGAAACATAACATGATCATTTGTCTATATCAACATGGAACACAAGAATGCACAATGTCACAGTTTTGATTCTCTTAAACAACTCTCACCTGATAAAACAATGATTTAGTGCAACCTTAAAATAGGGACTTTTGGCTTTTCAAAGGTGGGCAAAGTTAAAATGTCAACATTTTCTATTTGAGATACCTCAAAATAATAAAAGTTAGAAAAAAAATAGTAAGGGTCTTCATTTTTTTAAAAGGCACATGAGTCAGAATGTGAAGGGTCCCTGCAGGCCACCACACAATTACAGATGTACCCAGTGTACACAATGAATGACAGAAGTGATAAATCACAACCTAGCCTTGCCATTTTAATTTTAGTGTGAAAGGTGTAATTTTAGTGTGAAAGCGAAATAAAACATGTCTGCCTTGGAAATGTCCCAGGACAATCAATCAACCAACCAATCAACTAATAAATAAGTAAATACATAAATAAATAGGATAAAATTGGTGATGCTTCCCTTAAATACTAATAGAAATTTCCTTATCCACCAAAATCCTACCTCCTGCCACACACTCCCCCAATACAGGTCATTCACTGTGCCTTTCCCAAATTATAAATTGATAAATTCTCTCTCTCTTTTTCTCTCTCTTTCTCTCTCTCTCTCCCCAGCTGCCGCTTCAGCAGTTTAGAAGGACATCCACAAAAAAGCTGATGCATTTAGATGAATGTTCTCTGATACACTTTCCTATTATTTCCTATTATTTTACATACACCCATACAAAGATGGGTGGCAGAGATGTAGAGCACTACTTAAGCATTTTAGCATCTTACAGTAAATGAAGGTCATTTGGAATTGAAGGTCAATGCACTGTAAACTTGCAGTGCTATCACTGCACATCTCTTTCATCGAGTTTTGTTTACTCTCTCTTTCTGCCCCTGTCTTTCTGCCTCTCTCTCACACATGCACACACACATAAACCACACAGCACACACCATACACACACTTGAGAGCCTTGAGTGCTTGAACAGTAGACAAAAGAGGAAAACAGAAAGTTTCCACTGTTAGTAGCTGATGGATGTAAAACATACACTGCACTGTAATGGCCCTTCTCTTCTTTTTTGAAATGCATGAATCATAAGCTAGAACCATCACACAATCTAAACTGCACAGTACAGTTCTGGTAACCTTTATTAGTAAAAGTAGTTCTTTTACTTTTTCTAGTTTAAACACATTGCTGGTCAATGTAGTTTTAGTTACTTTTTCGAGTAAAAAAGACTCTAGTTATCTTTGCTAATAAACAAGGTAGTTTTGGTTACTTTTTCTAGCTTAAACACAGTGCTGGTTATTGTTGCTAGTAAAATGTAGTTCTTGTTATCTTTTCTTGTTAAAAGATACTTCTAGTTATTTTTTGCTAATACTATTATAGTTCTAGTTACTTTTTCTAGTAAAAATGTAGTTCTGGATAGATTTTCTACTAAAAATACTTTTTATGTTACTTTTGCTAGTAAAAAAATTGTTCTGCTCATATTACTAGTAAAAGAATTTACTGGTAACTTCTGCTTACCTTAATGCTTACTGGACACAACACAACTTTTAAAACGTCAATATCTCTTTACTGCTTACATTACATAATATGAATTGCTTATGACCTATTTATTAATATAACCCTGTACACACTACATGAGCAACTGTTTTCAAACTCACACAAGATTTTTAACCAGGAGAAACTTGCAACAAAGCGCATCTCATGTCCCAGTGTCTCATGGAAATTGATGTAAAAAGGTTTATCACATGCTAAGTTGTAGTCACTTTGATCAATATTCACATTTTTTAGCCTCCAATAACCTTTTGACATGTTTCTTAGGATCATGTAGCATGTACTTTTCTTAAGTTTTCTGGTTTCTCTATATTCATTAGGAACCTGTGACTATTAGAGCTAGATCTTCAGTTTGGCCATTAAATATCTTCTAAGTTAGTGGAATTGCACATACCCATACATTTTTTGTGACATTTGGCCAAGTAGCCTTGATTAAACATGGTCATCTAAAACACACATCTTTGAAAAACACAGTGTGCGTGTTATCTGAGGCTAAGTGATATTTTATCATTTTCCTTGCATGTCACAAATCTATGGTCCATGTATGTTCATCCTGGTCATATTCACAGTCAGTGATTTATCTAGAACTTCCAACAATTTTTCCTCAAAACATTTTACCCATTTGAAATCAAAATGTGTATTGTGGATTTCACTGATATTTCCTCATTATATTAGTGGATAATTGGCCTCAAAAGATCTTTAGGCAAGTTTGTGAAGGTCTAACAAAGTTATATTTACCTCTAGAAACCAGAGGGGAAAATATCTGACTCGATATATTTCAGGAACATAACCAAACATTTTTACAACCAAAACTAGTAATGAAAAATAATAAAATGTCTCTGAAGGCCTTGAAAGCCAGAGGGTTTCCCCATGCATACAAAATCAAGCAAGCGCTCCACCCATCTCACTACTCTGGCAATGTATTAGCACAATTTCTTTCCAATGAAATCATCATTCATGGGTGGGTGGAGTTGTTGCTTGATTGCTTGATCAAAGACATTATTTTTATATATTATATTATTTTTCATTAGTAGTTTTGGTTGGAAAAATGCTTGGTTATGTTCCTGAAATATATCCCATCAGATTTTTCCCCTGTTGTATCTAGAGGTTAATATAACTAAGCAAGCTCTCCTATTTGTTAGACATTCACAAACTTGCCTAAATATCTTCAGAGGACAGTTAACCACTAATATAATGAGGAAATATCAGTGAGAAAAGATTGCACATATTAACAGCTTAATTTACCTTTGAGTTCAGGTTCTGCTCTTTCCTAAGTATGTTGAATGTATTGCCATTATTGACAGAATGATAAAGATCAGGCTGAAAAACAAGGGAATTTACTTTTAATATTATGGGGCCCTTGATCATTATGGGACAGTACTGAACTAAATCTGTATAAATTCCCAAATTTACTACCTCCATTTAAGTTTGTTTTATTCCCTTGTTTAGAGCCAGCACATCTGATGCTACATCAAAAAAGGAGAGGTTGGCCTGAAGGTTAATGTGATTTAAACTGATTACAATAAATGTATTATCCCATGTTCTGTATTTGTGCAAACCCCCAAAGGGCATGCATAAACAGGAGTAATGTTTGCCAACCCATAACTCCATTACGCCTGTGTTATCGCCTTAACCCACTCTCTCTCTAGCAGGACTGACAACTTATGTTTTTGAGTATGTGCTGATTTATATGGAAATGTACTTGTGCGCCAATGGAAGCAAATAGCACTTCAGTGCTCTGTGTCTTTCTAAGTGTTTGCCTTTTCTGGACAGCTTTCATGCTATTCTTACAGTGTGATGAAAACTGCACTTGACTACAACTGATATGTTTTTTGTCTGTGTCAACATTAGCCATATTTATGCATGTTGATAGATGATGCAAGATGCTACGAATGTGACAGCAGTGATCTGATGCTAGGATGCTTTGAATCTACAGTAAAAGTCAGGCTGATGTGTGTCAAAGCTTTAAAGAAGGGCTTCTGGTAGATGTTTTATACTGATAGAAGACTACCTGAAAAAGAAGACATGTGCTGAACGTAGCCCCATTGTGGTGCTGAAACAGATGTGAGTGCCCTGTCAGCAGACATTAGCATACACAGATTCCACTTCCACAAGGCTGGGATGCTGATTAAATGTTATAATAATATATAGGGTAATATGTTAGAGATGTCAAAGTTGATACATTAATTAACAGAATCAATTATAAAATATATTAAAACTCCCAAGTGGTGCAACTAAAGACTGACCCTATCACTGGGGGACTGAGAGTCATCCAAGTCTGGAAGCCCAAATGAGCACAATTGGCTCTCTGTGGGTGGACAGGATGGTCCTCCCTCTCCTCCATCACTCACTCAGCACAGTACTTGCCAACACAGGTGTCTGTTAGCTGACCTAACAGAATTGGTGGTTATTGATGTCCTCAGAGTGTGTTAAGCTGTCCAATGATGATGTTGTAGTAGCAGCAATTCAACAAGAGGTAGCAGATTGAAGGCCTGCTCTTGCACACTGCATGTTGCAATGATAAAATCCATGATTCTAGCCATCTCATTCAAATACATTTTGAATTTAAAATTGAAATGCCTTTTAATAGGACACCTTTAGACAAATCAGCATAGACTGTGCTCTTAGGAGACCTGTGGATAAATCAACAAGTAGCAGACTAACCAAAGCATCAGCAAAGTGGAAACCTCCAGCTCTTCTCAAGAGCCTATAGTGTAACAATGTTCCCTTGTCCAGGCACTGGTGCTCTCCCGTCTCGACTACTGCAACTCCTTGCTGGCCGGTCTACCTGCAACCACAATTAAGCCACTGCAAATGATTCTGATCCTCAACTAGCTGAAATGCACTCTTGTGACGCCACTTATTGGCTTCCTATATTGGCTTCCCATCATAGCACGCTTCAAATTCAAGTCCTTGATGTTCGCCTACAGGATCATCAATGTATAAGCCCCTATCTACATGGACAAACTGATCCAGGCCTACACACCCACCAGATCACTCAGATCAGTGAGCGAACAGCGCTTGGAGATTCCAGCCCCACGTGGGATCAAACAACACTCCACACTCTTCTCCTTTATTATTTCTCACTGGTGGAACAAGCCTTCCAGTTACATTAGGACTGCAGAGTCTCTCTACATATTCAAGAAGTGCCTCAAGACTCAAGTATTCCACACTTACTTTAGCATCTAAACCTATCTGTCATGTACGATAACTGACTAGTGAATGTTTTCCAGATTAATTTTCCACACATAGTTTTATTGTAGCACTTGCCTTCTATATTTTATGACTAAGAGGAATGTGTTGGACTCCTTGTAGCACTCACTTCAGTGTTTTCCTATGCAACTAAAATCTTTGAAGTCGATTTGGATGAAACCATCAGCCAAATAAATGTAAATCTGAATGTAGAATGAGAGGGCTACAGTCCCAGAGGAGTCTGTATATACAGCAATCAGCCATAACATAACACTACCTGCCTAATATTAAGTTGGTCTTCCTCATGCTGCCTAAAGAGCTATGACAGTGGTGCAATATGTGTTCTGACACCTTTCTATCAGAGTCAGCATTTACTTTTTAAACCACAGTAACTCTTTTGTAAAATCAGACCAAACAAGCCAGGCTTCACACGCAGCATTGAGCTTTGTGTGCCCATGACCCTGTTGCCAATTCACCGACTGTCCTACCTCGGATGCCTTTTTTTGGGAAATAACTACTGCATACCTGTAACACTCCACAAGACCATTCTGAAGTTGTTAACTTGCTTAGCTTAATAAGGCTATATATAATATAAATAAGTATAAAATAAAATAAAAAACTTAGTCAATAAACCGTCATTACCACACCAGAAAACACCTCTCAAAACAGATGCTTTAGTTTTAGGTGTGATAAGTGCATTGCAGTATAGTTCAGTATGATTCAGACCCAAGCATTCTGCCCACAGACTGTTCTCAGAATCTCATCTCTCTAGTCCTCCTAATGTGTCTGCCTTTTATGGAGAACCTGGCTCTGGCAATCTGAGGTTCCGCCTGGTGGTAAACAAATGGTTGATTATCAAGGTAAATGCTAGTAGAAAGCAGCTGAATCTCTATACAATTATACACACTTATAGAGCTAGTTGCTGAAACACTTATGTCATGCGTATCCAACTCCAGGCCTGTAGGGCTGTTTTCCAACATAGTTTGGTGATATACCTGGCTCAGCTTACCCGTTAATTGCCATGTGTAGTGAGTGTGTTTAAAGAGGGGAACAACCAAATGGTACAGGACTTATGACTTATGCTATCTTGTGTAAAGTTATTCCTTAATTCTGTTTCAAGCTGTAAGTAGTGGTAGATCATTGTGTAACTGGTAGTTCTAAAACATACTCAAGGCAAGTATGCCAGCACAAATGACAATGCCTGGCCAACTCAAGCATATTTTTAAATATTTTTGGATGTTGGCAGGTAAAACAGACCAATTGATGTCATCTGCAAACATTCCCTTCCATTTACACACAGTAATCCTACTGACAATTCTCAAAGACTCTACAACCTATTGGTAACTAGCTGCTACAGCCTGTTGGCTTCTGTATGGAGCTAGAATTTGAGCTTCCAGTGGAATTCTAGTATGACACTTTGTTTGATACTAGCTACTAAGTGACACTAAGCACAGTGTCATACTAGCATTTTTTTTGGGGGGGGGGGGGTAACCACCAGACACAAAAGAGCACAATATAGTATAAAACAGTATAAAAGCTCACAAAAGATCTCTAAAAGCCACATGCACCAGCTATGAGATATGCTCTGTGTAAAGGCTACACAGAAGTTCAAATAAGCATTTACTGTTTCTACAGCAGTCACAACCCTAACATATTAAAAGTATCAAGGAGTGTGTTCTGCTTCTATAATGAAAAGTTGATAATAAAGGCATGAGTGCAGCTGTACTGCAACAAACTGGTAAAGACCAGTTTGTTAAGAACATTGACCAGGTCAAAGCTTGTTGGCAATACAAGACAGCTCGGATAAGCCTGGCTTTTGCTATAGTGCCCCTTGCTGCAACTTTCATAACACAGCATGACTTGACCTTTGTATTGTGCAAAAGATGAAACTGATAAGGATAGCAATATCATTATATTTTCCAGAAGGCATCTTATAATTTCTTATTGTTTAAAGTAGTAGCTTATAAGTGTCTTACAAAGAAATTATTGCATTAATTAATTATGAATAACTAGTTAATTAGTTAATTAGACGACTGTTATTTGTCATGAGTATGTAGTCTTTTTTGAGGGTTTGGGGACTTTTATTACTATCAACTCAGTGTTGACAGATAGAGCTAAAGAAACAGGGAGAAAAAGAGAAACCCAGATGGACTGCTGTGTGTGCCTGGGCCTTGCTGCTGTTCATTGTGTTGTCAGGTTGAGGCCAGCACTTTGTTCCACAGCCAGAGAGGGGTCAAGCGCTTTGCCTGGCATCAGAATGGGGCAGAGTGCCTCGCAAAGCACAATCACACAGATGTTCTCATGTACTGATGCATGTGTTGCCTGATTGAAGTGTGCAAATCACAAATATGTCCAAATACATGCTGGCAAGTGTGTGTATGTGTTTGTGTGTGTGGTGGGTGTGGTGTGGTGTGTGTATTTGGAGCACTGCTCACATTTTGGCTCTGTGATGGTTGGGCAAGAGAGCAAATTGTGCATAATCGCTCTCTAGTGTGATTTTTTTTTTTGCTGTTGTTGCTGTTGTTTATTTAATTCTATTTCATGTATTTTAACTGGGGAAATCTAAGAGGGCCCTAAGCCTTTTCCCCCGAAAGAGCCCCAAAACGCATATGCTACAAATATCTAGGACATCAACCAATGTGCAATAACATTAAAATACATATCAAATGAAACAGACTTTGAAATACATAAACCTTATTATACTAGCATTTCATCTCCTAATTTTGACAGCTATCAGACTGTTGTCCATTTGCAATAAGCTCAATTATTTACCCCTAAGCTTAATTATTTAACCCTACATTTATTAATTTGTGCCTCCTCCATTTACCAACATGTCAAGTCAAGTCAAGTTTATTTATATATCGCTTTTTACAACTGACATTGTCACAAAGCAGTTTTACAGAAACCGGGTCCGAGCCCCCAAAGAGCAAGCCAAAGGTGACAGAGGCAAAAACTCCCTAGCAGTAGGAAGAAACTTTGGGAGGAACCAAGGCTCAGAAGGGGGAACCCATCTTCCTCTGGTTGACACCGGATAGCTAAAACAAGTAAGAGAAAAGAAAAGGAGAAAAAGAATAAATAAATAAATATATATATATAATAATAGTAGTTCTTAGTGTAAATGGGCAGCAGCAGTTTTTTGTGTACAGGTGCCGTGATGACTTTAGATAATTTCTTTGGCGGATAGAGCTGTAGGCAGTAAAATATCAGCAGTAAGAACGTAGAGCAGTAAGAACATAGAGTTAGTAATCTGAAACCACTCCTTAGTACAGAATCTCTCCAGATCCCCAGTGTTCAAAGTTCTTTTTAAGGTTCAATAGTGTTTAGGTCAGAGGATCTTGATGGCCATGTCAAAAAAAATGATTTTGAGGTCAACTACCATCTTTGTGTGGTTTAAAACATGGGCGTGCCCTGTTGGAAAATCCAACTATGACCAAGGTTTAGTTTTTGGCAGAGGCAACCAGATTATAATCTAAAATCTCCCAGCACTTGATGGAGCTCATGATGTTATGTATCCTAAACATGGTTCCCAGGACTCCAAAACAATCACAGTTCCACCCCTCATTTAACAGTGTGGATCTTTTCTGTGTAATTGTAGTTGTTTTTTTTTTACACTAAACCCACACCTTCCAATTCATTTCTTGGCATGGAGGTGAAGTACACACTTTTGTTGATGATGCCAAAATGCTAACTCCTTTTGCAAATCTACAACTGTGATTCCTAGAGGAATACAAATATGCATCTTCTTTAATAGAGATTCAGTACTATTTAGCTATTTTTATGACCATTTACCAATGTTTGGGGAGTAGTTTACCATAACTTTTATTTTGTTCACTGCAAGTGCCACGGAACACATATTTAAGCCACTCAAAGAGCTCCCACCTTTTCGAATTCAAAACAGTTTACTGTACAATTAGGAACCCAAACACAAAGATGTCATGTTACTAAAATGTGCCTCAAATGTATTATGGAGATTTAATATTAATGTCACATAAATGTAAATGTCCAAAATATAAAAAAGTTACACAAAAGTAGGAGGTTCCATTTTATATAATAGTATGTGTCTGAAATAACTGTGTAATTGAAATTACCCAAGCGAGCTGTAATGTAATTTCCTGTAATTACAAAGGTGATAAACCTGTATTTACATGCATACTGTAATCCAGCTGTGTCACTGAATACATCAAAAGTAGCTACACTGTTGCATTTGGATTACAGTATGCATGTAAATGCAAGTTTATCATCTTTGTTATTACAGGTAATTACATTACACTTACATTCACTTGGGCAATTGCGAAGTTTTATCAACTTTGTGATGACATGCATGATATAACCCAGCTGCGACTTCAAAAAGAAAATTCAAAAGAAGTTACATTTTTCTTGCAGCTGGATCACAGTATGCATTTTAATACATGTTTATCAACTTTGTAATTACATGTAATTACATTACAGTAAATTTACATAAGTAAAAACTGAAGTTAATACAATTAAATAAGGTGTACTACTATAATTCATCTGTCATGGTGAATACATCAACAGTAGTCACATTGTTGTTGCATGAATTGTTATATGTAACTACACAGTTATTGGAAGACCTGAGAACAAACATCATATTTGGACATTTATAGTTGACACTGCATTGTATCAGTCAGAAAAGCACTATTAAACTAAAATCATTACAGGAATGTGTTTATTTTTAATTGGCAATATTAAATTTGCAGTGCAAAGAAACAAGGACTGCAGAGCTTCACCAACTCCCTGCCTTAAAGCACCTGTTCCAGCACATCAGCTAATTGTGTTGGAGCAGGGAATAATGGAAGCTGTGCAGAGCAGTGGTTTCCCAGGACTGGAGCTGAAAATTCTGCTACACTTGAAGTCATGCTGTAAAAGCTATTCAAACAAGGCTATTTTGCACCATACCATTCTGCTTTATTTGTGGGGAATGCAATAGTAATAAGTCGGTGCGCATAAAGTAGGGCGGACTGATAATATGAAAGGGAAAAGACACAGCGCTGACAGTAACAAGGACAAAGTGAGAATAATTATCTGGAGCTCGGCGGTGTTCTCGGCTCCTTTCAGGATCTAAAGAGATCGCTGCTAAACTCCTCTTCAGGCACAGAGACGCCAAGCTTCAAACACACACGCCCAACTTTTCTGTCATCAGACTCATACACACCAGGGACCCTGAGTGGGTGGAATGCAAACTTGCAAACAAACTTCTAAATAACCAACATTTCACAGTAAGTACGTAACTTAGCAACATGATCATAAGCTTAAATTTCTGCACTGTAGCTTATTTACACAAAATATTGGTAACTAAGAGATAACCTGTTAGCATGCACAAGATCCCGCTTGTGTACATGAGGTGCACAAGGTCTCATATGTGTGTAAGTTAATGCAAATTCTATTTCCGAAAAAGTTGGGACATTTTGTAAAATATAATAAAAACAAGAATTCATAGTTTGGTAATTCTCTTGACCGTTTATTTAAGTGACAAAAGTACAAGGAAAAGATTTCCCATGTTTGACCAAATGTATACTGTATATATAAACAAATTAAGAATTTGAGGTCTATGTCTACAGTACATAATATTGTGAAAAGATTCTGGTAGTCTGGAGTAATCAGAGTCTTTGTAGGGCAAGGCAAGGAACCATTGTTGAATGTGTGTGACCTACAAGTCCTTAGAAAGCACTTAATGTACTGTATACTTGTCATGCTAATGTGATGAATACAGCCACATGGGCTCTGGAATACCTTGGAAAACACCATAAATTGAATCTATGTGCAAATACAGCCACGTTCTCTGAACCTGAGCTTATCTGAAATAAAACGAAAAACTGCGGAACCAAATACAAAATGGACTATCCAGATTGTTGCAAAAAACATCTGTTTGGTATAAGGTTTATCGGCAGCCATGGCACGAGTAACTGTCATATGTGTAATGGTACCACTGACACAGAGGTGTATGACGTATGCTACCAGCAAGACATTGTCATTTCCCTTTAAGTCCATGGTTATTTTAGGAAGACAATTACAGACCTCATTCTGCATGCTACAAAACAATTAAAGCGTCATTGAAATGAAAAGGGGGATGTAACACAATGGTAAACATCCCGTTTACCACTTAAGTTGGTCAGTGAAAACACTAAAAATCTTTTTGTGCAGATTTTTGTTTTTATAGCATTTTAGAAAACGTCTCTTCTTGGAAATGAAGTTTGTACAGTAAAGCCATACACACATTGCTCAACCTCAGCCTCATATGCAATATAACAGGGAGTAGGCAACCTCACTATATAACTTTTACCAAAGTGCTATAACAAAAAAAAAGAATACAATTTTAACAACTGTTGTAAACACCCAAAAGTCCAGCCTATGTCTATGTCCCCTTTAATCAAAAAGTGTTTTATTGTATTTATAGAAATCACCTTTGTCTTTTTGCCCCCTCAAATGTTGAAATAAAGGTGGCCCCTATGGATAGACTGGATGACAATATGGCAACTCTAACTGTGACTGTTTTCCCCTAACTTTACATTTAAATTGCTGTTTGTAAACTATAGCTCCTCGACATAGTCACCCCACCACTTGTCAGACTAAATTTGCACCCCTGCTATCAGACCTTGGTTTTCAAGGTGTACAGAACATTAAAGTGATATTCTTTTTCAGTGTTTTTCCAGCAGTGCAGGGAGAGAAGCTGCGAGCACTAGTTTGAACAATGCTGTCTGCTATTATGTGCAAAAGATAAGAGCGTTCCATTAGGCTAGTCCATGCAGAGAGAGAGAGAGAGAGAGAGAGAGAGAGAGAGAGAGAGAGAGAGACTGAGTGTTACAAACAAGGTGTCACTGGCCCTGTGCACTAACACACACGCATGAACACCCGCTTGCACTCATACCCAGCCACACAGAGAAAGGGGAGACATATCTCGTGGCTCAGGGGAAGCGCATTATATATGTTTTCAGAGCAGGCACAGGAAGCTGATTATTAGGGAGTTGATTATTCCCATACTGGGTGTGGGAAACCTGCTCCTTACTGAGAAAGTGTGTGCAGCATACTGATGACAAACCACTGCTGCTTACAGATACACAGCCTGTCGGCTTACGTCCTGATATACATAAACAAGCATGCACATATACAAGATTCCTGGGAGAAATCTGAATTCCCTTTAAGCACACTGACAACACCAGAGTCACACTTAGTCACACTAAGCCAACATTCTCCCACAAACACCAACAAAACCCTATAAAATGTCCTCTTCCATTCAAATATTCCAGAATGTTCTCCTTCAATAACAACGGTTCTAGAATGTTCCTCAAATACATATAAAACATATGTTTCTTGAGGTGCTTATTGCAACAGCCTAGGTTGCCTATGCCTAGAAACACCTCTATTTCTCCCCATTCACACTGCTGAACATCATTCCCTTTACTCTGTTCTACAATGTCCTCCCACCATTCACACTGCTCTACAATTTTCTCCCTTTCATTCTCCACTATCTACCCTGCTCTAGAACATGTTCCCATTCTCTATGTTTCTTAATCTCCTCTTCTATTTACACTGTTTTACAATGTCCTCCTCATTCGCTCTGTTCTAGAATTTCCTCCCCATTCATTGTTCTAGAACATTCTACCCATTCACTGTTTTACAATATCCTCTTCATTCACTCTGTTCTAGAATGTCCTCCCCATTCACTTTTCTTTAAAGTTCTCTTCACTGTTTTAGAACATTCTCTCCACTTACTACCATTCTACCCATTCACTGTTTTACAATGTCCTCCCCATTCACTTTGTTCTAGAATGTCCTCCCCGTTCACTCTGTTCTAAAACATTCTCTCCATTCACTCTTTTTCAGCATGTCATCCTTCTTTAGCTTTTTTTAGAACAGTCCTCATTCACTTTGTAGTAGAATGTTCTTTCTGTTCTTTTCTAGAACATTGAATCCACGTTCATTTTCCTGGAATGGTCTCCACATTCACACTGTCCTACAATGCTCTCTTCATTTACACTGTTCCAGAATAATCTTCACCATTCATTCTTGATTATTTGGATTGTAAAGTGCTAGTGCTAGTGTTGGATGGAGACTTTGTCAGTATGCAAATATATATTTTAAATCAATTATATTTATTAAATAAATAAATAAAGTGAAAACAAAACATGGAAGCTCTTACTGACCCTATGTAGAGGCTCTGTAATCTTACACATGTTTTAGATTCACACTCTTTCATCTATCATCTGTTTATACAGAACCCCTTGATATATTGTTATGCAGCCCTCCTTGATCTACTGAGCATTCAGAGCACAGGTGTCATGGTCTACATTTTGTTTTCTCTCTTTTTTGTTCACTAATGATGCACCTTAGTGTGTGTTAACTGATGTGCTCAATTAATTTATTCTAACAGGCAGTTCTTGCTTTGTTGCAAATTTGGATGCACAGTGCGTAAACACCTTATATTGTTCCTGCGTAGCGGACACCACGGGAGTCGACATTATTTGCAAAGTCATTTGAGAGACACAGCTGACGGTGGAGTGTGCTGTGGAAGATGTAGTGCTCCAAAAAAGAGAGCTGCAAGTATTACTTTATTTGCCCACTCCCATTTCATTGAAACTGTAAGACGATGCATCTCATAAAGGTTCATGTGAGCCACTTGAAATATTTATGATGTATATATTGCTGTAATGTGTAATAAAAAAGGAACCCTCAAGACATTTATGTCCCTGATGTAAGAATTAGGCTTTACACTAGCTCAGGGGTATTCAAAGTCTGATTCTAGAGTTAGCAGCTTTAGTATGGGTGTTAGAGCAGGGCAGTAAATCCGATGCAAGATTTGAGGTTATTTTCAATGGATAAGTGTTTGTATGCAACACAGAGAGTCATAACTTTTATGCCAGGTGCACCAGAGCATCTTAATCTGGCCCTTATGAAAATAATACATCTTTTTAATTCTCCTACAAGTCTAAAACAGATGTGCTAAATATAATGCCTGCAAGTGGGTGTATGAATCACATTTCTGGCTATACTTTTGCACAATTTAATCTTTTTTTTCCTGGAGTGTTCCTTACAATGACTTGGTGGTTAATTGCATTTACAATGTGTCTTGCAGTATACACCAATCAGCCATATCCTTAACACCACTGATAGGTAAAGTGAATAACTATTTAGTTATTTCATTACAATGTCACCTTTCAGAGGGGTGGGATATATTAGGCAGCAAGCAAACAGTCAGTTATTGAAGCCAACGTGCTGGAAATAGGAAAAATGGGTGAGCCTAAGGATCTGAGCTACTTTGACAAAAGCCTTATTGAGATGTCTAGACAAGGGCATCTCAAAAATGCCAGGTATTGTGGAGTGTTCCCAGTAGCAGTTAGTACCCACCAAAAGTGATCTAAGGAAATCAGATTTAACAGTTGAACCGGCAACAGGGAAGTCAAGCCTAGCCCATCTGGTCCAGTCCCAAAGTGGAGCTCCTATAGCACAAAATGTTAATGCTGGCTATGATAGAAAGGTGTCAGAACACACAGTGCAGAACAACTGTTTTGGCTGCTTATGGGCGACCTACACAATATTAGGCAGGTGGTCATGATGTTAAGGCTGATTGCTCGCACGCACGCACGCACGCACACACACACACACACATTCTGTGGGACTTTCCTAGTTTCTATGTCAGTAATTTTTCAGTTTAGTCAGATTTTTCTGTTTTTTTATTAATTGCAGACTCATATATGTAAATGATATCTGCTCTAATTTGCTGCTCTGTCAAAAAAAAGCCCAAAACACTCCTTGTAACTTCAGTGTGCATAAGCAAGAGCTAATCCAGTGGAGCTCATCTGCAGTAGGTACTGTAGTGACATCAAAATTGCACATTCTAGAAGTTTTATAGTGCTTATGTACTACGCTAAAGAAAGAAAGAAAGGAATAGAGAAAGTGAGAAAGAAATTAAGAAAGACATAGGGAAAGTCGAAAAAAAGAAAGAAAGACCCTTTTAAACTACACAAATACCTTCACATATTAAAGCACTCACAGATGTTTCACACACTCGTCTGTGACCGTGATCTTCATACGGGTTAATGATATATTGTACCACTCTGCTCAGTCATCCTTCATTAGATGATTTACCCTTTTGTGTTTCTTTTCTAAGCTACAGGCTTAAACAGAAAAGTTCCCGCAAAGTGTGTGTTTCTACTCTGCACTTACAGTACGTAAATTAAATTAGCCATTTGATAGGATTGCAGTATGACTCGTGTGCCCGAGGCTTGTACAGCATGGCTGATAGTGGATTAGCATTTAGAGTAGTGCTGCCAACCAAGACCCCCCTCCCCATCATTCCAGCCGACCTGAGACTCACTCTCCCGCTCTCGCTCGTGTTTCTTCCAGCTCAAACTCATTTTCAGCATCCCTCGGGGTGTGGCGGCAGAGTGGGGGGTCAGCTGCCCGAACGGTCAGCTCTAGCCTGCAGCTAGAGAAAGACAATGAGCGAGAGAGAGAAAAGAAGAGAGAGAATGAAGGAGAAGGGAATTTGAGGCCTGTCATGGCGAAGGAAAGAATCGAACTTATTATCGGCCTTCCTTGCGTTTATCTGTCAGCAACAGGTTTCTCGCAAATCATCCTCAGCACTGGCACACTCTCTCACTATTTCCATTTTTCTATGTCTCTTGCCCATAAAGTCACATGATATCCCATATCCCAGCCTTTGAGTTTGAGTGGACCCTTGACAGAGACAGCGACAGCACAGGAAAGACTAGCTGGCAACAGGTTGAGAGAGAGAGAGAGAGAGAGAGAGAGAGAGAGAGAGAGAGAGAGAATTCTAGCTCGTCTCACCCGACATGCAGCCTGTAAAACATGAGGGCTTTTCCCCAGGGCCGAACATGAGAAGACTGGGAACAACAGCAGGCCTAACATTTGGATGTGAATAAACCATGGCTTGAAAATTAGTTCATGTATAACAAATTTGCTCTGGGTCAGCATGCCGTGCTGAAGGAAAGAAAGCTCTGAGAAGCTGCAGTTATTGTCCATGATAACAAAAGCTTTGTGTCATTTAAGATAAATTATTTTCTCACTCATGGTGCACTGAAAGAAGCAGAAATATTCTGTTTGTAGTGCTGATTTGACTATTGAATGTTTTCACTGTCTACAGTCTATTAATGAAATTGACTATTGACTATTGACACTTAAGCACCACAACAAAATGCGACCTATGCATTTTACCCATCACACGTGCACACATGGAGCAGCAGGCAGCTATCAACAGCACCCGGGGAGCAGTGTAGAGGGATGATGCTTTGCTCAAGGTTACCTCAATATATATTTTTTTCTCTGAAATTTAACTGTGCAAAACTCGACCCATTGACTTCCTCAATCACAGAATACCACCAATATAGGGAGGATGTATTCTAGCATTTTTTCTGTGAAGCATGTAAAGCAAAAACACATCTTTTTGAACTTTCGCTAACATCATTAGACACTATATACCGATTCTGTCAGTTAGCAGATACCCATGCTGAATTACATCACACTAAGTGGTGGGAGTAAGTTTGTCCAAGAGACCAATTGCACTCTCTTGGATTCCTGGCCATGGATGGCATCACTGGAAGTTCCAATGCTTAGACGGCTGTGCCACTCAAGAGCACAGTTATGCTTTTAAATAAACTTATATTGAAAGTTGCATAAAAGCTAATCAGGGAAAGACTCCAATCTTACACCGGGTGCAAAGCAGCACTATGCACAAAGAACGTGTCTTTGCTATTTTCACACCAATGCAGTTGTCATTTTCTTGTCCAGGGTCCATACTGCTTAAATAGCAAACACCCTTCCGCTCATTTGTACACCCATGGGCATGTTTCTCTTTAAATAAGGTGTGTTCAGTAGCATTGGTGGGGTATTAGGACAGGGGACAGCAATTGTGTGATTGACCAGGAAAAAGCTTGTCTGAAGTCAATGGTGCAGTACTTCACTGTTATTATAAGAGCCCATTATCAAGACAGCAATATGTGTGTACTAGGTAGCTGTACCACATGCATAGGCTTTGCTTTACACACTCACAGTGAGCACACAAACATACAAAACATCCATCCATCCATTTTCTAAACTGCATCTTCCATTTTGGGTCGAAGTGAAGCTGGAACCAATCCCAGCTGACTACCAGCCGAAGACAGTATACACCAGTATACACAGTATACACACTCACATCTACAGGCAATTTAGAGTATCCAATCAACTTATTGCAATCCTTTGGACAGTGAGAGGAAACCGGAGCATCTGGAGGAAACTCACGCAAACACAAGGAGAGCTTGCAAACTCTGCACAGAAAGGCACCCATGGCCAACCCGGAGACCAAACCCAGGATCTTCTCATTGTGAGGTGACAGTGCTAACCATTGCAACACTGTGCTGCCCCATACAAAACATAAAAACTGAGATGATTAAACTTGAAAGATAATTATTCTGTACATCAAGATATTTACAATTTTAAAAAAAAAATACATTATAATTTTTTTATTTATATAATAGATAATACATGTTTTGGTGAATTTCTGCTGTTCCCATATATGGTTGGCTTATGCACGTTCCTCATGGATCCACAGATCTGTTTCTTCAACTAAGAAGTAGTCTTGCTTTCTTCCTGGAGAGCAGTCCACCTTTTAAAGGGAATGGGAGATAACAATCTGTTTGGTTTATTGCATGTTACGCTCACCCATGATTAATTAATAGACTAAGTGCACACCTTTGAACTATGCGGCTGGCGCAGAGACTGATTTCCCTGCACCTGTGCCTTGCACTTGAGACCGTGTGCTTAGACTGATTAAAATAGGCCCCGAGGGTTCTAAAGGTCAACATGCTTTCTCCATCTAAGACAGGGAGTACTGTTAGTGTGCTAGCAGTTGTGTTCCGATCACGCTCTCAGTCAGTTTCAAATGTCACGTTGGATTTGTGTTTGTTTCATCATATATGGCTTATATTAAAATGAGCTGTCCCCATATACTTTATTTGGGTAGCCTGATATAAGCCAGGGTTCTGCAAGTACATGCACATCATAAAAATGCATTACTTCATTTTGATTAAACTGCAAATGAACAAATATTTAATTAATCATTTCTAATGAAAAACAGGCTTTAAAACGTGTTGCATATGGGGTCATGCGAGAATCCAGGCCGGTGAAACCAGCAGCCGTTTGCAGGGCAACAGAGATCCACCTCCGTCATTCCACTCCGGAGCTTGCTGCAACCTGGAACTGCATAGATCGTGTTCACCTGGGTTTTAGTGTTTATATGTAGGAAGCTAGACTTCCTGCTTTGGGAAATATTGTTTGCCTAGTCGAATGTACTTAGCGTTATACATCATGCAATTTGCACATTTACTACTTGCACATTGCCATTTACACTTGTCACTTTACACTTACACTTTACATATTTTCTGTAAGCATACAATTTCATATTTCTGTATAACCTATATATATATACAGATTCAGTTTAGTCTATATATATATTTATTGTTAGATCCCCTGTTATATATATATATATATAAGTTAAATTAATATATAAGTTCTTGCCTGTGGTGATTAAACTTGTTTGCTGCACATGAAGCCTCAGCATTTTCATAACAGGTCATGTGACATCAATTTTTTTTTATTAGAGATAATATTACATCCCCTGGTGGAAAACCACTGTATAAGCATTAGATAACATTAAAGATGTCACCCTGGGAGTAAATTATAGGCAGGGGTGGGGCATTTCTTTGCCCTTCAAACACTGGGGACTGAGGACACATTGTGGCAGACCACTACTAGCATTCTGAATGCCTCTTTGGATATAAATTAGTTTACCAGTTCTTAAAGGGAATATTGATTAATTATGAATAGCCAAAAAATAAATAAATAAAATATTTAATTATAATTTTGATGAGGACTTGCCCACTGAAAAAATACTGTACAGACCATAAGCTCCAAGCAATGACCTGTCCTCTGTCCTGTTTTGTCCTTATTCCGGTCCACGCGAATAGCTTTTCTTATCATTTCATGTGTTGGATGCTTTTCATCGACATTCTGCCTAATCCATTTGTCGCTTAATGAGTTTGAGCCGTGAAGGAAAGCGGATAATTGATGTTTACTGAGGGCAACTCTGGAAGTAGGGAGGGCTACACATGCATTCGCCTGCCTGCACCTTCAACAGCTTCAAAGGGCCCATATCACAGGAAATAAAAGAGTATGCATTACGTAAACACGTCCCAAAATGTATTGTACACTTCCCTGCCCACACACATATATGGGCACTATCCTGCAAAAGCATCCCATTATAAATTCACTCATTTTGTAATGTTCCAAAAAACAACACATTTTCATATATAGGCTTTTTACTCTACAGTGGTTTAGCTCTGTCCAATCATGCTTCACATAAAAACTAATCTTTCAACTGGGACTGCCTTTGGAAGGAGGGAGGGAGCTAATTAGAAAAGAGATACTTCACCTGTATCAGTCTTAAAGGCACAGTAACACAAACAGCCTGTTTGAATGAGGCCTGTATTTTGGTACATAAGACCACATTAATGTCATATGAAGGCCTTGGAAGAAAAATGAACTGCCAGAATAATGTGAAAAAAAAAATTTCATCAATTTTTCCAGTAGAGCCCTGATCTAAAGCTTTATTAATGGCTATTGTCCACTGAAAGCTAGCTAATCTGGCACTGGACTTGGTGGCCACAGACAAAACTGGCCCCTCAGATCATTTGAAGCTTAGTTTTGTTTCTAGGCCACCGTACACTAGATGAACAGGACGTGCAGGGGGTGTGGGGAGGTGGTGGGTCAGTGAATGGAGAAGCAATCTGGCCTGGCGTAGTTTCCCTCTTGGCTAAATTGTTAGCATATCCACTTCTGTGACAGCAGGAGTCTGGGTCTCTTTGCCCAGCTCGACATGCCTCCTTACTGGGCAGCTCTAGTCATTCAGATATACCAGCTGGCCATACCCACCATAATCCCTCATGCCAGCTTTGCCCTCTGCTACCCGCCCACCCCCTTACTGCCTGGCTGAACACATGCTGGCTATCAGCTGAGCAAAGTCAGCTACACAGAGTAGCTAATCAGACTACACATGTCTGATGTGTGACTTATAACGCTGCTTGTGCGTTTGAACGCTCTGAAGTTTGGGATAAAAATGGAGAGTTCAAAACATTTTAATACCAAGCGTAAAGAGTAAAACTGCCTGATACGGTTGCAGTCAGATTTCTTCCAGACCTGTTACAACTGCTCAACAACTAACACATCAAAATCTTAGACACACAGTCCAGATTACTGATACTTTATATGATAATTGGTTGTGCTACATGCTCAGATTTAACTCTTGAACGCACAATGAGGAGTCATAACGCTTTTAAAAAAAGAGGATATATCAAAAAATTCTTATTTATTTTTAAATAAATAAATGTCAAAATTTGGGAATACCGCTCTGCATACGGTTTCTCGTGGTGCCTCAAGCTACTTGTGTTTAAGCGACACACTCCCAAAAGGCCAACAGATGGAAGGGACGTGCAGCATTAACAGTTAACTTCTATTAAAAATTATAAAAATGTACACAGAAAATGCTAAATAAAAGAACAAACAAGCACATTATTTGTGGCAATAAAACAATCATGATAAGCTCCCCAACTTCCTGTGTCCCAGTTGTTTGTTATAGACGGTGATGACCAAAGGCAAAATCACTCGGAGTTCAGACCATAACCCTAGGATTGCTACTAGGCAAACATTTTGAGTATAAAGGGAAAATATTGACTAGAGATCTTTCTTTCTCCTTTCCTACCTTCCTTCCATCCATTTTCTGAGCCACTTATCCTAACCAGGGTCTGGCGGGCTTCTTGGGCCTAATCCAAGGCTCATGGGGAGAAATGTGGAACAGGTACACAAACATACCCACAACTAGCGGCAATTCAGATGCTGTGCATGTCTTTGAAGTGGAGGAGAAAAACAGAGCTCCCAGCAGAATCTCACACAGACACAGGGAGAACATGTAAACTTCAAAAACATACAAAAAGAGTCAGGGTGCCTCAACTGAACACAGGACTTTCTTGCCGTGAGGCAATAGCACTAAACTGCACAACCCCACAAAGTCTTAAGTACAGTTTAAAGAAAGGTTTGTTGAATTTAATAAATTCACTCTAACTGTGTGTTGTTTAATCTTTATCTTTGCATATGGTCACCTTATAAGGACTGGACGTGGTTTGAGAAACAGAAAAAAAACTGGTGGATTGGGTAACTTGACTAAGTGAAAAACTGTAGAACTGGACAGAATTAGTACTAGACAGAATTAGTGACTTTTTGTCTGGGGAGTTTATCACAGCAGTTTATGCCATATAACATGCCACATAAAACTGTGATTTGTTGACCTCCTCGTTGATTTTTGATAAATCTTTTAGTATTGGCTGATTTATCAGCCTGATGGTATATTGGCCCAGCCCTACTGTGCACAGCTCAACAGCTGTAGGTGCAATATAACAGGCTAACACAGCTGCTTGGCCACAGACATGAATTTGCACATGAGAATGGGTTTTTTTCTTTGTGGCTATGCTTTGAGGAGCTGATGTAATGGTTGAGCTATTTTATGGATGGTAGACCCGACCACATCTCTTCAGTGTGGAGATGTGTGAAACGTTCACTCTAGTGTTGGAGGAAATCTAATGTGACAGTGGAATGTTAGAAAATCACAGATGAATGCACAGGTTTTCTGCAGTTTGAGTGTGTGTATAGAAAACATCACCTGTTGTATATCATTGCCAGCACAAAATCTCATCTTCAAAAGAGTAACTTTACAGAAGAAAATACACTTTCTCAAAGGCAGTTAATGCAAAAGATTGATTTTCCAAACTACTTGAACTGTTTCTGTTGGCTTATGCATCAAGACATTTTTACAGAAGGTAAAGTGATTTAATAGATACCTAAATGAGTAAATAAACATTTTGTCCCAACTGTTACTTCTTAAAGAAGGGCCAAGTGTAAAACCCCGTAGGGTGGATGGAAATTTGAGTCTTTTGAATAATTTTCCAAGCTGCAAGATGGAGAAATTTGTAGTTTCATACACAGGAGCATCTTAGCAAGTAGATGGGATCAGATTTGAAAAGTTTTATGTGGGTGAGCTGATATTGAATTCTGATGCAGTTTATGACACGTCAACTTCTGGTGTTTGTTTTGGTTAAGTGAGCACTCTGGTTTATGGTTTTATTGCTTTAGTGAAAAGTGAAAGTGACTATTTGTCATTGTGAACACACTCAAGCACCACAACGAAATGTGACCTCTGCATTTAAC
>JBBPDA010000001.1:39831310-39844215 GCA_037974385.1 Arnoldichthys spilopterus
ACTTAATTAGTATATATTAATAATTTTACTAATGGCCTACTTCTGGTTGAAGTTCTTACTGCTGGAACCCACTAGAGATCCCTATGTTTCAATAAATTGACTGAAAGTTATTGCGGCCCACCGGTTACCTAGGTACTACTGCCCCTTGTCTCCTACAACCACATTGCCCATCGGGAAGGCATTTTTTATCACCTCACCCAGACTAGTTCAGCTACCTCCGACCATCTATGTGCTTCATATCCATATGCTAGATATCTTGCGCCAAACCAGAGTTTTTCTGGCTTCTGTCGCTTTTTTTAAGTATTTATTTTTTAAATATCTCTGTGGGTAAAACAACATGTGACATGTTAATTTATGTGAATCTTTACTGCACTGACAAAAGTACAAAGAAAAGATTTTTAATAGTTTTACCAACTTTATTTAATTTAGAATTTTTTGGATGCAAAAAGGTTCAGTCTTTGCAAGGAAGAATGGGTCACGGCTCATCCCTTTGTGCCATGCAAGAACTATTAGTCTGTCAGAAACATTTCTCAATGCAAGATTTCAGACAATTAAGGTCTTTTACGATCTACAGTACATAATATTGTGAAAAGATTTAGAAAATTCAAAAACATCTTAAGATTAAAGGACACAGACAGAAACCACTGATAAATATGTATGATCTTCAAGGCCTCAGGCAGCACTATCTAATAAAAATGTCATGCTACTTTAACATACGTAACCACATGGGTTCTGGAGTACTTCAGAAACACATTGCCACTTAACACAGTCCATTGCTGCATCGAGAAATGCAACTTGATACTGCATTAAGCATGGAAGAAGTCATACATCAACCCTATGCAAAAACGCTGGGGAATTTTTATTCTCAGATGAACAGAAAGAGTGTGGAACTATGTGCTGTGGTCAGATGAGTCCACAATTCAGCTTGTTTTTGGGAAATAAATGGGTGCTGTGTTCTCTTTGCCAAAGATAAAAATGACCATCCAGATTGTTAGGAATTGGCTTGTGTGGCTCTATCTCCTACTTTAAATGTAATGTGCACCATGAAGAGGAGAATCAGACAACAGCTACAATGGACTATTGAGCAGCTGAAGTATTATATCAAGCAAGAAAATAAAAAATCTAAGTTGAAAGAACTACTACAATTATTATCCTCTCCTCTATTAAAGCGTGTTCTTAAAAAAAGGTGATGTAACACAATAGTAAACATGCCTCTGGCCCAACCTTTGTTGAGTGTGTTGTAGCAATCAAATTATAAATGTGCATATATTTACAAAATACAATTAAGTTGTCAGTGAAACTACTAAAATTCTTTTCTTTGCACTTTTGTCAGTTAACGGTTCATGTCAATTAATGTCACAGATTTTTGTTTTTCTTATTGCATTTTGGAAAATATCCCAACTTTTCTGGAAAGCATTGTAGGTTCATAAAATTATGTTCTAAAAACACATGGCAGATTCTTATAAGAGTCTACTGCAGTTTGACACGTCATGTCATGTCATGGTCATCCCCAACTCAGGTTTACTTTAACACTATTAACATTACATATAAAAACTCATGTATAAGTTCAATTTGGGCAGTTTGGAAAGCAAATTAAATGGCTATTATAGTATAGTAGACATCAAAACCCCTGGTTCCTGTTGTCAACACTGTAAAGAAACCAATTGTCCAGTTTCTCTACAATGCATCATTCACATTAAACAACTGTGAATGTTTACATTTTATTCATTGAATTACACTGAAATGTTAAAAAATTAATGAAACAAAATTTTTGTTGCCATAGTGGATATTAGCTCCATTATGGAATTGTTAATTTAAGTCAATTCCTGATTCAAATTTTGCAATGTTTGCCAAAACATTTTCAACATTGTAATGTGCCCCATTTTTGTTACACCCAACCTTCTAACTCTTCGACCTAATTCCTCTCCACATTTATACTACATATTTGCATTTTTGTCACCTTGCGAAATGGTTGTGTCTAAAGGCCCAGTCACAGTTAAGTTTCCCAGAACATTTTTAGCAAGCAGAATTATATTAATTTCAATAGGATTTGCCACTTCACTTCACAGACTTCTAAAATTTCACATCAAATTCAACTTTGGAATTCAGTGCTACACCTTCAATTGCATTGCACTCTGGAAAAGTGGCCTTTCATATTGTAGCACTGAATTTTACAAATGAAGTGCATGTTATTCTGTCTGTGCCAACTTTTCTTCTTCACTGGCTATTAGCAAGTGTAGGAAAGAGAGACTTTGGACGATATGCAGTATGTTTCCTATGTTTCCCAAAGCTGAATATGAAATGCATTAGTGGAACCACCCATTGCAGCAAACCCCATTCAAATGAAAGCCACTTTGCTTGTAAAGTTTTGCTGGTAAATTCAAGTGGGACTGGGCCTTTAGCCTTGTATGGCCCAAATGTAGCCAGTTTTTAAAAAAAAGATGCCAAAAACTGCCGTGTTTTCCCATACTCTTCAGTTAAACAGATTCTCTACCTTTATCTTAGCAATCATGCACTTGCATCTGATTTTTATAATTTTATTTTAAATCTTCTTTTAATTTCTTCTAATTTGATTTCAATTGTTTATTTTATTGCTTACCTTTCATTCAATGCTCATTTTATCTTTGTTTAACACATAGTATGAACTCTGTTTATGATAATGTGAGATATAAATAAACTTGCCCTGCCTTGTACAGGCACATCTAGGTGTGCCTGCTTATATGGTATTGCAGTTGCGGTTTGGCCTCCTGTTATAGTAAATATGTTCCTTTAACTATTTTACCATGGTCTCTGATGAAGTACATGGGGCTATTCAGCTGATAAAAAAGTGCCCAGCAATGCTGGCCAGAGCATCCCCAGGCAATGCCCACTGGGACATACCAATCTGCCAGACCAGAGCCAAATAAATCAAAACGAGCTTGTGAGATTGTCCCCCTGTGCCTGGTTTTCTCTTTAATCCAGCTGGTCTCAGCCCCCCACTTCTCTAAGGCTTAGATCTGTGGCCTAGCAAGCAGCTCATATAAATCTCAAAGGAACTGGGAGTCATAAAAGCAATGATCATAGCATTAGCTCGCTCTAATGAACCTAACGCAGGGCTAGTAGCCGTTCAGTGGTCAGCCAGCAGGGAGAACATTGTCATGGCTTTGAGACAAGGCAATGAAGAGTCAAAGAATCACATAAGGTTAAATGGCAAATTTTGTCCAGGAAGTGCTTCATTCAATCAGTGGTGCATCTTTGTGGTTGACTTCAAGTTGTAAACCAAATGTCAAACAAAAGAAAAGAAAAATGAAAGAATGTCTTGTGGTTTCATGAAAGTGTATAGGTAGAAAAGGCCACTTTTGTAAGCCGTGCAGTGACTGGCCTTTCTTGAATTGGGTGTATAGCTCCTTCGAAAGGATGTTCTTTTGTAGCAATGTCTACAAAAATTCAGCGTGGAGGTATTTGTCAGTGGGTGAGCGTTTAAACCAGTTAAGCTTCACTTTGCTAGGTAATCAATTCAGCCATGTCATTCTCTGAAATACACTGCTCTGTCTTCATCTCAAATATTCCTGCATTCACTTATCTACCCTTCACCCGAGGGCCCCAAGCGTGGCATCACCATGCGACAGTCAATTGTGTCATTATCCACAAGCCAAGAAAAGGCAATTGCATCAGACACAGGCTCTGTGCAGCTCAGATAATCGGCGTCTTTCTCGCTAGCAGCGTAGGCTTCCAAGTTCTATAAAGCATCTAAGCTCTTGCAAATTCAAGAATCAGAGGGTCTAGATTTATAGTAAATCCCTTCAAATCTTATCATTGTGCAGGTGTAGTGCATAGTCCATGTAAACACATAAAATGACTCTAAGTTTCTGCAAAACTGCTATTAACATACTCAGGTGGTAAATAGAACAGAATACTGCAAGTAAAACACCACAGAGTAAAAAAGAGAGCACACCACAGATCTCTCACTGGATAATCTGCTTTCTCGTGGGTTTCTTCCACACTAGTATATGGATTTGCTTTGGGTGAACAATGTTTACACAACTTATTGATCACTTATTAATTTGTGAAAAAATATTGAAAGCCATAATGTTGAAAAAAGTGAAATTTAAGGCTGAATGTTCTCTGATCCATGCAGTCGTTATGTAATTATGTGGGTTTGCTTCATTTAAGACATAGCAGGTTGAATGTTTGTTTAAACAAGTGTGTAGGTTAATGACAGCTGTAAGGTACATCTATGTACAATGCAGAAAGTTGTTAACTAATTTTAGAGTTACAAAAAATGTTTAGTAAATAATAAATTAGGTTGTTAGCAGCATAATTGCATAATTTAGAGAAAGTTGTAATTATGTAGTTTTATAAAGTTATTAAATATACATGTTATTATAGAAAGGTTTTAGCTAACTACGTATGCAGTTTCATTAAGCTGTAATTTGAATAATTACATTACAGAAATTGTGTAATGTAACAGTGTTATCTATATAATTACATAGTTACATTGTTAGCTAAATAACTATTTAGTGACAGAAGATTTGTTATTAGTTATTAGATTTAAAGTATTATGTAGTTAAAGGAATGTTGTTAACTGAATAATTATATAGTTACAGGAGGTTTTTAAGTTAAATAGTTATGTAATAACTAAAAGACATTGTGAAATGATTTTGTAGTTACAGAATGTTGATAACTGTATAATTATGTAGTTACAGAAGGTTTTTAAGTTAAATAATTATGTATTTACAGAAATTTGATAACTTTATACTTATGTATTTACTGGAAGTTGTTAGATGAATAATTACATAGTTGTAAAAGAATGTTATATAATTATGTAAAAACAGGAAGTTTTTAATTACCAAAAAATGTTAATTGAATAATTATGTAGTTACACAGGATTGTCAGGAGGTTGAAGGTTTATAATGTATATTTAAATAACTTCCTTGTTGGAATAGATTGGATTTAAGACTCCTTGGGCAAGTGTGTCCTACCATTGTAATTTGCTCCTCATAATAATACTACATTCATTAATGCCACACCTAGTAAATCAAATGTTCATTATTTTAACAGATCAAAAGACTGAGTTTGATTAATGTGTTAAATACCTGATTAGGTGGCCTAATGCTACCTCAAAAATGGTCAACATTAAAGACTTAATGGCCTTGCCCATTAATTCACTAAATTAAAGTCCTGTTTGGAGCCACACCAAACATCAGGTCTGATGTCTCTACAATTTCTTATCTAACTCTTAAATCTCAATCGGATCCTCATCAATCTCATGGCAGACCACTTCTACATGCTCATGGCTTCCCTTTTTTAGCTCAAACTAGTCGTGTTTCTCTCCGGTACTGTAGCCTTGGCCAAACGCCCACACACATACACAATGCAGCAGCCCAGTCATATTAACACGCATACACACAAACATACCTAATTAACTCCAAATGAAAGCTAGTGTGCTCCAATTACCCATAGCACCGCACAAGATTGATTCGTTGATTTAGCCAAGATGTCTTATGCAATGCAGAGAGCATTCAAACGGTGCGGAATGGCCTAAGGGACCCGCATTTGTCCTCCATGTGCTCAGGAATGATTTAAAGAGAGTAGACCATTAATGAAGAACTGCATTATGGGTGAACCTTCGGGGAGTCATGTTGGGGACGCACTTCAAATTAAAGTCAAATACAAATGAAGAAAACAAGAATTGACTTTTAGTTGCATTTGTTGTATGTAGCCTCACATATTGCAGGCATAAAACCAACACCTTTCAGCAGATTAAATTGGGAATAAACTGGCAATTATTTGGAATAAATGAACATGAAATGAAAATAATTAAAGTAAAATATTGTTCTTAGTGACATAGCTATTTAAAAAGATCATTTTCATTAGGCCTCATACTCCTCTTGGGGCATAGCCAAGCAACAAGGCAGCATTTCACCCAAAGATCCTGTTATTATATTGTTGGGAATGTAGAAATAACACATAATTACCATGCATGCACACACACACCTTGCACACATAAGCAACACTCAAGATCCCATCCAGCACCTGCCTCTATGGAATATTCTCCAGTGAGCCTCTGCTCAATGAGGCAAACATCCACCAGCACCAACTGTTATCAGTGATTAGCAGGTAGACATACAAATACACTACACTGACAGCAACACACAGAAGAAAGGTACACACATTATCTTACAAAGTTTAATGACTCACGGGTTTATTGACAAGAGTTGACAAAAAAAATGTTTACAAAAATGCTTAAAAGATAATGCCTGCGTTCTCTGCTTTCCTGCATTTTCCTGAGCCAGCAACATGTTCTGGGTTGCCATATTGGACAGTATCCCCAGCTCAACGTTTTAACACAACTAAAATTATTAAAACTTAGTGGGGACAGGGTATACTAGTATTGACCATAATCGTATAAATTAAACAAAATTGAATACTTATTATGTTAACACTACACATATAAAAAATCATGTGCCATGTGGTTTACATTGCAAGATAGTAGGGGGCAGTAACTCTAACACTAGTTGTCACTCACTGAGATCCTCCTTCACCATTATACAGATTTAGTCAAAGCAGAGGAAGTGAGCTACAGTTAATTTGCTACCCCTGAAATGGTCAATTTTACATTGAGGTATTAGTTGGGTTCATAAAGTTGAATTAGCATTGTGCTCAACTTGACAGTTTTTTCTCTCACCTGGTTATTTGTTAGGCAGCGTCGTAGGACAATTGGCGTCTTTAACTGGTCAGTTCAGTCAGTGTGTGTGTGTGTGTATATATCTAATGAGCAATGTTAACTTTTTTGAACTTTTTTTGTTATAATATATACAAAATATTTTTTGATAAAAAATAAAAATAATAATATTTGCAACTCCAATAACAAAAAATAGCATTGTGAACAGTGCATATGAGTTTGCTTTCCTCAAACTGCCTTAACATTATTGATCATTAGATACTCATCATCAAGTACCAGCCTAGACTCTATTCTGGTACTGGCAGCCTGGTAAACCATGCTAGAAAATACCATCCTGCTTAATCTCTACACTATGCATGAATGAAGTCCATCAGACCACGTGTATCACTACATGTCACACATCGCTGAGCGATCAATGTGAGATGAACACAGGCCAAACAGGAATGCATGGAGGTGAGGCTGTGACAAATGAGATTTTCATTTGACATTTGCGACCTACTAGTGCCAAATTAAATTACCTCCAACTCGATTTCAATTAAATCAATTCAGCTTATGTTTGTCAAATGAGAACCTGCTCCACATTGTGGCAATACTGACAGAAAGTGTCAGTTGACTCTTATATCAGTGACTTGCAGTTTGTGACCAAGACAGTGTCGGAAAAATGGCAGTGGGAGTAAAAAATATTAAATACAATTTTTATTATTAGTGTTGGTAGCAATTTGGTAGAATACTGACAAAGTACTCTAGCTATGGCTAGAGATACAGTGGAAGGCAGAAGGTGATTTGTTGTTTATTAATAGGGGTGGTCCTATGGGATTACCACCTACTGCAGCCACCACCACCACCACCAACCAATGCGCACACACACACACACACACACACACACACACACACACACACACACACACTGTGTGATGGAAGGTCAACAAGGGTGCATATTGGTCATTTTGCTAACAAAGGGGGATGACATCCACACTCTCAAATCACCTACTAATTGTAAGCAGGAGGAAGCTTACTGAGCTGTGTCTCCCTACACTCCACTAATAACTGACAAATCAACAATAAAAAGATAAATGAAATTAGTTTTACACAGTATTATACTTCTATATGCACCTGGAGCAATATTGGAAATAAGCATAAAGCAGATTTTGTTTATGTTACTGTAAAGGGTAAAAAAAAGAAAGGGTAAACACTCAACATTATTTGGCTTAATTTTTTTGCTCATTTATGTATATTCAAGGGCTGGATTTAGTATAAATACCTAAAATAAGTCTTCATTTTTCTTTTTTTCTCAAAATTAGTGCAAAAGGGAACCAAACAGAACCTTAAAGCAGTATGAATGAACCCATACATGACTGTAAATTAATCTGCTTATTCTAATGTGCTTATACTAATTTAGATGGATAAGCAAAATCTGCCATCTGCCTGATTCACTCACGACGCAGTGGTAGATAAGGCGTGTCAGAGTTAAAAAATGAATGAAATTCTTTATCGAATCCACTGAGGAGGCAGATTTATCCCTCCACTGCCAACACTTCACTTGCATAGAGCACAAACACACTGAATTTTAATATGTAATGTAGGTTTACTTGATTTAATTGAACACAGAAACTTTTTATAAATTTTTCTCTGTATTTATACTATGACTGACATTAACTACAGCTATAATAATAATAATAATAATAATAATTATAATAATATAATTGTCATTTTCATCTTCATTATCCTCATTAGTTGTATTAATAGAAGTAGTAGCAAAGTACTTTCTGGTGAGAAACAGACTGAGACACTTAAATATTTGTAACCTTGACTTACTGAAAGGATACTGAAAGTGACTATTTGTCATTGTGAACACACTCAAGCACCACAATGAAATGCAACCTCTGCATTTAACCCATCACATGTGCAGCAGCGGGCAACTACCAACAGCGCCCGGGGAGCAGTGTAGTGGGATGGTACCTTGCTCAAGGGTACCTCAGTAGTGCCCGGGCCTCGAACTTGACACCTTCAGGTCTCAAAGGCAGTGTCCTAACCACTAGGCCACCACTGCCCACTAAACAGCTGATGGCAGCGGTGGGATACGAACCCACACCCCCGTAGAGACTGGAGACTGGATTTAACCCTACATGCAGTAATTTTTTTCTTCTACATTTTCTAATGGGCCTTCCTAGTAGAAGACCAACTTGCTAGTGCAAACCCCAGTTCCCAAACCCCGCACCCCTCATGTTAGACCACTGGTCTAAAGTATTTACCTGCATTGGAAGGTCCCTAGTATTTGAAACATCTTAAGCCTTGCAGTCTAAAGCTCTCTTGAGCCCTTGGGAGCCTGAAGCCTCTGGCAATTAGAAGCCCCGGGCATTCAGAAGCCTTTGGCAATCTGAAGGCGTTGGATGCTCTGTGCCCAGATACCGCTCCTCAATAAATATGTACCACACCACCTCTCTTTAATGTCTTAAGGTCGAAGATTTCTAAAAAGGCCATTCTTAGAAAGTGCTAAAATTAGCACTTTCTCCATCAGCGATTCTGTCTAACGGACGACCCGGCACACAGAAATCAGGTGGTCTAAGTTCAGCAAAGTTGAACTCTGTAGCTCCTCTTTAACTGTGTCTTCTCTGAGACTATATGAAGTGAAGTGAAAGTGACTATTTGTCACACACTCAAGCACCACAACGAAATGTGACCTCTGCATTTAACCCACGTGCACGTGTGGCGCAGCAGACAGCTATCAATAGCGCCCAGGGAGCAGTGTAGTGGGACAGTACCTTGCTCAAAGATACCTTAGTAGTGCCCAGGCTGGGACTTCACATGTTCACAAGGACAATGTCCAAATCATTGGCCACCACTGCTTGTCTTGAGTGTGCTCACACTGAAGATGATATAGCTCATACACACTCTCTACATCTATACAAATGCAGCATGTTTGTTCTGGGATACAATGAGAATTTACAAAGCTCAGCTGTTGCACCTGCAGCGCCACCTCTGAGCAAGAGCTGGTGTCGAATCATGAGCTCCCCAAAATAGACACCTCACAATTTATGGATATGAAATTACACACAGTCATGTGCAATCTGATTTTGGGATGGAGATATTTGACTGCATGGCGTATTTCACTGCAGTCAGCTTTCGTTGATTTCGCACCGGGCCTGTAATATTGCTGCTCGGAACTGGCTCTATCAATTCTGATGAATGCGCGACTCCCGTGCGGAGTGCAGCATTGCTCTCCGTGTTTGCAATAATAACAGATGTATCATTATGCACATAACTTTCGGGCTCTGTCGTCGCAATATGCTGGCCTGAAAGAAATGGCCACACTTAGGCTACTTTCAGTCATCAGAGATTCAGTTGTGACAAGCCGCCTGTCGAGGCACTAGATCCGGTGATGTATATTTCATGAGACGTTTCATTCTCCGTCCGTGCCGGCCTGGTGAAATGAGACGTGTCTCGAGCCTGACATCTACATTAATGTGACATCAGGCCTTTTGCTGCCTTCAGAGAGCCGAGCCAGGACCTTGTGTCAACCAACAGCTAAGGCGCGACCCACGGCTACAGCTTAGCCGTCCCGATTTGCTCCGCTTCCTTTCTGAAGACGCTTGGGAAAAAAAAAGAAAAAAAGAAAAAACTCCTCAACGTTTCCACAAAGCACAGACAAATGTTGACGAGTGCCATTTCCCAGAACTGGGAGCTGTCGTTCCAAAAATACGCCTTGGCTGAATGAATGACATCATGGGTTTGTGGCGGCAGCCGACGGGGACTTAAAAGGGGGAGGGTTTAATTTCCTATTAGAGGCAATGATGGATGACATTTACACACGAGAACACTAGGAGACCCTACACTCCCTAATAACCCTGCCACATCATGCTGAAGAGAGTGTGATGCGCACAAAAGACAGCTCAGATGAGCTTTGTATAGAAAATGACATTGAATGAACTCAAATTACTCAAAGGGGTCAAAAGGGGCTACTTATGCTGGCTGTGTACAGGACTGCCGGTGAGAGGTTTAAAAAAGTGCTGTACTCTTATCTTTGAGAACCTGATGGGGAAGAGAGGTTATGCTGCACTTGAAAATTCCAACATTCAGTCGACAAAGTCCCTCTCTGCTTCTGCTCTAAAAATGCTCAAAACCAGGGCCTGACCAATATAATGCTTGGTCGATACAATTTGCTGATATTTAAATGGACCTTTGAATGTTATACCTGTGAAAGTACATTTCAGGTGGTATTTCTTCATTTGGGGAGGTGAGATAATGAAATTATTGCCTTTTTTGGCCCATACAAACCCACAGTGTCAGTTTTAAGAACTGCACACTTACCTGCTACCTGCTACATGTGAATGTCAGTAAATATTTCATCATATGCAGTTTGTTTCAATGTTTATGTTTCATATGTGGTGGTATGTGCAGAACCCAAGCATCCATAATTCAAATGAATCATATACATTGTATGTATTTTTCTTATTACCTGCATTATTAGTTTTATATCACACATTTTTCAGAAATGGCTGAAATGTTCATTAGCCTAATTGTGGCTCACTTGCCGGTATATGTTTGATGCTTGTCATGTGTGCCTAACATGCATTTAACAGTCATGTGTTGCTCATGATTTCATTGCATATTATGCTCCCAAATGTAACTGCGTGTCCACTGTGTTTGTGTAATTTACTTATGGAGTGTTAAAAAAGCTCTGAGTGTAAAGATAATGGCTTATTGGCTGTAATGTTAAATCTCCAGTAACACTGATTGTTACTTTAGAGTTTGAACTTGTTACAACATTTATTGCTTAACATTCCAAAGCACACACACAGGCCTGGCGCTACAGTACAGTATAAAATTGTCTATGGCTCACATATATGTATATTTCACAAAAATATTTTATTGTGACCATGGCATCATATTTTTATGGTTGGCAATGATAATCTTGAGGAGAAAATATGGTGTTATGACAGCCCTTTATCACTCAAATTAATGGTCTGAAAAAAAAAATCTCACATTTTGTTTTCATTTGGCAGGTGTGGTTGAACTGTAAAGACATTTTTAGTATCCAGATTTAGCTTTTTTAACTTTAAAGTTGAAGCTGTGACACTAGGGCTGCTGACAAACAGTATACAAATTTTTTTTTTTCACCACAGGCAGCCATTTCAAACAACACCAGGGCTGGCATTTACAAAGTAGTCATAAATTAGAGTCTTAAAACAAGTCTGTGTGACCCTAATGAAGATCTGAATGTGGATTGAGCAGATTGAGAGACATTTTGAAGATGTATTTTTATGGAAATGTTTTGTACTATTTGGGTGATTGTTAACATCTAGGGATAGCTATGTTAACCGTATAGTTGTACAATAGCTATTAACAAGCTAAAAATTGGAAAAAACAAACATGTATTGGCTAATCAGCTACCTCTGGGGTAAGAGTAAATTATGTAAATTTGATTTTGCAAACTATTCATATAAAACAGCTGGGTAGATATTAGAGTAAATGAAATTATGGTTAATTTATTTTTTGGAGATGATTTCTATTTGTGAAGAGCAGAACATTTTGTGTACATAATTTTTGGGTTATGACAAGAATTCTTATCCTGTTTGAATCAGTCAATCATTACAAATATTCTGGAGAATCAGGGCTGGATGTTGTCTGGAGTAGCCCTTTCACACATGTAGCACATAGCAGAAGGTTGTTGTGTCACAAGCATCTTCATCTAGTGGATATACTCTGTGTGTTTTAGGTGTGGTACCTGGGCCAAGCATGCAGAAGACAGGTCACAAAGTCCCTTCTTAAATTGGTCCTAAACAACCTCCTGCCCTCTGAATCTGTGTGACATTTTGTGTGTTGGGTCCGACCAACAGGTGTTCCCGAATCTTGTTGTTTCTTGAGTTAAACATTTGCATTGGCATCTTCATGTAAATAACATTACTTCTTTACCCTTAAATGTTGTTCTCCCATTTCCATTCCAGTTCCATGATAATATTATCATCACCATACCAACTTGCTTGCTGTAATTCTCCAGAAAACAACCTGCTCTATTCAACATAGACATTACATGAATTTTGTACTACAGAGCTCTGAGGGTAAAGTTCATTTAATGTCTTATTTGGACATTTGTATTCTCACAAAATGCCTTAAATTGGCTTATGCAAAGCCAAACCCAAAGTAGTGTACTGCTTGTCTATCTGTATTTAGCAGACTAAGCATGTAAAACATAATTAACATTAATGTTAATAAACCTAAACAAATAAAACTACTAATGATA
>JBBPDA010000001.1:39846110-39871286 GCA_037974385.1 Arnoldichthys spilopterus
AAGGGTACCTCAGTAGTGCCCGGGCCGGGACTCGAACCTGAGACCTTCAGGTCTCAAAGGCAGTTTCCTAACCACTAGGCCACCACTGCCCACACAAATGCAGCCGGGTAAGGTTTTAATTTGTCCAGTTTCGCAAAGCACCCCTCCCCTGCTCGGTGGTGCAAGCCATGTGTGCCAGTGCGCTTGCCTTGTAAACATGGCAGCATGTGTTCAAGGCCTGGGTGGGGAGGCGGTGTCCCTTAGCTTCCCTGCAAATGGGCCCTGTTCTGGAAATTCAAACACAGTTACAAACACAGGGTGTGACAGCAGGGACTTTCCAAAATACTAATTAATATGGGCTGCCAATACAGCATGACAATTGTCAGAGGTCTAATGATGTTCAGTGTAAATGCTGTTTGACAGAATTATTTTTTCAATGTAATTATATCAGCCTCAGCTAAATCTAAATCCAGATACTGACATTTTTTTTATTTTGACAAGCTGTTATTTACCTCCAGTAATTTCCCTGGAAATAATTCCTGTATGCTGCAGCCAGCAGCAAAGTGATGCTAGTCTACCTAGTTTCTCACTTCTTAGCAAATTGTTGGCTCATGAGCTATTTAAATTTTAACCAGCTAGCTGGTGTTAACTAGGTTTTTCTAGCACCGTTTAGGATATCAAAGCATTTACAGTGCTAGCACAACTCTCCCTGGATTTCAACCCCTCCCCACCCCCCAAATTTGCCCACTTTGTTCAACCAACTAACTTACACTCAAGAACAGGTTCCTTAGGGATTTACAGCTTTGAGTAACAATTCCTCAACCTTATTTACATGAATGACACTAGGAGTGATTACGAGTCAGGGGTGTTCATAATGTGTGTGTGTGTGTGAGCATGTCCAAGCATATGTACATGAGTTATGACATCCCATCCACAACGCAGTGAAATACGTCACGGGCACAAATAGAAAATCCATAAAATTGAATGGATGCATGGGCAGCATGAAGCGTAATTGCTGGTTTCACTCTTCCCTGAGCGAAAGACCTGTTAGATGAGAAAATTTGGATGAGAAGATGTGATAGCAGATAAAGCCAATCTGACATTTCAATCAGAACAGATAAATGAAGGATGAGGAGGCTCTCTACAAGCTAGAGGCCTTAACTACAAAAAAAAGCAAAAAAAAAAACATGCCATCCATCTCCTCCTACTTTAGGAAGGGCAAACATAAAACAATCTCTTCCATTTCCTACCGTAGACTAGAGAAACAGTGTGAGGAAGAGGGGGGAAAAAAAGCCATTCTCATTTCTGCCTGGAACTGATTACCTCTCTGCAAGCACAGTCTGGCAGAAACAATATGGAGGCCAAGCTGGAAAAGGCTGTCATCTGTGCAAGAAGCCACTCTATTTCCAAACTACTGCCAGAGGATTATGGTACAGAATAATGTAGCCGTGTGCCCACAAGATGCTAGTGTGGCACAAATGAGGTGATTAGTGGTAAGATAGGCTTGGTTATCTGCTCCAAATGTAAGTCACCTCTGGGATTTGTGAACTGTTCTTTGAAGTGATCCTTTTAGCCCATTATTGGTCCTGAACGAGGCCTAGACTGTATGCTAAATGCACTCAAACTGTCACCAAAAAATGACCTGGAAGAATATTACCAGAACACTTTCCCCAGAATATTTTGGAAAGCATTGTCAGATAAGAAAAGTCATTTTTCTCTTGATCAATGTTATATATTTAGAAAAACATACAGCTTTATCTTTTTTTAACTTTGTCATGTGGTCTTATCTTTAAAAATCATGCATTTTCTCAAAAAGAAAAAAATAATTAAAAATAAAACATTTTTAGTAAAAATATTTCATTGTTTAGTTTTTTACATTTTCTTTTAAGTTTTTTTTTCTTCTTTTTTTACTTTTTAAATAGTGTAAATGTGTGAGATGGTAAGACTACCATGTTACAGTGAGAATGTTAATATATCACCAGCTATATCATCAGTATTGTGATGTTAAATTCAGGAATAGTATATCATAGACGATAACATATGGCACAGCCCTACTTTAAAAGCCCTACAGTAAAGATACTAACATTTTAGAGTTGCCACTCTATTAGCAACATGGATTTCCCATAGAGTTACAAACGTAGCTAAATACACAATATCCGGTCTGGAATTTCAGCTGTAGCTCTTTTACCAGTTTAGCATTGAGAACTGAAGCTGTACTCCAATAAGGATCGAGAGGGTGGGTAAGTCACGTACACTCATCCATGCACAGCCTACACACACTGCTTAGAAACTGGTTCTGGATCAGTTCTGGATCTTTTGGAGAACGAACACTGTTGGTGCGAAAGTGTCCCTAGGTCCATCCTCCTACACTATGCCAAAGCCAAATCAGAAAGCAACCCCAAAGCAGACGCTCTGCTTTGAGAACAGTGTTGCTTTTTAGCACGCATGGGCTGTGGCAAGCAAGCAATGTTCTTGGATCAGCACTCCTACTCTTACGCAGCTCCGGAAGCCACTGCATCTAGCGTGCTGGCATGGTCTTTTAGCCACTGATATGACTAATGCACATGCTCCACGCTTAGAGCCAACAATAGCTCGAAAGGAGCTTTGCATGACATTGGCATATTTGAATGTTTTGGAAGCATTATGGTTAGGTAATAACACTGCTTTATTTCGCTAAGCAGTGATAGCCTTGCGTATTCACGGGGGACCCAGGCTGTTTTGTGAATATGTAACACGGCTTGAGGAATGGGAAATTTATTCACACTTTAAGCAACGAGAAATGATGCAGCGTCTTTTTCTTTCTTTCTTTTTTCAGGCCAAATGTGATCTTGTGGCATTTGCATGAAGTGTATCTAATCGTGATATCTAATTAGGAATAAAATTTAGAAAAGCTATTAAAATATACATAAAAACTGCATAACGGTGATGCATTGCCACAATGACTGTAGAGCCTGAAGGCTGGAATCACATCCGTTATAGCTGTGTCAGACCATTATCATTAACGTCAGAGGTTTATGCAAAGATCACAGCAAACGTGCAGAGCATAAGAACCATCTCCAAATCCCGGGGTCAAGTCCGATGTGGTCGTACTGTTAGTAGAATCTGCCTCTCTGTCTTTCTCTCTCATGCACTCTGTCATCATTCACACATACACAAGAGCTTGCACTCTAACAGAATTTACATGAGCAGTGGTGGAAAAGTGAAGAGAGGGTTTTGGCTCAGTGTTTTATTCTCCAAACACCTCTGAAATCAAAGGATGGTTTGACAATTTGCTTTGGGCAATTTTGCTGGAAACGCAATAATGCAATAAACAGTTAATGAGATTTCAGTAACTGAAGTTAACGTTATGTTTCTCTGAAAATGGTCAAGTGCAGAAATATATAGTCAGATGGAGAACCTGTTATAAAAATTGCATTAGTGAAAGTAAGAGTAAGAACGCCAGAGAAGGGGAAGAAACTGTAGCCAAGTTTCCATTGACCTTTTTTGTGCAAACTGCAAGTAATAAAATAAAAATGCATAAAATATTTTTTGTAGTTTTTTGCATTTCCATCAAACCTCTTCAGTATAAATTATGCATGTGAAGGGGGGGATTTGGGTGCTCAGGCACCTGCCCCATTGGCAAGGCTAGTGCCTCCAATGTATTTAAACCTGTTTGTTTTCGTTCCCTCAGTCGTCAAAATATTTCTGGCCATCAAGCCGTTTCTCTGCACTGGCCTGGTCCAGCATGCTCTGCAACCTGCTGTTTGAGGTCACATGCAGGAAACGAACACATGATGCTAAGTTTATGTGTACATGCATTTCTCTCCCCACCCTACCCCACCAAAAGTTTTAAATGTATATTTTTTGCATCATTTCATGTATAAATAAATCATTTTTTGATCATATTGAAAGGAAAAAATATTTTGTCAATACTCATAAAATATCTTAATAATGTTCATGCTTACATCCTCTAACTTTGCAATGTTAAAATCCTTTTTGTGACAAATCCTTTAGATGAAAGTCTAGCTACTGAAAATGGAAAAAGGGAGAACAAGAGAAAGGAAGAAGATGATGAAAAGTGAAATCACAGAGAGGATAAGTGAGTGGGAGAACAAGAGAGAGAGAGAGAGAAAGAGAGAAAACGACAAAAATGAGAGGAGTAAAATGAGAGAGATAAAATAAGTAAATGGGAAATCAAGGGGGGGTGAGAATGAGAGAAATAGAGAGAGAGGCCATGAGAATGAGAGAAGAAAAACTGAAAGGGGGAGAAAGAGAGAAAAAGAACATGAGAGAGGGGGGAAGACAATGGGGAAAACCAGAAGGAGACAGTGGGAAAGAGAGAGAAAGAACGAGAGAGAGCAAGAGAGAGTAGGGGCCAAAAAAAACTGAAAGGGGGAGACTGAGAAAGAAGGAGAGTGAGAGGGGGGAGGGAACAGAATAAGTGTGAGAGCAGGGAAGAGAGAGTGTGCGGGAGATAAAGTGAGAGAGAGGAGGGAGAAGGACAGAGCGAGTATAAGCAGTGCAATAATTCAGTTGGATTACGAGACTGGTTTGAGGCTGTAGGGTCTGCTGGCAGGGCTGGACTTCACACACCATTCACTTTCCCACTCTATCTTTAGAACTGCAACTACTGGCAAAGATGCTCCCATTTTCACAACTGAGGCTGAAAAACAACATAATTTAGTAAAATGCTATCCTTCTAGCTATGAGCCATGCTACTTATTACATGATTTATTACAAACTTAAGCAACCTGTTTTTTGAATGGGGGCGGCCTGGTGGCACAGTGAGTAGCACTGCCACCTCACAGTGAGAAGATCCTGCTTAAGCTTCCTAGCCAGGGTGGGCCAGGGTCCTATATGTGTGAGTCTGCATGTTGTTCTCATGTCTTTGTTGGCTTCTGCTGGGTGCATGGTTTACTTCCACAGACATTTGCATCAGGTGGACTTGAGCTGCTATATTTTGCTCCTGGGTGCTCCCCCTGGCACCAGCAACCAACCTTGGTGAGGATAGGCAGCTATGAAAAGACAAAATGTTTAGACTGACTGCGATCCATGCATTTCACAACTTGCTTTTAGTGCAAATCTGTTATTTTTGTGAAAAATAATAAAAGAAAATATGCCAAAATACTAGACACATATATCTCTGTTTGCCCAAAATAATATACCATCAGCTCTGCATTTGCTTTGGAAATAAGTTTGAATGTGAAAGTGACTAGGTGAAAAGAGCGATGTTGATAGCTGCCTGCTGCTCCACGTGTGCACGTGTGATAGGTTAAATGCAGAGGCCACATTTTGTTGTGGTGCTTGAGTGTGTTCACAATGACAAATCATCAAGTTACTTTCAGTATTATAAAATATGAAGGCAGCTTTGTGTGTCCCACGCGACTGAACCATCCTGGCTACAGATGGATAAGGACAAAGGTGGAGTTTTAGGAAGGAAGTTTTACTTTTACTGCCCAATAATTACAAAAGTAATCTCCACAGTTTGCAAAGTCAGATTTAATTACATCAGCAGTAATTTCTTTTTGACATATTACCTCAAAGCAAAGCACCCCACTGAAATCTGTTCAGTCTACATTACAGGAGTGAGGTATTCATGGGCGAATAACAAAATCTGTAGGCTAAATGAGAAGCTGGTTGGTTAATTGGAAAGGTCAGAACTGTCGTCCCATTAAAAGAGCAGAAGACGAAGGACTGTGATAAACATTCAATGAGCTTCTATGGATTGAGAGAGAATCAACATTCTGAACTCTCAGCACAATTGTTGAATAAAAATTTTCACACTTGCATGGACTATTGTTTGCAAGTGTGCATGGAATATTAAACTTACTGTTAATATTATTTAGATTAGTCCAAAGTACAAGTGATTGCTTTCTAAACTGCATATGAATAATATCCGCATATGAAAAATATCCCTTTCCAGCTGGCAGTCTGGAAATCTGTGATTCACAGGAAAAATGTTAAAAATTTATATTCACTTCCTTTATGTTGATTCTATATCAGTTCCATGATTTAACATTTAAATTTCCATTATGAGTTTCAGTCTTTAGGAGGAAAAAGCAATTGATTGTGATTATTCACAGCAAATTGTGCGATTAACAAGTTAATTATCATTACTTGTAATGTATGTAAATGTAAATGACTGCTTTTTTTAATAGTGGCGGCGGTAAGCCTATGTGGAAACCCCATGCCCGCATATGACCTTGTTGTTTTAATGGGATGTGCAGTGATTTGAGCTGCTAAATGGACCTTAAGGCTGGAGTCTTGATGTCCATGCATATTTAAAACCTTTCACAAAGTTACAGTTTCTAAACAGAATGGACTGCAATAGTGAATCTGTGTCTGTGACACTGAACCAGGGAGAGCGAGAGCGTGAGAGAGAGTGGTGGATAGAATATGAAAGCAGATCAGATCTTTAAAGAGAGCAAACTGTCACATGGATCTAAAAGATTGTAATCTAGGCATAAGAGAACGAGGGAAAGGGCAGAAGCGGAAATCTCAGATGAGAAGAAAACAAAAAGATGGCGGTAGAAAAAAGTATTCATCAAAAACACAATGGGAAGGAAGGACGTTGGACAAAGATGGCTAAACTGACAAAACCTCTCTCTGTCATGGCAAATTAGACAGACAATGGTGAACTGGTGATTACTGGGGTTGCATAGATTTGCTAGACTGCCAGTGGTTGCTTTACATTTGTCATGCAAATGTCCATATATTTGGAGATACAAGGTTTTTTTTTCTCTGACAGAGGAGACATACACACACACACTGTCACTGAAAAAGCATTACATTTACATTTAAAGCATTTGGCAGACTCCTATTCAGAGCGATGTACATAGGTGCTGTATAATTTGTGTAGAAAACCTGTCACACCAGTAAACCTAGACCTACATTAAGAGCTGCTAGTCAACCAAAATTCTACCTAAGCGGACATGAATCTTTACATAGATAAAACCATTTATTATTATTATTGTTATTATTATTATATTGTTAAGAGTAAGAAAGTTATGCTGGGACACGTAGTTATTGTCTCAAGAGCACTGTGAAAAGATGGGTCATCAGTCATTGTTTAAAGATAGCAATGCTCAAGGGAAGAGTTGTGATGTCTGTCCTGAATTTTTGAGAATATGTGGTCCAGTGTGGCTTTTTTTTTAATCTAATGTGACACGTGACTCAATTATTGACATCTCTAAAAATTATTGTAAACATAATGTAACTTAAGCATATTTTCCTTATTTAATTGTACATTTTTATGTACACTGAAGTGTATAGAACTTCCAAGCTGTGATCCAGGACTTCGGAATTAACTGCGGTATAAATATGAGGGTACACAGAGGCCAAATTCCCTTAGTCATCCATTATACTGGGAAAGATAAAAGAACACACAAATCAAATGAAGGAGAAAGAAAGTGAGTGATTATATGTCATAGTAAACACACCTCAGCACAGCACACAGTGCACCACAAGGAAATGTGACCTCTGCATTTAACCCATCTGTGTAAGAGTTGTGGACAGCTAATGTAGGCAATACTAGGGGACAGTGGTTGGAGACTGTACCTTGCTCTTGGGTGCATCAGTGGTACTTGTACCGGTGTAGGATTTGCACCGGCAACCTTCAGCTCCCATATCCTCCATGATTTACTTTAAATTTCTTTGTGTAGAAACCGATTTGAAAGATTTTGTATTCATCTGCTGTTTGCAAACCCCCCCCCCACCACCATTTGATTGTGTTTGATTCCACTCACTAATTATGACTCCCCCAGTCACATGATATTACCAACACTAGATGAGCTGCCACCACTGGAGAGTTCAACAACCTTGGAGCACACACCCATTAGCTGGCCCATGAGAGGGAGGGCCATCCTACCCACCCAGAGAGAGCAAAGCCATTTGTGCTTTCTCAGACTCCCAGCTATGGATGACTGTGGCAATACTGCCAATCAATCTTGCAACCGCCTGGCGATAGGGATAATGCTATTATTTTTAGAAATGTCGTGATCTGAACAAATCCCCTATCCCAGAATTATGATTGTGTACTTTTTTGACAGTTAAGGAAAGAGACAAAGATGTCGATACTGAATGTAAATCAGATGTAAATGTAATTTATCACAAATTTACATCTATTTAGCATGTAATCAGAAAGAAAGTGCAGTAATTACTGAACAAAGGTTCAATACATCAGTGAAGACAAAGAGGGGGAAAAGCATTATGGCAATATTTTAATTTGTATCTATTATTAGTCATCTCTAATGCACATTTTACTGCATTTACTGCTCTTACCTTTGCCTTTTCTATTATGCCTCTAGGGGCCTTATGGTCACCTAATTACTTTAAGTGTTGCCCTGTTGGTTTTTTGCTTTGCCACTTCCATTTACATTGGGTTTTTTACATACAGAGTTTGGCTTTATCTAGACAAGGTTGGTTATGTTTGTGCATGAAATATCTCCATACTCAACCTGCCCATTCCATTAGGATAGCAATTTATTTATTTCTGATATTTATTTAAATACCAGGACTTGTGAGCTTGAATCAAGTTTCAAAAAAGAACCAACAATTTTATTTATAACCATGCATGCTGTGAGCATATACACTACGTATGACTTACATTTATTAGCCATTTTATCACATTTTACACAATACAAGTGCATTTTCCAGGTTTGCAGGTACTGACTGTAGCCCATCTGTTGTTGAATAATTTATCAGCCCCCGTGCCCTTTCTCCGCCAATGGAAAGGTACCGCCATAGGCCAACTCTAGATCACTTGGGTTAGTGGGTGCAGCAATGACACACATGGCAGTGGATTACATTGGTAAAAGCTAGGAACAGTCTGTCAAGCAAGAAATATCCAATGGTCCTGTGGTCAGAAACCACTGACCACTGATTAATGGCTAAGAATGACACACTGCATGGAAAAAGACTGTAGATCTCTAGTCTCTACAGCTCTCTGCATACCTGCAAGGTGAACCAATATGAACAGCCCTATCCTCCAAAGAACTGATCGAAAGTCATCATGGCACCTGTACACAAGGAACTCCTGTCGCCTATTTAACTGAGAACTATTATTATTATTATATATTTATTTTGTTTATTCTTTTTTTTTCTTTTCTCCTGTTTGTTATTGCTATCCGGTGTTGACCAAAGAGGATGGGTTCCCCCTTCAGAGCCTTGGTTCCTCCCAAGATTTTTTCCAACAGCTTAGGGAGTTTTTCCTTGCCTCTGTCACCTTTGGCTTGCTCATTGGGGGCTCAGACCCGGATTCTGTAAAGCTGCTTAGTGACAACATCAATTGTAAGAAGCGCAATAGAAATAAACTTGACTTGACATGTAGGTACAAGAAAACTAGACTTTAATTAATGCAAACAAAATAATAGAAATAAACAGTAAAACAACTTACTGAGGATAAACAATGCAGGAGAACAGGCGAGATAAAGTGAGGGGAGACCAGACAACCATAAAGCTTGGAGGTACATATGCTAATACATGACAAGAAACACCTGAGGACTAGAAGAAGTTACTAATTAAACACAGGTGTACACACTGAGGATGAGGCAGGACTAGGGCAGGGCAAGGAAATCACAACAAAAAGCACATGGACAAGCACATAGATAAACACAGACAGGGCAGGAACTAGGAGGGGCAAAATGTTACATCTATATCTAGTAAAGCAATGCTGCAATTTCCTGCACCCTCATACCTGCACAACACACACATGCCATCACTATGTCATTAGTCAGCTTTTTATCCAGCCATCAATTTTTTGTCACTGTCACTAAACGATCACAACCTCACTCAATAGTGATGCCTAGAATGTGGGTTAGCTTTGCTAACAGAATATGTATGTATATAACTTAATTTCCCGAAGGAACCTTCCCAAGGGATTAATACATTTTCTATCTATCTATCTATCTATCTATCTATCTATCTATCTATCTATCTATCTATCTATCTATCTATCTATCTATCTATCTATGCCTCTTTTCCCAGGTATACCCCACCTTGGGCCCATAGTAAGGTGGGATTGACCCCAGTTTCCCTGTGACTCAAAATGGAAGAAGCAGTTTAGAAAATGGATGGATGAATGTATGTAAGTTTGTATATAAATATGCATTTATTTCAGGGAGGGAACTTTTTCCCAATTTTCTTTAAAATGTCCAGTTCGTCCCACTAGCTCCTCCCCCAGATTATTCAATACCACCAACACTGGGAGGGTGAAGCTTCACGAAGCTTGTGCTACCAGGATTGGTAGTATCTTGTTACTAAAGGAGACCTTGCTAGTGGGTAGAATAGGACATGATGGAGTTGAAGAAAGTGTACTATATCTTTAAACTATACCCATTGCTATGCTGAGGATGATCTGCAGCCCATGTGTAATAGTTAAGGAGTTGCTCCTTTGTTTTGAAGGTCACCGGTTGAAATCTTAGGCTAGTTAAGGTACTGCTAAGGTACCTGTGAGCAAGACCCTGTCCCCAAGATTTGGCTCCAATCTAAAAACTCTTGTTTGGAAATATTTAGTTTGGAACCTTGAGAAAAAGGTGTAAGTAAGCTCTGTGAGTTGCCTGTACTACTTCATTTGAAAAGGTCATTACTTTCATCACTCATTCCTGCCAAAAGTCAAGAAATTACAATAACAGTGTGGTATCTCAGTCACAGGCAGCACAGTGGTCAGTAGGATGTTTAGCAGCTCTGCTTGTGTGCTCATGTGCTGTATCATTGTGCTATCTTTGTTTATTACATTAAGATGCAGTAGGAGAGCAGGAGAAGCTCCAAAAGTGTCTCATCGATCCCTCCCCTCCCCCAATAACTAAAGTGCCGAGTCGATAGCCCCTCATAATGACTACTCACATTCCACCAGCGGATATAACTACATTGTCGATGTGACTACCTCCAGAGCACACACACACTCCTACCACATTCGATTAATGCAGACCTAAAACTGTTACAGAGCTCACAGACAGCACACACACACACACACACACACACACACACACAAACACCTTGCACTCTTACTAACAACAAAAAGCAAAGTTTACACATTAAGCTGGTTGCTAAACAAACAGCGTTATTGGTAGTGAATAAATTACCCAGGCAATCAATAGTTCCTTCCAGTAGTTTTGCTTTGCTCTGACAGAGTAGCTGTGCAGGAACAGTTCAGAGGGTGGGGGCGGGGGGCAGCAGCCCCTTACATCACCCACAGGTGTCTCACCAATGAATCCAGGGTAGCTGGGATAAAGTGGTTGTGTTTTTTGTTTTAAGCATTGAACATTATCGGGCTCAGCATTGTGTGTGCATGTGTGTGTGTGTGTGTGTGTGCATTTTTAATGCTGCTTCTGGCTGTGCATCTCCCTGTTGCTAAGCAATAGTTGCAACGCAACTGTCAATCAGTTGTGCTTTTTAGCTATCGTTTTGACATCTATAAGCGAAAGTTCTGTCAGTTGCCCTTTCAGAGAATGACCTACTATCAGCTAGTAAGCTCGTGGAGTGTTTCGTGCGTGCATCTAATGAATAATGCTTGTGCCAAATGGGAAATGGAAAGACAGACCCAGAATGAAAGACAACACTACAACCAAACTCTGCGATATGGCCTTCTAACTTAAATGTTTTGCTATTTTGCTGTTCATTCTCTGGAAGTTGCAGAAGTACAAAGAAAAGACTTTCACTTTTTCTCTTAACAACTTTTAAAATGGTTTCTATTTAGAAAATACATTAAATTTGATAACTGCAGTGAAATCAAAAACAAAAATGGTAGGACAGAGGCAAGTTTACCATTGTGCTATACGACACTTTTTAATGAACTGAGGAAACCAATTGTTGCAGTTCTGCAAATGGAATTTTTGCCCATTCTTTCTTCATACTTCATACTTCATACTTCAATACTTCCGCTGCTCAGCAGTCTGTGGTGGCCATTGTCTGATTTTGCCACAGTCCTAAGCTTTTGAACAAAATACAATCAAGTAAGGTAGCTGAAACTTTAAAAGCCATTTCTTTGTACCTTAGTCAGTTACATAAAGGTTCAAGAGAATTTACACATTGCAGATTTTTGTTTTTATTGCATTTAGCAAAAAATCACATGTATTAAACATGTATAAATAGGGTTTGTAAAATATCTTCTCCTCCAAAACTTGGTCTGATTAAGGACCTAACAGCAAAGAGTAAAAAAGAAAACAATGAAAGAAAAAAAAGCACACCACAGTAATTATACTTAGCTATGATGAGCAATGATTTTATGATGATTTTAATTTATTTAAGTGGTGCATGCAAAATGAAGGGTTGTGGAAAATGACTGCCTTCTGCTTCATTCATGCCATCTTGGAATCAGAGGGATTAAAGTTTCAAACTAGTAGAAAACTGTCAAGGACTGACAACTGAAGGATTTTTCTGTACCTTTAAAGACTGTAATTCTAACATAACTTCAATGCGACATTTAGACTGTCATCATGCAAAGATGCATTTTGTAGTTACATAACGCAGCAGGTACAGAAGGTTGTGAAGTAGAAGTACAAGAACTTCTACTTCTGTCTAGTTGACCTTGTAAACAATACAAAAAAACCACTCACATAATGACTCATTATCAAGCGAAGAAGTTGTTCTTGTCTTTAAGACATTGAGGACATTGCCTTCAAGATAAAATGTGGATAATGTACATGTACAGGTGTATGTTGGCAGCCATTATCTTGTAAATCACTTCAAATCTGGGCTAAATGTGGGTGGAAAAGTTCGGCGGGAACATTTCTTAACTGACCCATGGCTCATTAAAGCGGCTCAATGTAGGGGGTGATGATGTGATTCTCAACATTGTCCAACTGACAACGTTAGCCCTAATGTTCATTAATAAATGGACGTAACATAACCATGGCTGAAAAATCCTCTGAAATACTGATTTGTGGCAGATGTGTGGCTGTAGAAGATATCACCTGGCTAGTGCTTAAACTTGACATTGGGTTATCAATGGCTGTATGTGGCCTCAGCTGTTTACATTTGCACCAAAAGTTTAGCCATCTTAGCCATCATAAATCCTTAATACATTTTAATTTACAATTGTTGTTTTTTTCACTCAATTGAAGATATTATGGAAACAATAAAATATGACACGTGGCGCTATCAACAGTGCCCAGGGAGCAGTGTAGCAGAATGGTACCTTGCTCAAGGGTATATCAGTGGTGCCCAGGCTGAGACTTGAACCTGAGACCTTCAGTTCATAAGGCCACGGTCCTAACCACTAGGCCACCACTACCCAATAGTGGCACAATTTATATATAAAACACATTAATTGAAGTAATACTTATATAGTTTTATAGTTGCACTATAAAAATGTCACATACATATTTTAAGAGTATTTTCAGATATCTAAGAGTAAACACCTGTATTCCGGGCCAAGTTTAGCTCCCACAAGAGTTCGACCCAGCTGCGCAGAAAATCGCAATAATTTTTCTCGCTCCCGCCCCCAGCTTAAACCTTACGTCTCACTCTCATTCACAATTCTGTAAAGCCTCACTGACATCAAATATTTAACATTAATTAGTCGTTATTAACATGTCAGTCATGGTCATCAGGTCTATTTAATTTCAATGTAAATTCCCTTCACCATCCGGCATTTTTTCCCCCAATTAACACAGAGCAAGACATTAATCACAGACCGTTTATTTTTGTTGGGCTACATTCAGCATTTATTTGGTCTGTTGTCATTAGAATTATTCTACATACTAGATATTTATTTATAATCATTTGTCAATTATTCTGCATTTTTTGTCTCGGGGGAATGCAGACCTCTACTTTAGAACCCTTTTCACAGCTGTGGCCATCTGATTATTGAAAATCTCTGCCATTTCAGCAATGCATGGTGTAGAAAAAACATTGTGTATTGTGATTATTTTGATTCACAATTCACAGTATACTAAAATGCACTAGTGAATCAATAACATCCGCTGTACATTCTTTTGCTGGACTGCATGAACATCCCAAGTCTTGTTTAATCAAAAGACATACAAAACTAAACTGGAACTGCTATTGACCTATCCATTCTCTGCCCACAAACACATTCTATTATAGCAACTGCCTTGAGGTTAGACAGGCAGTACAGAACAATGTCAAATGTCCCATTCAGCCTAATGGAATGAGGCTGGAGTTTAGATTTGCTGAATAACATATGGTTTCCAGTCTACAATGCTTCCCACCTGAGCTGGATGACGTGATGTTAGCCATGACAATGGGAACATTGCTGATAAATAACATTTGAGATGAATACCACACTCAAACCGGCAAACTTTTGTTGCTTGCCAACCTTGCAAATGCTGCTATTAAAAAAAACAGCTTTGCAGGTGGAGCATAGTCAAAATGCTTATAACGTAAGATTGGGTAGAGAGCTCATTTGCATACTGGCATTCAAAAGATAATATATCATGTTGCGCCACAACAGATGATGGGAAAAATAGCTGCTGTTGCCCCAGAGAAAGGAAGAATAGCAGATTTGGGTCCCTAACAACTGATCTCCAGCAAATTCTCCAGAACCACTGCGCACACAGCACACACACACAGACTTAGCCAGCATAGCCATAATGCAGCAATTGCACCCGGTTACTGGACACATGCAATACAGCTGCTATAACTCAAGGACAGAACCTGAGAAAACATTAGAGCTGACTGTAAATCTTTAAAAAATATATCTAATTTGCATATATATATATATATATAAAATTTAGCTTGTGTTTGATTTTATTATTATATTAAATTTTCTTTTGTTGTTGACTTTTTTTTTTTCATTCTTACATGCAAATTGCATAGACATATGTGGACCCGAGGTCACTTAGGGCACGCAAGGTTTTTTGGAAGGGCGAAAGTGGTGGAGGAGTTTAAGGTAGTGGAAGTAAATGGTGAAGGGAGAATATTTAGCCAGCAAGGCAGCTAAATAAAGCAGTGTGTAACATCCAAAATAAATTCATTTGCTCAGTTTTCCCCCATGTTGTTTGCAATTACAAACTGTTTAGTTTACCCCCATGATGTTCACAATTACACCTCTCACAGAATGACAGCTACAAATGAACTCATCAGCAGGAGTGGCTGGGACTCCATGTACAACATGGGGTAAACTATATCCTTTATCTTTATTACACTTACCTCAACTCATTCTAGCGCCATTAGAATCAATTGCACCTGAGATTTTATGTCACTGTCACTCACTCTCGCACTTGCATGCATGCAGCTGTCCCAGCGGAGCAGTTCCCAGGCCATGCTGAAGGACTGCTGGGTAATTACTGAGAAAAGGTCAGACAGGAGTTAATGGGCCTCACAGGGTGTAAATAGGGAGGTTTGGACACACATACACACACACATACACACATAAACACACTTTTCAAGAGTAGTGTTGTTAATCCCCTGCCATGAGGGATGCACGCACACAGTAAGAGGCCCTCCAAGCTGCATCCCTATGGAAACAATCAAATCAAGACACATACGCACACACACAGTACTGAAAATCGACCTGTTTTTATGAAGTGTGTGTGCAGGTCAATACTGAAACACTAATCAATCAGCAATGCGGACGAGAAGAGGATGAGTGGAGAGTGAGAAATGCAGGAGGACAAACCACTAAATAAGCACAATCTTAAACTGGTAGTTCAGGGTCCCAGGTTGATTTTAAGTTGCATGTGCTCATAAATTTGAAGAAACAGCCAGCCACTCCACCACTACCACCCCTCAACCCCACTGCCAGCTTAATTTTGTTTATCTCTGCTTTAATATCCCTGGACTAAAGGTGTTATACATTATATTTTCTACCAAGGTAATTGAGAAGTGACAGGAATGGATCAGTCAAGCTTCATATCATATCATACAATCAACATATGGTAACAGTTTATTTGAAGGGGTCTACATAAGGATGACATGTAAACGTCATATGAATGACATGACACGTGTCATTAATGTGCATGACGTGTTATGTCATTCTTATGACGGCAGCTTACATCATGTACATCATGACATTCTTATGATGGTTACATGTCACCCTTATGTAGACCCTACAAATATGTTCTACCCAACATATTTCTTGGAATCAATTTAATGAAAAAAAGTCACTTCAGGCTTCATGTGTCAGTAGCTGTGAATATAAGTCGAACCTGGTGTCAGTATGTTGATAGGAATGTAACAGCAGTGGTCGCTTGATTATCAGAGATCTTTACTGAGAGTCATTGTAAGCATGTACATGTAAACATAAATAGAGAAAGACTGAATTTTCAAACCATTCCATAAGGCCCTTAGATGATCCACATTTTAGTTCTATCTGTATGTATTAAAAATTATGTTTCAGCAAAAACATCTTCAGGACTGGTTTGAAGACCACTTCCCTGGCTCCAGTTGGCTTCTTCGTTCAGTTCAGTTGAACCACAAGTGTTAGAGCAGTGAAACCACCAAACTGTGCTGGACACCAGCCCTCCAGGATCAGAGATGTTGTCATGGTCTGCCCCTAAATTTTATACAGCTGGTAATATACCAGATGTCAGTCACATGACTTTCAGTTTTTATGTTTTGTTGGGTTCTGTTAAACAGCTCTACTTGTTTTCATCTGTTCTCATGTTTTAAGTGTCATGATACTATATTTTGCATTTACCACTACTGATAAATCAGTGTAACTTTGTATTGGTTGATAAAATCAATATATCAGCTGGGCCTTAATTCCACTAACATCTCTTCCTTATGAAAACAACTATACAGTATGTACTTTATCACATACACAGACACACACACACACACACACACACATACAAAATTCAAGAGAGCAAAAAAAAGGCAAAACACCTCAAGCTATGCATGCCCACGTCCCTAAACAAACAAATATACAAGCATGCATGCTTACACACACACACTCACACACACAGTGCACTGACATATTGAAAGCCAACACTGTTTATGGAGGTGTGTGTTCGTGCAGGTCAATAGCAAGAGGCTGATCAATTGTGCAGCAGGGAAGAAGGAAGCACAGAGGGGAGGGCAACAATCGGACTTGAAGACGAAAAGGAAAAGTAGCATGAGCTGGTGTCTCCTGGCAAAACATGATTTTTAAAAAAGACCTTTTTCTCTGTTCCTCCTAGGGGTGTGTGGTATTAATTTCAGTTAAAATTACAATCGTTTCCACAGTCTGTTATAATATGACATAACGATATACCAATAAATTCACTTATTTTAAATATCCTGTTATAACCCTATGAAGTGAAACACTGAATAGAAATTGTCATATTATAGTATATAAGTCCTAATAAAAAAAGAAATGCCCTAATATGACAAAAGGTCTTAATTTGACAAAATAGAAGTCCTAATATCTTGAAATAAAATTCTTAATTTTCAAAATAAATACTCTTGAGTAAAAAACCCTTGAGTAAGGTACCATCCCGCTACACTGCTCCCTGGGTGATTCTCATAGCTGCTCGCTGCTCCACATGTGCACGTGTGATTGGTTAAATGCAGAGGTCACATTTCGTTGTGGTGCTTGAGTATGTTTACAATGACAAATGTCTTTTTAGTTAAACTTGTAAAAAAAAAGCTTCTTATTAAAATGCTAGTGTACTTTAATGTATGTCACTGCATGTGAGACTCATGTCCACTGATGTGGGTTTAAGTAACTATGCATTTTATTTATTAATTTGTTGTGTCTTTGGCATTGAGCTATAGCCACATGGCTAATGTACATAGCAGGTGATTACACAACAAACTGCATGCCTAAATAACCACACACTTGAGTCAAATTTTGGACAATAGTACTGTAGGTCCCTTAGCTAAAAATATAGTTGCAGCCATCTTGATTCCTGAAGTTTGTCTGAACTTTTGTCCAGTTATACCTGTGTCACACATTTGAGGTAAGGGGGAACGTTGTATAAATAAGAATCCTTTAACAAGAGAAGCAGGGTTTTTCATTTTCCAGGCACAGCAGCAGAGCTCACAGTGTTTAACCCCCAGCTGGGGCAGGATACGCTATTGAGCCTCTCAGTGGAGACAACATTCCAGCCATTGTATCAGCACCAGCACAATGCTGTGTGGCAGGAATGGAGAGTGAATCAGTGCAAGACAGGAGAGAATAATAAAGGGTAAACAGAAGAGAAGTGATGAGAGAGAGAAGCTAAATCCAAAATGCCTGCCTACTCAATATAACGTGCACTGGGTAAGATACAGCCTAAAGGACACTATATGAACTGTACTGTGAAAAAACATCTGAGAAGCCAGTTGTCTTGACAGTAAGCATTCATTCATTCAATGAAAAAACTATCCTAACCATCCATTAGAATAAATACAAATACACTTGATTGTGATGTGTTGTATATCAATGCTTAAAGGGAATTTTATGCATAATTCAATAACTAGAAGCAAAAGAAACAAATGTAAATAAATATTTAGAGTGATGTGAAACTGGCACTGCACTACACTGATGATAGAAAACAGCAGTCATGACTTCTGTAGTACAAATATAGCCATATTGCTTATAGAGCATATTCTCAACATATTAGCATATATATTTTATATTCATGTTTTATAGTGTTTCAGATTTGTGAGATCTGTCTATCTGTGCAATCAAGGTTTCTGATTTCTGACTTCTAAAAGGACTTATTAATTATTAAAATTACAATGATGATGATAATGATTAATTGTATTATCCATCCATTTATTTTCTAAACCACTTCTTCCATTTTGGTTGGCGGGTAAGCCAATTTCAGCCCTATGGACAATTTAGAGTATCCAATCAACCTACTGCAAGCGTTTGGACAGTGGGAGGAAACCGGAGCACCCAGAGGAAACCCACACAAACATAGGGAGAGCTGGCAAACTCCACACAGAAAGACACCCGTGGCCAACACAGGGATTGAACGCAGGACCTTTGTGCTGTGAGACGATAACGCTAACCACTGCACCACTGTGCCATCCTTATTATTACTATAATTATTGATATATATTTATTGACTTAAATTGTATGTCTTTTGAAAACACCAGCTGCCCTTTATCATTGAACATTTCATGAAAAATGGACCAACTGAAATGGTCTGAAATTTCACAAACATTAAAAATTAAAAAACATGATTATTATGAGATACTGTATATATATATATATATCTCAATTATAGCAATAAAATCCAGTCTTTGGTGCCCTATGTTAATAAGGGATCAGTGAAACACCTAATACAATGTATGTGCCACTGCAGAAACACATGTGTAGTCCTCCTCAACCAATCCAGCTTAACCTGCCAATGTCTTCCATGTCCCTAAGCAGGACAGAAACATTCTGGGCTTGCAAGAACAAAATCAGTCGCTTCACTAGTTAATCCCCATGATGCTTTTACCATTCCTTAGAGAGCGTAGTGGATATCTGAAGCACATTCAGCTACATTTGTTGCACAGTGGTTTCGAGTGGACCACTCTTTATGCAATGCATCTAGCTCTTGGTCAACTACAGCAGCGGACCTTCCAAACCATGTTCCCTTAAATGGTACACTATACCCTACTACCTTGTATGTTGACAATACAAAAGGCATGTTTCCGATTGGTTAAATGCACTTTCTTTCAGGCCTCCTTCCAAAGGCAGTCTTTTTTTGCCTGCTACTGTCAATGCGGAATTGCTTTTTATTTGAGAAGCCCGCAGCTCCAATAGTGCACTCTAGGATGCTATGTCACAGCTGTCAAAAACACAGCCTTCTGAACAACACAGAGGAGAAGACTGCAGCAGAGCCTGCGAGAGGGAGAGAAAAAGTGAGAATGGAGAAATGGAGAGATGAGGGAGGTGAAGGGCAACACAGGAGGGTTTTGTTTGGGAAAATGTGAGAAAGAGAGAAGAACATTCTGGGTTATTAAGACAGAAATCCTTAGATTTATGGCGCAAGGTAAGGGGGGATAAGTTCCCCCCTCATTAAAATTTAACCCAGCCCCACCGTCTTAAAATGTATGCCTTTAAATATGTTTCCTAAGCTATAAAGAGGTATATGAACTTCCCGCAATAATGTGTCACCATGTCAAGCTCCATCATATTCATTCAGTGTGAAGAGCAATGTATCCGAGTCATATGAACATACAAATCAAATACAAGCTGAATAAGCTCGCTAGCATGGTCTCGTCATTTAAATGAAGCCCTTTCCAACTACACATTGAAGACCCTGTGCGGTCCACTATGATAGCTCTGCTGTGCTTACCCCTTGTAGCTAAGCCACTTGTGTGCCCTCTGCTAGGATGAAAAAACACAGCATGTTCCTTGCTTTACTAATTGAGACCTGGTTGTTCAAGCTAGAATATTGCTTGTGCTATATTGTAGGTTCAGACCAATGCAGAGAAAGGTTCCACATCCAGATTGATGCCACTGTGGGGGAAATTTGGAAAACAGGCTTAATAGTGGCTTTCCTCTGCAAGGAAAAGTAGAGAGTAAAGGTGGGGTGCATTTCGCTATAAAACGATGACATCAGTAGGTGATACAGAATTTATAATGGATACTATGTATGAAATTACCAACAGTCTATCTGTCTGTTTATCTATGTATCTGTATATCTAATAAATTTTGTTTCATTTTCATTAGTACCTAGTGGAGCCTATAGTGTTTGCGTTTCATAAAAAAAACACGTGCTGTTTATTATTACATTAAATTATTTAAAATGTTTTAAAGTATAAACCTAATTATTAACAATAATAATAACAACTAGAAAGCAAAAGTTTATGAATACACTTCACGAATTCAGCGAGCAGCTATGAGAATCACCCAGGGAGCAGTGTAGCGGGATGGTACCTTACTCAAGAGTACCTCAGTAGTGCCTGGGCCGGGACTTTAGTCTGAAACCTTCAGTTCACAAGGGCAAGTTCCAGCCAATCCCAGCTGACTATGGGCCTATGCAGAACAGGAAGCCAATCCACTGCAGAGAACTGAACATATCACCTCTATTTTAGCAAGACTACACTGGCTACCTGTCTCTTTTTGAGTTGATTTTAAAATACTTCTATTAGTATTTAAAGATATAAATGGACAAGCTCCTTTATTTAGATTGTTTGGCAGAATATGTTTCAAACAGGTCCTTAAGATCATCTAGTTCTGGCTCTTTCAACCTTTCAAAAGTAAAATACAAGAAATATGGAGAAACAGAATTTTTTATGCACCAAATATATAGAACAACCTGCTCTTAGATGTTCATCAAGCTTCTGCTCTTGGTATTTTTTAACAAATTATATCTCAGCTTTTAGTTCATTTTTACTCCCTTGCATTTTCTTCTGTTTTCTTTATTTTATTTTGGGGGCAAGAAAAGAATGCTTTTTATCTGATTTTTGTTTTAATTGCATTGCATACATGTAATTATTTACTTTCATTTTTTAATTGTTTTTATTATTATTACTTTCTGTCTGACTTGTTTTATTCTGTTTTTGTGCCTCCTGTTAAGCACTTTGAGCTGTATTCAGATATATGCAAGTTAAAAGTTAAAATTGTGAGCTTGATCACCAGCGGTGTCACGACCATTCATGTCTGAGACTCTAAAGCCTCTTTCATATGTGCACTGAAAGCTGGGGTAGGTGTATGTCAAGTCAATTTATTTATATAGTGCTACAGCTGCTACAGCTATATGACTTTACAAGTGACGTTATCACAAAGCAGCTTTACAGAATTCAGATGCGAGCCTCTAATGAGCAAGCCAAGGAAGACAAATGCAAAAAATGTGTATGTAAGTGTAAACGCAAATGTCTGAATTATTTGGACTGGACTTTAACTAGACTTTACCCTGTATAGAGTAGAGTGATTTTCTAGAGAATTTGAAGAGAAAGAGTGGGCGTGTTAATGACATTTCGATGTGGTGGTGAAGTAGAAGGGAAAATGTCAAACTGGAGAGATGATGAAATTAGGGAGCTTCTGTTAATCAGGGTTAACACCAAAATAACATGGAGGTGTAATCCAAACCAAGGCACAGGTGAAAAGCACAATAAAGACAGTACCCCTGCACACTACCCAGGCCCTGCTCCTTACCTAACCACATAGTATTTCCTATGCGAAACTGGGTAGGATGGCCATCACTCTCCCTCAATCACTAGTGGGATGCTAGCCACTGTGGCCCTCTATTAGCTGATGTAACAGAATTGGGGGTTAATGTTCTCCTCCAGGTGTGTTGAGCTGTCTAGTGATATTGCTTTCAGGGTTGGTGGTAACGTATGATGTGGAAAGTCCTAGCTCGTGGGTGGAATTAGGGAGAAAAGTGGGTAAAAATAATAAAAAAGATTTGCTACATAATACAAGGTAGAGATCATGAGTGTAACAGAGGCAGAAAGAAAGTGATGCCTCTACAGTTCTATAGGAAATGTGTTTGCAGAAGCAAGTAACAGCAGATCTAAGTTGAATCATAAAGGTCTTAAGAACCTTTAAAAACAAATACTACTCCATACTAAAAGATAGAGTGATATGAGCTCTCTTTCTTGCGTTGGTTAGGATCCATGCTGCTGCAGTGTACAAATTGTACAGGATGTACAGTTTTCTCCATAAGCCCCATAAACTACTCCAATTGTGTAATATACTGTATATACTGTATAGTAACTGGGCTGTCCACTGTGCACGGCATAGCTCACTTTACAGCTCCCTGTACAGACTTACTCTTTATATTGTGCGCATGCTGTATATTGCATATATATATTTATTTTATACGGTATAAGTACATATAAAAATGTCTACAAGCTGCACTACAACCGCACCCACATGGCATATCATACCACATGTACTGGACCATAAAGGATAATGTATATTGTGTATACAGCATCTTGTGTACAATAGAGTATATCGTACATTGTGTCAAGTGCACCTTAAGTTTGTATAGTGTCTAATATGTTTCATATTGTACAGTTTGTTTGTTTGTTAAATACTATAGAAACACCATCGGCTAGAAACAAATTCCTTGTGTGTGCAAACATACTTGGCCAAAAAAAACTGCTTCTGATAAACTGGTTCCGATAAACAAAGAGCATTACAGTAATCAATTCTGCTTGAAACAAATGCAGGTTTCTTGGGGTTGAAAAGGCCTAACTTCAGCACATTTCTCAAATGATGAAAAACTACTTTGGTGACTGTGAATACTCTCAGAATAACTTTTAGCTTCTAAAGGAATCTAAAGGTACCCACCAGGTTCTGTTCTTCATATTTGTTATACTAAAGGCGCTTATTTTTTTTACAAAGCAGATTGCTCTGAATTTTAGCACCAACAGTCAGTAATTCTTTTTGGCCAGATTTAGTTGTAGAAAAAAAATTGTTTCAAATTGGCTTTAACAATGAACAGCTGTTGGTTGTATTACCAAAGGAAGACCAATAGGAGTGAAATGAATCTAGGTCCAGAAACTCTGTATGTTCCTGTGTTTGTTTGGTGTTGCTTTTCTCTTTTGAAGATTCAGTAAGTAAGAGGGTGTGGTGTGGTTCTGAGTGTAGTGCTGATGGACACTTCTGTGGCAAACAGAAGGGGAGGAGCTTCACACGTATTGAAAAAAATGGCAGGTGGTGATGTAAGGTTCATAATTGAGGCAGTACTTTTCTTTGGGAGCAACTTTGTCAGTGTGGTAAAATTAATTTTTTGTTAATTTGTGCAAATAAAGTCTATTTTCACCTAATTCTAAAATAGCCTTCAGAAATGCAGGCTGATATGAGGTATGCTGGTATAGCAACACTCCATTACTTCCAGTTAGAGTAAAACAGTGTAGTATTTTGTGCACTAATTTGCCAAATTCATTATATAAAAATTTTACTTAATTGGAGTAAAGTAAAAGTGACTACTTATCATTGTGAACACAACGTGGGGGGTGACCTCTGAATTTAACCCATCCACAAGTGGAACAGCAGGCAGCTATCAACAGCACGTGAGGTGCAGTGTAGTGGGGTGGTACATGGGCTGGAACTTAAAACCTGCAACCCTCTGATCACATGGGCAAGTCCCTAACCACTAGGCTATCACTTTATTTATTTTTATTTTTAATTATTATTTTGTTAGTACATTGTATATACCTTATAGTAGAAGGGTATACGGTGTAATTAAGGTACACAATAAAATAAAATGTTAAGCAGTAAATGCTAAGCTAGGGGCCAGCACTCTTACTGGCCAGTGTGCAGAAGCTCACCTGATTCCACTTTAATCAGCTGGTCTAACACAACTCTGATTTATTAGCTGAGCTCCTTGAGCTACCTGATTGGAATGAAAACCTGCAGCCACACTGACCCTTTGAGGGTAAAACTGGTGATCCATGTGCAAAACAAAAAGAACAAAGCAGTTACTTGATCTTGGTTGGAGGAAACTTCAAAAAGTTTGCCTTTGTATTTATGCCTGCTTCCTTTAGCCTGTAAACAAAGGGGTGCCCGAAACCAGGTCCTGGGCCAGGGTCCCATACAGTTTGGTGATTTCCCTGCTTGAACACACCTGGTTCAGCTCTCTTGTTAATTGTCAGTATTAGTGAGTGTGTTTGAGGAGGGGAGCTACCTTTACTGGGTCTTCCTGCTCTAAATAAATGAACTGAGTCAGAAATCACTCTGAATGGCAAATCTCCATGGACACAAATGGCCTCTCTTAGAGTAATTTTTGCAGACAATTAGAGGCTGTATTTATTGCATCATATATAATGCATGAACAGCATTTAGCATTTACAAGACACAAACACAAGCAGTCTATTTTTCCTGAGGTGCAGGTGAACTTTCATATGTGTTATTTTATTGGTTTTAGTTATTAAATATTCATTTATCTTTCATTGTTTTGCATATATCCAGGTCATGCCAGAGTATCTAAGTTTTAACCAATGTTTGTTTAGGATATTTTTACATTCATAAACAGGACATGTTTAATTAGCCTTCGCTCGCTCACATACACATCATGTGGAACTGTAGAGGCAGAGATATTTAAATATTTATGATAATACTTGAACCAGATGTTTGGCATTTACCAGAATATACATCCTGGCGTGGCACTTCCTTATGTCTATACTTTCTACACTCATTTTCCATTTTGTCATCTCATCTTACTATATATGTGCACTTTATAATTACATTCTGTAGTCCATCTAGTTCTGTATCATTCCCTGCACCCTTCTTTTTTTATTCAGCACCACCAATGAGCAGGTATACATCATCCAAATAATACCTGCTCAATTATGGTTTTATAAATTGCCATTGATGAACAGATCATTGTATATACACACGTGGACAAAATTGTTGGTACCCTTCAGTCAATGAAAGAAAAACTCACAATGGTCACAGAAATA
>JBBPDA010000001.1:39871386-39888093 GCA_037974385.1 Arnoldichthys spilopterus
GCAATGTCTGACTTTTATTAGTTACATTTCATAGAATTTTTATTTATTATTACTTTTGTCTGATTAAAGTTATTTTTATAACCATTTTGAGTTTTTCTTTCATTGACTGAAGGGTACCAACAATTTTGTCCACGTGTGTATGTGCAGTTGTGGATTGCAGGACTGCAAGTGTGCCAGGTGGACTTTAGTGTGAATATAGCCCTAATTTTTCAAGCCTTTATGCACACAAATGGTGAAGTGAGATCACAAGTTCTATGGTCTGGTAATGCAATAGCCACCTGTGGGCATATATCCAAGAAAGCACATTAAGTTTGCACTCTTTTGGTGAGTATAATGGCCCACTCTCTTCCCAACTCAATGCATTGCTATATGTGCAGACATGCAATACACTAGATGCATGTTTACCATTGTGTTACATAACCGTTCCTCTTTGTTTTGGAACTAAGGATACTAATTGTAGTAGTTTTGCAAATTAATAGTTTGTCCATTCTTACTTGATATGAAATTTTAGTTGTGACCATTTGTGGTCACAGTTGTCTGACTCTCCTCTTCATGAAGATACATTTTCAGCATGTGGTAGATCTGGACTGGCAGCAGCCTAGCCACTGTGTTTTTGAAGCCACAGTGTTGTAGTCCACGCAGAATGTGTGCATTGTCCTGCTGAAATAAGTATGGACTTCTCAGGAAGAAACGTCACCTTTATGGCTACATGTCTTTCTAAACACCCATGCTGTAGGCAATGATGCAGATTTTTTTTAACTTTTTGATAATAACAATCTGAATGGCCATTTTTTATCTTTGGCACAGAGAACTCACCCTTTTTTTCCAAAAACAAACTGAAATGTGGACTTATCTGACTGCAGCACATGGTTCCACAGTCTTTTAGTCCATCTGAGATGAGCTTGGGCCCAGAAAACTGTCCTTCTTGTGTAATAACTTCAAGTTGCATTTCTTGATGAAGTGACGGAGTGCATTAAATGGCAGTGGTTTTCTGAAGTACAGTAGGATAAAGTTTCTTAGGCAGTGTCACCTGTGGGCTCGAATGTCACACACATGCAACAGTGGTTTCTGACTTTGCCCTTTGTGCACTAACAAATCTCTGAATCTTTTTACAATATTATGTACTGTAGATGTTGAAAGTGTAAGGATTAGCTTCCCAACGGGCTGATGGGGGGGGGGGGGGGTTGAGAGCCCTGCCTTTGCCATTGTGCCATGTCACGCCAGGTGCATCGCCATGGTTACATCAATCATGCTTATGTGTTTCACCTAAGCCAAAGCCCTTATAGGCATGGTTGTCTGACGGGGAGTACTTGTCCCTGTTGGCAGGTGTGGCTGATTAATTTAGCCACACCAGACTCTCGCCGGGATTTTGGTAAAGGTTCTGGGTTTTAACTCAGGGTCTCCCTTTCCTCCCATTTCCTGTTTACCCCAGCAGATAGGTACTGAGTGAGGCTCAGGTGGCCATCTGCTGGGGGAAATTTTTATAGCTTAACTCACGTCCACCTGTGGCTCTGTAGGCAGTCCCATGTTGGCAGAGGGCCCCCTTTCCCTCGTCCTCTGAAGAGCACACTGGCTACAAACAGGCCAGTAAAGGCATGGATTGCCTGCGCTCCCTCTCAAGTTGAGGCCTCTAGAATTATTAGCAGGTGTGCCGGCCATATGCCTGGAGCGCCGCTGGCTAGCATTAGGCAGACTCTCAAAGGCTAGAGCCGGGGAGGTCTGTGTTTAGCTTGGGCGGGCTCCCGCATGCAGCCGGGGTAATGCTAGTAGGAGCCCACGCTTGCTTCTAGAGACCCTTTCCCCCTCTCCCTGGTGGTGGGTGTGCCGACCATATGCCTGGAGCCCCACTGGCTAGCATTAGACAGACTCTCTAAAGGCCGAGGGCAGGGGAGGTCTGCGTCTAGCTCAGAGGACTCCTGCATCTGGCCAGGAGTGGCTAGTTAGCTTGCACCTGCTTCCAGGGGTTCCTTTTCTTTACCCTTAAACCTATTAGCCTTTTCCTTTACCAGCGTTGCCTCAGGGGGGCCCTAGCTTAGCTCGCGGCTACCATTTAGTGTGTGGTGTCCCCTTTGTACCCGTACGTGTGGGCTCCTCTGAAAACTCCCACATTGGCGCAGATGCCGGCGCGTTACAGAAAGAGCTACATTCTTTTGTTGAGAAATGTTCCTTTTGAACTGAGTAACAATTCTCTCACAAATTTTGGCACAAAGAGGTGAGCCATGACCCATCCTTATTTGCAAAGGCTCAGCCTTTGATGGACGCTACTTTTATACCCAGTTACGACAACTCACCCGCTACCATTATCTGCTTAATGTTAACCGGTGTTACTTGAGTATTCTGTGCACTTTACAGTCTTAACTGTGTGTTAACTCTGTCAGTTTTAATTCTGTCCCAACATTTGTTGAATTTGTTGCAGCCATCAAATTCTGAATTTGTGTTAATTTACAAAATACAATTAAGTTGGTCAGTAAAACTATTGAAAATCTTTGTACTTTTGTCAGTTAAATAAAAGTCTAATAACAAATCCAAAAACAGTACAGATAATTGAGCCAATTACATGTACTGCATGACTGCCCACAACTGCTAGCACATAATGCATTATTAAAAATGCATAGACATTTTAGGTGCCATATTGCACCTGATGCTTAAAGCTGAAGCTATTCATAGTATGGTATTTTATAGAATTAAATACTATTACATTGACAAGCAGGGCCTTAAGTATGCACTGCTTTTGCACTGTGCACTATAAATCCTTATGTTACCTGCTCTGTAATTTACAGTCATGTGTGAGAAATGGGTTATATATGTGTACTTAATTATACAACAAATCCTCATTAAAAACATTGTTACCAAGGGGCTTGGCATACGAGGCTTATAACAATTAGCTCCTCAGCCAATAGCTAGTGGCTCTCTCCTTTTATTCATTCATTTCATTAAATGTAAATAGCTTGCTTGATTACAGGATTAAAACAGATCTTGTCTTATTTAATTAGAAATAGAAGATTAGCAGTAGATTAGTCCTGGCCAATGGCTCTCCCCTTATTACTGTATGAACGTGCTATAAACGTGAGCTATTCAACAGCTAACGATGGATTAAAAACAACCATCTGATAATTAACAGTCAGCCTGCAGAGAAAGAGCTCAACATACCACCCCCTACCCCCATCCCTTGATATGTTTTCATTAAGCAGATTTATATGGCATACTTATTAAACTAAAAGGTTCCTAATTGTCACTTTGTTCATATGAAAGCAGTAGATGAACACTGGGTTAAAGTCTTGGGTTGGTTAATCAGCCTCTATTTACGAGATACAATCCTAAAAGGTCAAATGCTTTGAACTGGCATTATTGTTCTGCTAGAGGAATTACTATGTTGAAGGGAATCAAGTAAATTGTCCTTGAAATGGCCTTGGGGTTTGTGATTAGAAGAGGGGAGATAGAGAAAAAGGCTAAGAAGAGAGTGGTGAGTGTGTATTAGTGTGTTTGCGTAAGTAATTAGGGCCACTAAGTGGTCAACACAGCAATCCACTCAATATTGTACCAAACCTTTACTGTGCAACTAGACTGGCCCTGTGATAAAGCAGGTGATGGGTTATAATAAAGAAGTCTCTGAAAACTCCAACACTTACAGTACAATGGGCAAGTAAGGCAAAAGCTTTGGATCTACAAAATCGCACCACTTTACTGTACACCCACAAATGGAGTTTGTACGCCATTATTTTTAGCATTATAGCCAAGCAGTGATTATAAACTATAGGACAATAATGGTAAGTGACTATTTAATATGGCTTCGGCAGTCTGAGGTAATGTTGAGTGCATGGTGGTAATATATTCAATTCAATGCATTTCAAATTATGTGTAGGGTGCCCTTTTACAACAGCAGCCATACAGAAATCCAAGAACATAAGCTGAGCAGGACAGTAGCAGGAAAGTGTTTCTAACACAATAGCTCTCACACTTTTTTAGTCTAAGGCCCTCTTTTTGGATATTTAACTACTACTATGCCCCCTTTCAACACCTACTGAAACCACTCACTGGTGGTCCTATAGTGGTTCTGACTACTGTTGAACAGGCTAAATGGGGCTAAAAAGAACTACAGTGAAACAGATGGACTGCAGTCTATAATTGTGAAGTACAAAGTGCACTTACAGTCTTGTGAAAAATAAATCAAAATTGCTAGTTTAAAACAACATATTTAAATAAGCAAATGTTTCACCCTATTTGATATAGTTCAAACAGATAAAGGTGATAAACCTGGATAAACCCACAAGGAAAAGTAGTTTTTAAAACATTTATTCAGCCAAAATATTAACAGATTTTTACTTAAGGAAAGTAAGTACACCCTTGGCCTCAGAAGCTAATTGTGCCCCCTTTAGCAGAAATAATCTTGTATTTCACATAATTGTCCACCAGTCTCTGACATTGGGTTGCTGAAATGTTTGACCACTCTTCTGTTAAAAATTCCAGTAAGAAAAGAAAAAGATGTTTAAAGGTTTTTGTTTTTCTGCATGTACTGCTATTTTCAGTTCCCCCACAGTTTTTCAGTGGTATTCAAAAAACTCTCCTTTCTTCTTTTAGATACATTGTTTTGTGGGTTTTCTAATGTACTTAGGATCATTATCTTGCTAAAAGGTTCACAAGTATACTTGTATTGTGGCCAAACAACTCTGTGTCCAAAAGGCCTGGTTTTTGCCTATATGTTCTTTGGCAAACTATAGTCTTGCTCTTATTTTCTTTTCAAAGAGCAAAGGCTTTCCCTATGCCCACCATACAGGTCACATATGTGCAATCTCTTTCTAATTGTATAGGTATGCACTTTTACTCCAAGAGTTGCAAGAGTTACCCACTAATCCTGTGATGAAAGTCTGTGGTACCTGTAGAATTTTAGCTGATCCTGGACAAATCTTAAATCTACACAACTAGTAGATGATTTTCTTTACAGTGGAAGGAAAATAATTTCAAATAATGTAGAGAAATGTTTTAATCCCTTGCAAGACTTATAGGCATTAGCTGCTATTTTGGGGACCTTAGAGAGTTCTTTAGATCTTGGCATGGTGAAACCATACACGTCAAAAGCAAAGTGAACACCAGACCCTAGATTTCAGATTAAAACAAAACAGGTTCTACTTTTAGGATGTTCTAATCAATGCTACCTAAACTTAAACACTCAATTCCAATTTTGAAAGTTGATAATTGTGTACTTACTTTTATGTGTAACTGATCTGTTTTTTTGGAGGGGTTTTTTATGTTTCTCTGTCATTTTTGGAGCATATCACTGAGAGCATATCTGTAGGCACTCAATCAAAAAGATAAAAAATCAGCAATTTACATTACTTATTTTTTCACATGACTGGTAAATAGAATAGAAAAAAATGGAAAGTGAGTACAGATATATGGTAGGTGTACCTAATAAAGGGGTTTGTTTATGTAGGCTCACATGCATTTTAAAATAAAAACATTCCCTCAGCAATATAGCAAAAAGTTATGCAAAAAAGAATATAAAGCAAAAAAAGACGCAAAAACCTTAATTTAAAAAAATACCCTTTTTAAAGTTGGGGCAAAGAGGTGATGTAGGATGGAGGGCAAAAGTGAGCAAGCAAGAATAAAACAGAGAGAGAAAGAAAGATGGAAAGAGTGACTGAGGGAGAGAAGAAATGGTGTGGCATGAAACTAGTGAGTCAGGGAGAAGAAAGAAAAAAAAAATGTTTGGGCATACAAGGGGAGATATTGAGGGCATTAAAGTAGCCAAAGTGCTGAGAATACTCATAAAGTGAGTGTGAAACAAAGTAACCTTCAGTTTACTCTCCATTGTGAGTGTGTCAGCGTTTTTAGCCAAAACCGCACAGCAGGAGGTGTCAGGACACATTTCTCTGCCTAATACCAGGTGAACACCTCACAACTAATTTTACATGCAGCTCATACCCAGATTATTGTCATCAAGATGGGCTCGAAGCAGCGCTTCCGACAGCACTTTCACTCCCTTAGTGATCAACATAGACTTCATAATTGAAAATAAAGGTTCGTGGCTTGAACGTGAGGTTCTAGGAAACATATTTCACTGTTATAAACTCTTTACTATGAATTGAAAGCCTCTTCAGGAGCCTAAAGTAGCTTTTCTATGAAAAAGCTGCAAAGAACTCTTTTTGGCACCTTTAGTTTTAAAGGTTGAAGCACTTTGAGTGAACAGCTGAAGGTCTTCTGTCCAAACTATTATTTAGCAAGAAATCTTGTAACCTCTACCATCATTTTTATAACCTCCACATTCAATACTGACGTACTTTGCAGCTACTCTCTGCATTTTTTTTTTCTTTTTCATTTTTTTACAACATTTAATTTTTTAAAAACACTGAAGAGCTTTACTAGTGGCTTCATAGTTAGCCCTTTTTTGGTTGCTTAGTAACACTCCAGCAGGTAAGGGCTATGTCCAAGGCCATGGAGGCGGCAGACGAAGTGGACACAATGGAAGGACTCATCAAAGGCACAACGGAGCCCTTGACCAGTCAATAGCCTCCTATTGGAACAGATTCAGTGATGCACGAATGCTCAAGCTGAGTGCTGAAATAGAATAAACTAATCCAGCTGAGGCCCTGCCACTCTCCAAACTTAAAATGTTAAAAATGGTTAAAGATTAGATCTGACTAAATTTGATCCTAGTTGCAACATGCAAACTCTTGGTTAAGCCCAATGTTTTTTTTGCTGGGACTTTCATTGTTTCTATAACCTTCAGCTTGTTAGCTCTCCAGAGCTACACCATAGCACAAATCTAGGGTAGAAATTGGGGCTGCATGTTGTAGCGTAATCTAATAATTGTCATACTATGAGTGTCTACAATACTTACGCTGCACAAACCTGTATTAAAAAGACATGAGGCACTTTCAGACTGAAGGAACATTTTTATAGTTTGTACAACCTTTGGAGAACGTTTCCCCTGAGAACAATTATTGAATATATATTATTAGAACCTTTTTAGCTCTTACTTCAGGGTCAATACTTTCCCAGTACAAGAGTGATATAAGTGTATGATGTAAAACCCTGAGTGTTAAAATTTGAAAAAAGTGTCAAATTGACCAAGAGTGAAGTTTACACTTTATTGACCCCATATATGACTGAAGAAACAGTTTTTTTTTTGTTTTTTTTTAACTCAATGCCATATGAATGACATAAGAACCACATGGTCTATTAGTTCTAGGAAGATTCCCTAAATTGATACAGAATCTTTACATTACATGCAAGTTCTTTAAACCTTTAAAATGATAAATGATCAAATCTCTTTTAAATGCATGGTTCTTTAGGTAACCAAAAGTGGTTCTTATGTAATACTGCTCATTTCAGAACAATTTTTCAAGTTCTTTAAGGAAACCAAAGCCCCTTTTAAAAGCTTCACTTGCACTCTCTGTAGTGAAAACCTTTTAGGAGCATGTAGAACATTACATGAACAGACACAACATAGATAAAAAGACATGCTCGCATGTTCACGGAAACTGCATGGTATATGAGCTTTAAAATATGTTTTTTTAAAAACCTTCATGAGGTTTAGGATTTTTACATTATGTGAGAGTTATTTACATTCAAAAGTTTGCCAAAAGTGGTTCTTTTATAGCACTGCCCAAGTGATCTTTTTTAGAATTGTGTATAGGCCCTTTACAATATGTAAAGGTCCTTTAAACCTTCCAAAGGTTTTCACACTCTTGGTCTTTTGGGTTTTTCTATAGCACTGCTCTAAGAACCCTTTATGGTACTTTTTATTTATTAAGTGAAGTTATTGTGAAGTATGCATTTGTGTGCAGAGCATGGCCAGGCTAAATTATCACGCCACACATCGTCATTGCAATACCCAGTATTTTATGGGACATCATATTTTTTGGTCATGTTGTGCGCCCTTAGTAGAAAGCACAATAAAAAAAAACATTTTATATCCTACAAACTCACTTTTACACCTACATCACTCAAAACCAAGAAATGTTTGAACCTTAAGCACTTAACAGCAAGTGACCTGGTTCAACTGCTTCCATTATCTGAGTGAGACATCACTGCGCTGAGACTAACTGTGGCATATCTCCACAGCTGTAAAACCCAGGTTTATTTTTGGGGCAAAGGCGATTACTGTAGCACTTTGAGGCTAAAGAAATGTCTGAAATATCTCAGCAGTGTTTCTTTGACCTTTAAATACCCTTCTGACATCACACACACCTGCCCCACTTGGGTGTATGTGTGTATATCTCTCTATGTCTTATAATGCTGACCATTTCAAAGCCATGTCTATAGAAGACTTGACACAGCACTTGCTCTTCCACAGACTCAATATAGAAACTGCACATGTCATCTTTCAGGAGACTGAAAGAAAAGGCCGGAGACAGGGACTTACAGGGGTTGCCGTGGAAATGTGCAAAAGCGGCACGTCAAACAGAAGGCTCTGTCTAACCTTTGGCCGTGAAATAGCCATTGAATATTATGTATGGAACCTCCTACGCATGGTGCCACACTGTGTATTCACTGGCGTGTGTGCCTGCATTATTTGACAGGCCCTAGTAATTAGTAACGATTGCAGGATTATAGATAGGTGAGGATAATACATTGCTGGGTACCTGACATATGCCATGCCTCTTCCAACCCCCTGCTCAACAGCTTGATATGGGTGTACATGTATTGCGATTATATTGCTTCATTTTGCAATTTTTATTTGCTCAGCAGTATATTAAAAATGCATGAATTAATCAATAATGTGACATTGTGAAAACTTGGCCTGCACTATTTGACCTAGAGCTTTAATCTGACCTGAAATGTTGGTCAAACTAGAATACAGCCTAAGAATGTTCTGCCTGTGTCTCAATGTGCAGAAAAACACATAACAGGATAGTAATGTAATAATAATAATGTTACACTTACACAGCGTCTTTCTCAAACCCAAGGTCGCTTTACAGAGTAAGGAAAAAAGAAAGAAAAAAAACATTCATGAAGAGAAATAAAAGAAGTCCTGGACTAGAAAGGTTTTCAGCTAAGATTTCAAAGTGGAAAACGAACTGCAGTCACGAAGAGATTGCAGAAGAGTCTTCCAAAGTTTAGAGACAGTAGAAAGACTTGCTACATATAGTGGAAAGCCAGGTATGTGGGACTGTCAGGAGATTGGTGCTAGATGACCTTAAAGAAAATAGTTAAAAAAAAAAAAATAGTGCTGTTAACTGTGCAGTGATAATAATTTTATTTTAAAAAAGTAAATAAAGTATAATATGCTATTAGAAAATAATCCAAAATTAACGGTGAACCTGCTTTCAAGCCAATAAAATACATTTTGTTTTTTTAAAAATGTAAAAAGTTTACTTCATAGACCATATGATCATTATCTGGAATTCAGATGAAGAAAAACTGCCTGTTAAATTAACTGTTTTCATGATTTGACAAACAACATTGTATTTGCATTTGCCTCTTTAAAGCCTACAGGAGTTTAGCCTTACCCTTTCACACTGAATTTATAAGGAGTGCTCCAGCATAGATTGCTTTTTGAATAAGGCACAATACAAGGCAGCCAGACAGAACTCATTTACTTATATTGATCTTAAATGCATTTGTGAGTTGGAATATGAACTCTTAAGTGAACGTATTAATCAAACAATGCTTTCAAACAACATTTCAAACTTTTTGTCTGGATAAACTTACTATACTGTGCTGTTCTCATGCTTTGCAAAATAGAACAAATAGAACATGTACCATAGATAATAAAATATTGTTTTTGCCAACAAATTAAATATAAATATCCTTTTGGCTGCACCAGTCTATACTTTCTGGAATCAATTTGCTGTTTAAAGCCCAAATCACTTTGCTGTGTATTTCACAAGTATGGGCCTAATGATGAATGGCAAACTGGTTTAAGTTAGAAAACTTAAGGAGAAAAAACTAAAGTAGGTAGAAAAACAGACCTGAGCCTGACACATATAAAAACACTGTGTAAACCCAATGTGAGCAGTCGAGTCAGTCACCTATTTGGAAGCTGTAATGTGATTTAGTAGAATGTAATAGTAGTGTTCCTCATATGTTTTATACAGATAAGCCACAAATAAGCATAGATAATGATACGTACAAACATTGCAAACCAGGTTCAGGAATGTTTTAGTCACAATTCTGCAGTGTAGTTGCAGGCTGAAATAACCCATTTTGTTCATTTGAGCGGTATCAAAAAACCATCAGTCTGTTGGGGATGGCTTTGAGCCTAGTTTTGATACCAGACTATTCTTTTTCCATATTGTCTCCACTGCTGCCTCCCTTGTCAGCCAAATTAGACATCTCCAAGGTTTCAGGGCCTGGTCACTGCAAGAAGCCAAAGACCCACTCATACTGATAACATGAGTGACTTTTAATATTTACCAAACTCCAGTGTTTGTGGATGTAAGCACAAATGCATGTTCAGATCTGTTGTTTGTTTTTGTTGCTCAATAAGGAAAACAAAATCCACTTCAGTTGTTAAACATGTTTTTTATTAAACGTGAAGGAATATTTCAATAATACATCTCTGCTAAACTGTTAACTATGTTAAATTAGCAAATAAATAAATATTGTGTTTTTGCAGAAAAGATGTGGGCTTATTGTCACTTAGAAAATGACAAACAAATAAAAGTGTAAAAGTCCAAATTATGGTTGGGGAAAATAGTGATAAAAAAATCCCAAAAGCACAATATTCTTAATCTAACATATTGAAATTAAAATAAAATGTGTGTATGGTTGTCTATGTGTAAGAGCTTCCCCGCGACCCAGAAATGGAAGAAGCGGTTTTGAATATGGACAAAAGGATGGATGGAATTAAAATAAAATAAAAGATGAATTGCATATAATTAAAATGTATTTCATTGTGGTTCAGTTTTTGCCATGCCATCCACTATCGTGACTTAAATTTGTTGACTTTTGTTAGATTACATGAATAATTTTGGAGTAATTACTTGTATCATCAAAATACAAAAACAGTACTGTGGAACTGTGATTGGTTGGGATCACAACAGAAAAAATTATGTGACTGGTTGAAGGCCTTGTTGGCATATTGTAGCCTTCTGTGATATCAGTATTGCAAAGACAAATATCATGATTGATGACACAGAAATATTTAATTGTGCAGGCCTAAAACACATACACACCTATTACTTTTCTCCAGTCTCCATCCATCATCTCCTTTTTTACATAATGATTCACTCCTCTCACTTTTCTGAGCCTCAAACTCAGTCCTCCAGCAAATAACGATGAGGGCCATAATTCAAACACATGACCCAACATTTGTAAACTTTACTCATGTTTATCGATTGCTGGTTAAAAGGATTAAATTGCTTAGCTGTCAAAAAGGGAACTCTGTATGCATGTGTGTTTGTGTGTGTGTGTGTGTGTGTGTGTGTGTGTGCATGCTAAAGAGCCAATGCAAGCTAAAGAGCAAAGTGAAAGGTCATCACCACCCAGCTGTCACTCAAACGGGGTGTTGAATCGATCCCAGAACAGCCTGCAGTCAGACAGGAGCACTGCAGGGAAATCAATCAATCCTAGAGTCACCTCGAAAGCGATCTGAGACTTAGTACAGGGTAAGAAGGAGTAAGTGATTTGATAACTATTTGATCAACCTGGTCTCACATCCACAAAGGTTATCTAATAACTGGGGTTTATCTTATGACTGCACAACAGACAAAACACCAGAATTGCTGCCACATTGCTATAAATTGCAATGATGATACACTGTGTAATTAAAAATGCAATGGTGAAACAGTAGGCAATGGTGGCCTTGGGTAACACAGAGGTACCCTTGAGCAAGGTACCATCCCACTATACTACTCCTTGGGCATTTCACATAATGTAGCTGCCCACTGCTCCACATGTGCACATGTGATGGATTAGACGCAGAGTTTAGATTTTGTTGTGCACTTTGTGTGTGATTGAGTGTATACACAATGAGAAATAAGTCACTTTTACTTATCTGCAATTCAGATTGGTCACCATGCTTGGTTAGAATATTTATTTCCATATTGCAGGTGATATAATTGTACAGGCCAGTATTGCCAATATGATTAACACTGAATACATGGTTCACCCCAGCAACTACAGAGTGTGTGTGTGGTGTAAGAACACTGTGCCTATTTTGTCTAACAGATGATATTGGGTTTTTGACTGGGCCATGTGCCAGCAGACTCTTCACTGTTCCACATGCTGAAAGATTCTTTCACTCTGGGAGTGGAGTCAGACCAGGAGACTCTTCATAACAGAAACACAGCTGGACTGGGCCACTGGATGGGTGAGTTTACATCATGGTCTTGGTGAGTATGTTTTGTTCACTCATGATCTGGAGTGATGTTGAAATTGTAAAGCATCCTTACCTTTGGGACAGGCAGGGATAATGCAGGTGTGCCCAATTCTGTTGCTGGAGATCTTTCATCCTGCAGAGTTAAACTCGCACCCTAATCTAACACACCTAATAAAGGTAATACATGCCCTCAGGCCTTTCTGAATGCAAAAGCCAGGTGTGCTGGACATTAACCAGGATGGTAGATCTGGGCAACCCTTTTATAATGTGACATGTTTACATGAATGTGACTATTTGTCATTGTGAACACACTCAATCACACAAAGTGCACCACATTGAAATATGAACTCTGCCTTTAAACCATGCAGTGAGCAGTGGGCAGCTTTCAGCCCCACCCAGGGATCAGTGTAATGGGACAACACATTGTTCAAGGGTACCTTAGTGGTACCTGGGTGGAATTTGAACCTGCAGCCCTCTGATCACATTGGCAAGTACCTAGCCACTAGGTCACCACTGCTTTTCCTGTGTTATTGCATCTGAAATAACTTACTTTTGTTGGACTATATGGACACCTTGGTAAATCAAAGAAAATATCGAAATCAATCTGGAACTGTAATTGGTCAAGAAACTCACTGCATATAGTGAAACATATAGTGATTGATTAGAGAGCATGTATATTGTTGCCTTCCTCAGTGTGAGCACTGCAAAAGCCAATAGCATTATCATGATCACAATGAACACATGTCGGTTTGCTTGTTAGTCCAAAGAAAACAAGCTGAATGCATCTGCCTTGAAAATAAACATACAAAAAAACACTTTCACACAGGAAAGGTTGACGTACGGTGCTCATTGCCATCAAGGTTAGTCTCACTGTCATTGCACTCTTTTTCAATGACTTGATGATAGACATACCCGGAGTTGTGGCAGACAAATGTAAAAATGTTTGACGCCGGTTTTGCTCAGAGAGAGAAAATCAGCAAAGCAGCCACAACAAATCGATTGCACAAAAAACAAATAATGGCTAATGGGAAAAAATCAACCGCCCACCAAAAAAGGTGCTCTTTCAGCATTGTGAGAAGATGCAGTGACAGCATGTCTTCTTTGTGCATCGAGCCAAGATTAGCATTCACACTTTTATAGTAGTGGCACGGAGTTCGGGGGTTGAGGGGGGTGTCAAGAAATAAATTTGGAAGCGATCAGAGGTGACAGCCGATACTGCCTTGGTGGCATTTCCACTTGAACTTGGCATCTGCCTTGGCATCGGAAGTTTCCTGCGCCGTTCCTTAAAGTTAGCTTCTCTTACACATGCACAAAAAAATGTCCGCTGTCTTATGTGACATTGCACGTTAGAGTCAGGAAGGAGCTTCTGGGCTTTGGCACAATGTGCTCTCTGTAGTGCCACAGTCTTTTCTGACAGTGTGATCCAGGACAGCACGATATATCATTTGTTAGTCATCATCGCAATTTTGGCAGTATATACAGCTGAAGGCAAAGAATACTGTTGTGCTGATTAAAACTAAGGACACATCCTTCACAGAGAACACAGTTCTGCTTGCTGTTAATTTGCTGAATTTAACACATTGGAGAAAAAATAGAATTAGTGTGGCTTGTGCAGAAATTATTAGTCATAAATAGAGAATGCGGAGGAAAATGCTACATATAACACTTAGATAATCAACAAAACATGTCATTTCAGTGTGAATTTGAAACAACAAGTGTGTCATAGAAGGCTAGAATATGCAAATGTGCATAAAAAATGTTTTTTTACTGGGTAATATGATCAGTCACAGTTTCAGATGAGTTTGTGGATGATTGGTATAATCAGAGAATTCATGTAATCAAACAAAAATCAATGTTATTGGACAACCTCTGACCACCTCACCTTTAACCATAAAAAGGAAATGTGATGAGCAATCTCAAAAACATCATTCCACCTGAATTGCTGTTTAAGGGACCTTTTTCCCAGTTTCTACTGTAAGCAAAGGTATAGGGAAAATATGCATACAGCATTTACAGTGCTATAAGTGTAACTGCTGTCTGGTTGCTTGTTCATTCTGTGTTTGTAGTGTTTTTATGAATTCTGGGAATAGACTGCTATAAAAATAAGCTATTTTAGCTAAATGTTGGTCAATGACTCATGTAATGGTTCTAACATTCCAGCAGACCTGTTATGGCCTCTTAATAAAATCTGAACATACAAACCCATGCCTTGGCTCATTTCAGTTCCTAGTCCATGCTTTAAAAGAATATTTTGGCAAAAAATCTAATTAACTTGCCCCAGAAGTAGTTGATTTGCCAAGACATGTTTGGAGTCCAAATTTGCCCTCTTTAGCTTAGCACTGGAGCTACAAGGGCTAACTTTGATAATAAACAATAAAACCTTTCCATAAATATTTCCCCAGACTTCTCTCAGCTTAAACTACATCTAGCTCTTTGTTTAAGTTGCACAGACTCATATCTGTGGTTTAGGACTCAGTATGACTTATTATGAGCTATAAAAATTAATAAAACTTCACCATTACAGAAAGACATATTAGGCATCACCAAAGCTGGAGAGTGCTGACCTTGGATAAGATTCTTGTGTATTTATGTCGGTCACTCAACAAAAACTGATCACAACTGAAACAGTTTCACACGCTCTTGAGACAGCCTGTAAAAAAAACCCTGTTGTCTAAAATGGTTCCCTGCAGCATTGGGCTCCAGCTTGAAAGTTTTATTTTAAAGCCTGTGCCACCTTAATGAAGAGCTAGATGCAGTTTTAGCAGGTTGATTAAAGTTTTGGTTATGTGTCTATGGAATAATATTTGGGGGACTTCTGGCTTCTAGTGTTTGTTATCAACATAAGCTGTTAACATTAATTTTGAATAACTACCTCTTTGGTAAGAGAAAATGGTGTAAATGAGTTGTTTCCTTTAAAAGTGGTGTCAACTTAGGTGCAAATACTAAACAAATCTCGATGATGCTTGATTAGGGCAAGAGGTAGTGGACAAAATATCAGTCTTCAGTAAGGTGTGCAAAGGAAATGTTAACTTTTTCCAACATCATCTCACTTAATTCAAGTATTCCAACATGGATACAGAAAAGTGTTTTTTTTTAGTCTTAATCATCCACACTGTTATTTTTTTGACAGTCAATAGTAAATTCATGCAGCCAACAAAATGCATGAAGGTTACAAGCAGACCACTTTTAAGTTAATCTTTTTGTTTGCTTGTTTACCTCCACCCAAAAACTCTTTCCAAGGTTTTCTATGTGCTCTCCCTCCAAAACAACTGTCAAGCACATCATCACTCCATGAAATTCTCCAATGACTCATGCAAGGTCTTTGACTACTGTATTCTGGTTAGAACTCTAGAACAGCTTCTACTAATTTAAAAACAGAAAAAATCACTCTTGCTCTGTTGAACCTGGAAACTCTGGCCCCTGTTGCTATTTCATTCTTATGTCCATTGTTGGTTTCTTTGTGTTTGTCTTGTTTATTATTTATTTGTTTTTTTCTATTGTGTCCCCAGCCATTATTATCTACATACGGGGAATTTTCCATTGATTTGGAATAATTATCTTTGCTATTTTATGGCTCAATTTCAAGGTGTAATCACTTTGCTCTGGGGGCTCATTTTCCTGTCCTCTCTATGCTTTATGTTTCAAATGTTTGAAATGTTTGATATTTGAAATAAAATTTAAAAAAAGAAGTGGATATACAGTGTAGGTCTATTCCAGGGGTGCCCAACTCTGGAACTGGAGGGCCAGCTTCCAGCATAGTTTGATAATTTCCCTCGTTAGACACGCCTGGTTCAACTGTTTTAATTGTCAGATTTAGAGAGATGTGTTAAACGTGTAGATCTTTCAAATTGAGATGGACATTGCCCTTCCAGGTCCAGATTTGGGCACCCCTGATCTATTCCTTCTCTCACAGATTCCTGAATAATCTGGTCCATTCCAAAGATGGATTATAAAATAGCATATAGGTAGCTTTCAGACAAAAATGGGTCAATTACAAGGCCTACTACTACTTTTTTAATGAGAGATAACTTACATATATCAGTTTTAAAGGCACAGTAATAGAAACAGGCTGTTAAATTCTAAGGCATACAGAGGGGTTGGAAATTGGCCTTGTAAAAATTATGAAGTAGGACCGTTTCTGGTACATAAACCAACACAGTCAGTTATAAGTGGACCTCAATGAATTTATCAAATGTAGAATATTGGCTCTTTAAATCTGCACTGAGGAGCCTATGTCATGGAAGAAGGAAATCCTTAGGCCAGCAGAACGTTTTCATAATTCTTAGAACTCTTGAAGGAAGTTCCCCCTTAATTTGTGTGTTCACACTGCATGAACTTAGGACAATATAGTTCTCAGAACAACAACAAGTTCAAGTCCTTGGTGCTCACTTACAAGATCATCGATGGATCATCCCCCGGCTACATGAGATCACTCATCCAGA
>JBBPDA010000001.1:39912349-39944166 GCA_037974385.1 Arnoldichthys spilopterus
ATGATCAGAAGAAATGGAAGCACCGGAGTTAAATATGAGTGTCACAGCAAAGGGTCTGAATACTTAGGACCATGTGACATTTCAGTTTTTCTTTTTTAATAAATCTACAACAATTTAAAAAATTCTGTTTTTTGTCTGTCAATATGGGGGGTGCTGTGTGTACATTAATGAGGGGAAAAAATAAATTAAAATGATTTTAGCAAATGGCTGTAATATGACAAAGAGTGAAAAATTGAGGGGGGTCTGAATACTTTCCGTACCCACTGTATGTCTAAAAATGTAAAAATTCATCCTTTCAGGTTCGTGACACCTTCAACATATATCATCCAATAGGGATTTTTGGGAATCTTTAAGCCAAAAAATCTGGGGACTACTGCATCACTGCTGTAGTAGGTGAATAAGCATGTTTAGATATAGCAATGGATACTTTAATTTCAGCCAAAGTGGGGCCAACTTACTATATTATTTTTCCATATTTGTACTCTAATATATTAGTTGAATGTAAAATACAAATGTTAAGTTTTCAAGCATACTGTTCACTCCCTGCTATAACAACTAATCTGAAAATCACAGCCTGTTTTGAATACATCATTGTTTTAATGTCACAACTACACAATTATGATCACGTTGGAGCCATTCCTTTACATGGAAGCGATGTGGATTGACAATCCATGGCAGAGTTAATGGTATGAAAGACATGGAGGAAATAAAGGCATTAATCAAGTCATAATATGTTTCTCATGAATTAATAAATAATAATAATAATAATAATAATAATAATAATAATAATAATAATAATAATGAGATCTAATAATTGGGAGCTAAATAAAACCATGAAGACATTATAATGTATGACTCCAAGGGAATAAATTAAATAGAAGAAAAATGTAGAATATGGTTCTAGTTTCATAATACATGGTGAGCGACACACACAGTATGCATGTAGTGAACCCAGACAACATTCATTCCTTTTTAACTGCGTGGGGAAAATGACAAGTGAGCAATACATCAATATGTAGAGAATGTAGAGAATGGGAAAGGAGAGAGGTGATATTTGATAGACCACTTGTAACATCTGTAGTCAGGCCACGTGGAGGATGATTGACAGCTGGTTCAAATATTCTCCTGCTGCTGCTGGCGTCTAATTGATCAGTGTGAAATCCGTACACAGTGTTCAGTTCACCATTCCGCATACATATCTTCAGCTTAGTAATACCACATGACTGGAAATGTAAATGTAGACATACATGAACACACACATGCACACATGCACAAACACACACACACACACACATACACACAAATGCATTGTTTTTAATGTCCTTAGTTCTATTCACATCAGCATCTTTTGTCTGAGGTTACCATATCATTCAGTTGTAGGTGTCCATGATGTTCCTGTATCTTCATGCAATGAGTTTTAATGCATCATGGTTATGATGTCACTGCCACATCTATCTGTCTATCTATCTATTTGTCTGTCTGTCTATCTATCTATGTTCCCAATTTGCCCCCAAAAGGTTGGGACACTACAGAAAAGTATCTATTTTTAATGCACTGCCATCTGAGACCCATTCAATATAGGTTTAAAGCCTTGTCCTTTCTGCACAGAGATATGTCAAGATTCTCTGAATTTTTTAAATCTTCAGTGTGCAACTAACTACATCTATCTATCTATCTATCTATCTATCTATCTATCTATCTATCTATCTATCTATCTATCTATCTATCTATCTATCTGTCTATGTGATCTTTCTCTCCTATATCTTTTTGTCTGTCTGTGTATTTATATTTTAAAATTGGTCATATTTAAACATCTGTCCAAACAGCTATCTTGGTGTTGTGTGACATTTATATTTTTATCTGTCCCAGCAGATTTCAACACTGGCATCTGTCAAAAAATAGCTTTGTTGCCAGATCAAACAAAACCCTCTGCTTTCACCTACCCATCCACCAAAACACACATTTCACATACTAAAATCTCAAAACCAAACAAACTAAAACTTTAAGAAGCAGATGACTCAATTAGTGTCTTTACAGTATAGACAAATCATGCATTCTTGACAGCTAGAAAAATGTCAGAATGAGATGTGTGCTACAAAATTATACTCCAAAAAAAATGGTCTGCTGATATTAGGGGTTGGTCGCTAATATCCCCCCTAATACTCAGATAGCTTAAAATGTCCCTATCACTACATACTTCTAGGAAATGGATTGTGTCCCTACAAGGTTACCATAGAAAGCATGCACTGTGACTGGAGGCAAATTCCTCATCCATAACATTTTCTGCAGTTTCAGAATATTATATTAAAAGTATAAGAATGAATAATAATAATAATAATAATAACTTTACGACTCCTTCTTTCTGCAAACCACAAGCAGACTACAACAATTTGTACTATTATATTTTTTAGATTATTGGACATACAACTACACTAAGCAAAGACCTTTCCACAGGATGAACCTTCGACGTTGCTGAAAGATATCTGCTTGCTGGGCTTATCACACACACCACTAACATTCTTCAAGGAGGCCTGAACAGCCATTGGGAACTGATATCAACCCCAGTTGGCAGACGGAGTAGTCTACTACTGGGGGGAGCCTACAGTTCATCTGATGAGTCCACATAATAACCACTCAATCCAGCATGCTTCTTGTGCCTGCACATCAGAATGGAACTGGGAACTATTCTTTAAAAAAGATAAGGTGCTTGGAAAGTAGTCAACATCATCTCTTTGTTGTGCCCTAAAGGCAGAATTGCAGTCAACACTGTCTCTGCAGTGTGCCTTAAAGGCAGAAATATCATTAGAACCTGTGAGTGCTTATCGAAACTAACAGATACATCGCAGGGTGGTTTCAAATGGAGCTAGCTGTACTGCTAATGGAAAGAAACTTTAGAACTATATTGTCCAGTGTGGCTAACAGGGTTTTAAATTAAGTTAGACAAAAACAATTTTTAAGGTGTGTTGCTTCCTAAAACAGTAAAAATTCAATTAAATAAAATACAAAGATGTGTAATGAAATCCTCCCATACACAAATGTGAATTTTATTGCAGTAAATTATTATTTTTAAATATAAACATGTCAAAGGAATCAAACAAAACAGCACAGTGATGGTAGATGTCGAATAAGCATCCCAGCACCCCATCACCCACCTTACACCCCCCCATAGCTTTATGAGCTGCTAATCCTAGGTCAACATGTGTGTGTATGCATGGATCATTGCAGTGATGCCAAAATGTAATATTCAGCCGCTATACTGCATTTATACAATTGTTCAATTTTAATAATTTGGGATGTGAATAAAGAACTTTCAGTTTACAAATACTTTCCACTTCCCTAAACCATTATTTTTACATTTGTAAAAATATTGACTCAGTTAAGGCCAGGGAATCACAAGCACTCTGTAGGTAATTATGTAGATTTTGAGGTGGTTCAGCTTACACACTCAAATTAAATTACAATGTGTTGGACAACAAAGACCTAACAATGCCATTAACCCATAAAAGTGTGATGTAAATTTAAATATGAGTTTCTATGACAGATTATGTCCATTAATATTACCATTACCGGTAATTGCCATGACAGACGCTAAAGTGTTCAATGCTATAACAGTTTATGTCACATGCTAGTTTAAAGTCATGGCATCAAACTGTCATGAAACTTGTCAGCAATAATAACATGACACATTTATTAATGGACATAATCTGTCATGACAGCTCATGACAGCACATGACTTCTGCCATGATTTATGGCATGCTAATGTAAATGTTAAATAGCAGGGGATAAACCCTGGGTGGTTTACTTGTTTATTTGTTTGTTTTTAACAAATGAATGCTTACTGCTCTAAAAAATTGCATCTTTTTTGGATCTGCAATCTATGCCTTGTTGAAATTGGAGTCTTTTAGTTTTGGTTGGGTGGGTGGCCTTTTAGGTGCAGTTTGGGCTGGAGATATTTGCTGTACCTGGGAACCCTAAAGCAATCTTGATGACAGAGGGTACTAACTACACCCATATGCATTGATCCCATTTCACATTTCAGACTATATGGTTGCCTACAAAGTTTATGTAATTTAATCTTTATATTCTATGACCAGACCCATTTTACATACCTAAAAGCTAGCTGCTTACTACGGCACTAGCCAGGAGTTAGGCAGACTGTCTATATGAATTTTCCACAAAGCTCAACAAAGAGGTTACAATGCATTTCAAACTCTTCCTTGACTTTATACTACTGCTGTGCATTTGTAGTTTTTCCATTGTGTTGTGTAGTTGATAAAGTGGTATGTGGTAAGATAGACCACACATTTTTTTTTACCAGTGTTTTTAGTACAAAGCTGGCATTAAATATAAAAATGCCACTTGTTTTTTATGACCATTGAAAAATAAATAGAAAAGCTTATATCTGCGGCTTTACAGATTATTCACTCCCCCAAATTACCATGGAGTTAAAAGAGTTCATCATTATGTTACTGTGCATTGACCTCCATTTTCTTCTTATTCTTTTGGACAAAATCAGATTATCCTCAACTTTTTCCATTATTTAGTGGACTGGTGGAATCTCCCATGTGTTTTAAGGAAAAGGTAAAAGTGTGTTAAGGAAAAGCACAGTGTCTTCACATACGATTCGTGCTCTGAGACACTTGGGAAAGGCAAGAGAAGAAAGCACCACTCCCAGAATGCAGAAACTGTCTTACACTGCAAGTGAATAGCAGTGGTAATGCAGCACCCCCTTCTGGACATTGTAAGTCTGTCCTGGAATAAAAGCAGGTGAAACGCAAAACAGCAAGTGCAAAAAATGAGAGGAGCCTTTCCTTTCAAAGGCCAACAAAACCAAATCTGGCTATCAAATGTTCTTTAAATATGCTTTAAAACATCTGTATTATCGTGTAGTCAAAGCGTTCAGTGTTGTGTTGAAAGTGGAAGCTCACTGTTGAGTTACCCATGCTACCCCTGAGATACCAGTGATCTTGTTCCAGTCTACTGTCTAGACCAGCCTGAAGCCCTACTTCATTTTGAAGTTCTTACCATTGGAACCCAGTCACTCCTGCTGAGGAAGGATATGTACAGCCCTAAGGTTTACTTACTTGATCAACAGTCATCATGGCTCCCTGCACACTAGGAATTTAGGCCCATCTTGTAGCCCATGACCCGATCATGGATCACTGTGGCTTCCTTCAGCTGGTCCAGATTAACTACCATGGACCATACACGTGTACTTCATGCTTCATATGCATCTGCAAAATATGTTACTTCAAGCTATAGGCTTTTAACTAGTGCTTTTAACTCTATAAACTGTTCCTTTTACTTTCGTTTATTGCTACCATGGTGTCAGTCAGAGGAGGATGGGTTCCCCCTCTGAGCTTTGGTTTCTTCCTTCAGCATAGGGTGTTTTTCCTTGCCTCTGTCACCTCAAGCTTGTTCATTAGGGACTCGAACCCGGATTCTGTAAAGGTGCTTCTTGATGTCATTTTTACAAAATGCTATATAAATAAAATTGACTTGACTTTTAAAAGGCAATGGAAATTTTACATCAACTCCAGTGTTTTTTTAAACACTGAGAATGTGATAAGAACCATCTTGAATAGTAGCAAATATATTCGTTACTTTTGTTTTACACACTACATCTAAAAGGCACGCACACACTAAGCAGATTAAGGTGCACTACGTTTATAGCATCAGCATTTTTATTATATATAATAACTGCTTTTCATATAGCCACAGCCACTTCATGAGGAACCTGGCCACTTATAACTCCTCCCATTACAACAAACTTTGGCCAGTAGGATTCTCGTTTCTAAAAGTTGATTGGTTGGTGAGCTGAGGAGCCCATTAGCTGTTCACTACTATCATTAACCCTAACCCTAACCATAAGCCTAACACTACACAAGTCACTGTTAGATATGTTTTGTCTTCGCTCACCAGCTTGCAAACCAATCAGTACTCAGGATTAGTAACTGCTAAACTGTATAAACTGTTTGCTGTAAATATTCTAATAATACTAGTAAGCTTTCTTTTCTTGTAAATCATTCTTCTACACTCCAAATTAAATCATTAAAAAATGTTTGTAGCCATTTTATTGTTTTTTTTTTTCTTTTTTACCCATTTAATGGGCATTTACTTACCAGCTTGGTGCTAGCAGTCATTTTAGTGATGTAAGTCCCAATAATTTAATTTGTTGTATTGTCAGTGGTACAGTGATGCAGTGGTAAGTGCTGTTGCCTAACTACAAAGGTCCTGGGTTCGATCTTGGGTGCGTTTCTGTGTGGAGTATGTAAGCTCTCCCTATGTCCTGTGTCACATTTCCTGTGTCCAAAGGCTTGTGATGGGTTGATTGGAAACTCTAAATTGCCCATAGCTGTGAAGGGTTGTCTGTCTCTGTGCCCTGCAATGGATTGGCCTTCTGTCTTGGGTGCACCCTACCTTGGGCTCATAGTCAGCTGGGATTGGCTCCAGATCCCCAGCGACCCAGAATGGTTAAACGGTTTGGATAATGAATTAATGTAATGTTCTTATTTGGACAGTGGTGGCCTGGTGGTTAGGACCTTCCCTTTGTGAACAGAAGGTTGTTGCTTCAAGTCCTGACCCAGGTACCACTGTGGTACCCTTGAAAAAGGTATTGTCCCATTATACAGCTCCTCAGGTGTTTTTGATAGCTGCCCCCAAACATTTTGTTTATGTGACTGGGTGTGTTCACTGACAAATAAGTCACTTTCACTATGAGTGAGTGAACTTTCTTTGGGCACTGTTTGCCTTACAACACCCTGCCTTTAGCCTTCTGCCCTGAATGAATACAGTTAGGGCCATATTATTAATTTAAAACTATCATAAAACATAATATCAGACATTAGGCAGCATATTTTATCTCTTCTAAGTGCTCTGGATGAAAGCATTTGTTATATATGTAAAGGATAAAGACTTTCAGTGTCTGTGCTTTACACATAAAAGCTAAATGATCTACTAAATGTGGTGTAAACTTCATTTGATAAAACCAAAGTAGGAATAATTTTGAGTCGAAAGTAATAAACTGCAATATCCTGTAACACAAATCCTTAAATATTATAATAGAATTGCATGGTGGCTCAAGTATACAAGGGGCCTTTAGGGATTCCCACCACTACTGATCAGCTGACATTACTGTGTATTTATTTATATAAGTTTTCTGAAACAGTGTGTTTTACAGTTTACAGGGTTATTACAGTTTAAGGCAAATTAGATTCAAAACTTTTGTTTCAATGCCGAGAATTAAAATCGAGATCAGTTACTTCGGGCTGGGGAAGTGTGGCGGAGAAGAGGACAGAGTTGGGAAACCCTTGCCGTCTGCTGGCGGGCTAACTTGGCACTTGTGTGTTTCTCACTCTGCATGTGGGATTCCACTGCCATGATACCCATTGAGCCAAGTTTGAAACAATTCTTGCTCAAAATACACTGTGCCTGCTACTCGTTTCAGCCATGCTGCGAAATCTTGATTCAATAGCCAATGTTCTAGAATTTACACTAACCCCCCCCCCCCCCCTTCACCATCTAGCAGATGGGACACCAGCTCTGAGCATCCCAGGAGCAAACAAAATGTGTTGTTGGTTCTGCTATCTTGATCTGTGAGACATTATTGTGAGAGGCATTCAATACATTACTTCTTAGAAATAGATGTTATCAATTATCTTGAGAATTTTTCATACACCATTTAGACACATCTGTATCAAGACTACCAGGATTCTGAATAGCCTCATATCATCAGTGTGTGTGAGAACAGTTCATATGATTTTTTGCTGACTGAAAAGCAACTGGATATAGAACCTTCTAAAATGGTTCTATATACAGTCATGTGAAAAAAATAAGAACACCCCATGGAAAGCACTGATTTATTTCAGAATATTTGAACAAACATTTTACCCTCTGTGGTACAGGGACTGTAAATATGGTATAGTCCAATAAATGACACATAAATCTGACTTTTGAAGTAAGTTTCAAAATTTAAATAAAAAGATCAGTCACATAAAAAAGTACACATCTGTAAAATTAGAATCCAATGTTCCAGATTAAGTGTCTGAGTAGATCCTCCTTCTGGTGGAACCCATCTTATTTAAACTTGGTCTGGTGTTCTCTTTGCTATGAAGGTGTGTGATCTCATTATGCTAAAGATCTATATGAAAGTGCATAGATCTACAGTCAGAAAGAGACCAGACAAATTTGCCCTGCATGGGAGGTGTTCTTCTGCTGTTCAAAATAACATTAGAGTGTGCCAAAAAAAAAAAAACATTTAGGCAATGTCCAGGGCTATGGGCATAATTTGCTCAAATAAAAAAAAAAGTTTGGCCACAGTAGAAGTACACCTGTGGAGGAGCTCCGAATAAGAACCTCATACAAACCGTGAAGCATGGTGGTGGAAATCCTATGGATTGTGGTTGCTTTGTTGCCTCAGTAACTGGGCAGCTTACAGCCATTGATGTAGCTATTAATTCTGCATCAGATCTGAGTCAACCTAAGGTGTTTGACAAGAATATGAGGTTATCAGAGGTGGACCTTTCACCAGGATAATGTGATCATGTTTAAGGGGGATTTGAAAAGAGCAGTACATGCAAGAAAACCATCAAACATCTTCCAACGTAGGGAATTTTACATGTAAATGTGGTAAAACTTTTAAACAAGCAAATGTTAGAGACTGGAGGACAGTTATGCCAAATCCACACAAAAATGTATTTCTGCTAAAAAGTGGCAAGATTAGTTTTTAAGACCAAGAGTTTACTTCCTCCACAGAAGAACATTACATCTATAAATTTGTTGAATAAGTGAAAGTTAATTTTCCTGGTAGTTTTGTTCAAGCTGATCACCTTTATCTTTATACGCCTCATTAAACAGGGTGAAATGTTTGATCAAAAAGGATGGAGAAAAAAATAAAAAGTAGAATGTCCATAGAACGTATTTATTTTTTTCAGATGAACAGAACACCAATATTATATATAACCCTTTTGCTGCAAGTGAAATGCGTGTGCTTGGAAAAGCATCCCAGATGGCTCTACTCTGCAACATTGGGTCAAGGCAAATGTGGTGGTGGTGGTGGTGGTGGTGGTGGTGGTGGTGTTTAAAGGGAACAACCCAAGGTTACATAAAGTAGCAATTCATTTATTAAAGGTAAAATTATTTACAGGTAATCAAAGACAGCATCCTGGAAATTGGTAAAAATTGTTTATACATATATATAGATATTTATATATATATATTCCTGCAAACATCTTATTCTGCATTATTTCAAATAACAAAGAAAACAAAAACTGTATAAAAAAATTCAATTCAGAAAAAGTACTCTAGCAGTCTAACATCCAATAGGCACTATTTACACAAGATATTTACAATTCCAAACAAGCACTCCAAATTCAGACTCAAATTAACTTATCACAAAAACTCGGGTTTGTTGCAGCTTTACAAATCTGACAAAGTAGAAATGTTTTCTCAGTATGGCTCTGCAATATCTTAATGTCATATAGACATAGAAGACACTTAACTTAGTTCAGTTGGGGATGGGGGTTAGTTGGATGGTGAAGCTTGTGTTGATTTAACCAAGCATTCTAAAGCTGCTCTACATCACCAAGCTAAAAACAAGGTACGGCTTAAGACATTTCCAACGGGAGTTGGTAAAACAGTGCTCAACAAACTAAGTACTTAAGCATATTTTTTGCTTAATTTCACACAAAAGAAAGAAAATCTAGCTATTATATTGGAAAGGAACAAAAAACAAAAAAAAAAAACAGGAACTTTTTAGGTGAACATCTACATCTGAAACACACCTCAATCAGAAACCTCTGCAACCTCCAGGACACTTTTTTGGTATTTTAACATACAACCAAGGCCCATGAGCAATGACAACACCTCATTCCACTTAGCAATATGTACAGAAATGTAGAGCTAGTCCTAACATGGTGAGGTTACTGCAAATCCCACCTTAAGAACAAAATCAATTCACAATTTTCAAGTGCTGTCATTACTGCTATGTAAATCAAATGAAGACCACCCAGTCCTGCTGATTTGATACTTCTTTAAGGAAAGAAAGGAAAACAAAAATATATCGAAAGATCAAATCAAAACAGCTATCTACGAAACATTTCATTGGTTTTCAAACATTGTTTTTAAATGATTGTTCTTTCAAACACAAACTTTGTAACTGAAACAGGTTTAAATAAAAGGCAGAAAACTGTTCTGGCATGTTCTGGAGTCTGCAGAATATCTTTCCCTACAATTGGTCTTAGCTGGCAACCATTTTCAAGACATATTCCCTGAATTACACAATGTGACACTTCATACTCTAAGCAGGAACATGTCAGAGACAAAAATCTGCAAAAATGTTCAGAGTGGGTATGCCAGGCAAGTTTGTATTCCCACTTGTGAAAGACAAAACAAGATTTTTGTTGGTGTTGCAACTGTCAGGGGAATATCGTGAACATAAAGGTGTACATTGAGTAATCCTCCTTCAATTTTGTAATACTATTCATGCATTTTTCTTCTTCTTCGTGAAATATAAAATCATCAAAGTTATACAATATACACACAGATCAGCCAGAACATCAAAACCACCTGGCTAATATTGTGTAGGCCCCCTTAGTCAGTGTGGTTTCACGCCTGTTCATCACAGCTAGCTAATGTTTTACGCTACAGCTACAGCTACTCTCTTTTGTGGGATCGGACAACCTACACTCCCAGAGGAGAGTTTATGAGGCTTGAGCACCCATAACCTTGTTGATAATCCACCAGTTGTCCTTCCTTGGAACAATTTTGGTAGGTAGATCTGCCGTTTTGGAGATGTTCTCACTCATCTAGAGTCAGCTAGCCATTACAATATAGTGCCTTCCAAGGTGTCTCAGATCCTGGCTCTTACACATTTTTCCAGCTTCCAACACCAAGTTCAAGAACTTACTGCCGAATATATTGCAGCCCTTGGCAAGTGCAACTGTCAATGTTCTGGCTGATCGGTGTATAGCTTGTTCATTATCACAATACTGGGGTTTGCGATACTATCTGCAAATGATTTCCAGATGAGAATGAATCAACAGTCACATGACCCAACAAAAAATATAACACAGGCCAATCTTTAACCACATAAAAGCTTCACTGATGTGTTTAATATATTGGGAGATTTATCATAACTGCAATATGGAATTTCTTCCCCATCTTGCAGCCCTGATTGAGAACTTCAATCCATTCTGTCCCTTTGAATCTACAATTCCTAATGACCTCCAAACAGCAAAAAATATATTGACTATTCGTGAAAACACCTTTAATCTATAACCAGCAATACTCAGAATGAGAGTGTTTCAAGGATATAACAGATGCTTCTTACATGTTTAACCAAATGTCTTTACGTTTTAAGTCATTTTATCTTGTTAAATGGTCTTTTACTGGTAAATCTTGTTTCAAAACAATGCTTAAAACATGCAAATTAATCTGCCAAAGAAAAAAAAAACAATTGCACTGGGTGAAATGGTTAAAAATGTAGAATAAGGTAAAGTTCTCAATAATATTACAACATCAAAATTGTTGAGAAATATTACATATATTGACTAGAATTAAGATGATTTCACTTGCCATTATCATTTTTTGTAGTGAATCCATAGACAGTGATCAAACACGTTGTTGTACCTGCCTCCCTCCAATTTACACTCCAGTCTACTAGGAATTTTCAAAAATCTCTTTTTTCACAGTTTGTGTTTTTCTTCCAAAATTCACATTTCAGTGAAAATATTCTGCCTGCATTTAAAGGGAACTAACGATTTTTGAAAAGTTACAGGAGTTCATCATCAAGTTACATATGTGCATGTGCACATTTCATTATACTAGTCATACATAATAGTCTATGTGAGATCATTTGATGATAAATACAGGATCACCTTTCGGAGTAACATTAAAAGGAACAAAATCATTGTTTTTGTCCAAATACAATATGGGTGGACATCTTATCTTTCATAATTTAATCTGAATTACCATAGGCTGGGGGGGGTATTTATTTCAAAATGTTCAATGCATATGCACAGGCATGCTTGAGAGTGTGTGTATGAGCACATGTGTGAGACAGCATTTAAATAATAATGCTTGGAAAAACCCGTGAATAAAAAGGAGCTTCTGCAGTGAACGCAACCCCAGGTGACGAGGACCAGAGTGAAGCTGATCATCTCCACCATAGGTCTTTGTGCCTCCAGTGACTACAGGCCTCCAGCGGGTTGCTAGGTCCTCTAATATTCGACTAAACTGTGTCACCTTTGCTAACAGTGCTCCAGGTATTCAATCACCCGTGAGATGGACTTCTGGCCCGTGGTGCCAACGGAACACTAAATAAATAAGGGAAAAACAGAACAAAGTTATTCAAAATACTGTTTCATGAAAAGCCTCCATTGCAAAACTACTCCTTAAAAAAAATTATAAAACATGCCATAATTTAAGCTTGTACATTATGGGTCTATGAATCGTTCAAAACAGGAATGTTTTCAATGCAACATGCAATTAATTGCAGACAGCAATACTGACGATAAAAAGACAGAACTCCAAACCTATTTTATTTAGTTAACTCTCGCAGACCACTGCACCATTCTAAACCTCAATTTACTCTGACATTTTCAGCACAGGTGTATTTTTGGTCCTTACCGTCAGGTTCATAAAGTTTAGGAACTTCTTCAGCATCTCCGTCATAATAGAGAAATCGCCTTTAGGAAGACTCTCTCTCACCGACTTCACATTCAGCTAAAACATACACACAGACGCTCCTTCTTAAAACATGCACAAAGTGCTATTTTAACCAACAGTACAAGGTACACGCTAAAAAAAACACAGAAGACTGTTTAAATAAGTAAACGAAAAATGACAGTGATAGCTAAGTACTAACCGGACTGCCCTGACACAGACAGCCCAGCAGCAGGGCAGTGTAAGAGGCAACAATACTGTCCTCCATGTGCTTCCCGGCATGTTGCAGTGCTGCAACAGAAAGAGAGAACCCACAAATCAGAGATATTAAGGCTTATTTAAATATGTGGAATGTGTGTGCAGGAGGAGTGGGTGATGAGCATTTGCTAGGCATGGCCAGAAATACATGCTAAACCATAGTATATGTATATAAAAAAAAAAAAATAATTTTTTAAAAACAGTTTCCGTTTATTCCCCATATGAAAACCTAAGCGAAAGCCTTGTTACCTTTATTGAGGTCTAGCTCCTCATCTTCTTCCTCCTTCTTTTCCTCTTTTTTATCTAATTCATCATTGGTTTCTGTGGCGACCCATTGGATCTCCCCAGAGGTCTCCTGCCACTCTCCACTCTGGTCAGCCTGAGACTTGGGCGCTTCGCTGATGAGGTCATCGGTCTGAGCCTCGGCCAACACAGCCGCTCTTTCACGCTCCAGGAAAAGCTGCACATGCACACAAACACAAACCAACGTACATCAGGACTTCTTTTTAGAGAACTTGAAAGGGAAAATCACGCACATGTTTTTAGGTGCAACAGATATTGATCCTTGATACTCAATCACTCTGACCATTCAAAAAAAAAAAAAAAAAAACATTTTTGGTGTTTGCAACTGAGGCGATGACAACCTCGATCTTAATGCCAGGTGTAATCCAAATGGTTACTGCTCTAGGCCATTAGTTAGGCAAGCTCTGATGCACTTTAGAGTAAAGGTGAGATTTGTGTGAAATTTGATATGAAAACTCGCATTTAAAAGTAAAAAACACATCTGAAGGGGTAGCCCCTCCTTCAGCAGCAGTAAATATCCAAAAATGGAGAACCTGAAAAATTCAACACTTTTTCCCTGAGCACAATAAAAACAAGAAACAAATAAAGCATTAACGGTCAGTCAGAAGTATTATCTTCTTTAATTGTGCAGCTTTGTTGTTTAGGCCAAGTGAGCCAGCTACTAACATTCTGGCCATTTTTCTCACCAATATTCTGGTCTTGGATCACACCCATTAAGCCAGATGATGTTCTGGTAAAAAGCAAGTTTAAGAACATAGATCTTACAGAATTGGAAATATGCCGAGTCCCCATCGTCACTTACGACAAGTTCTAACTCTATCAGTGGTTATAAAGATACAGTTCCTTTTGTTTTCTTGAATCACTTATGACCGAGCTGGGATTCTTGCAATTACCACGTTTTGCTGTTTGCTAAAAAAAATATCTTTCATATAAAAAAAAATACATCTTTAATTTTTTATAACCTTCTAAAGTACATACACTAAGCTAGTCCTTGCATGTCATAGCACTGTGGAGCTCAGTTCTGAAATTAAATGCACCTGATTCAACTCATCAGCTAATTTAAAAAGGCCCTCATGTATTCAGAGCCTCAGGCCCTGTCCACACATAGCTGGGCATTTTTTTTTTGCGTTTTTGCCTTCCCTCCACACAGCGTTTTTGGTCACTGAAAACTGAGATTTCTTTTTTACGTGTGGACGAGGAAAACAAAGTCTTTTGTCAAACTTGTGTAACTTCATCTGCTTTGACATCACACTGTGCTCCATGTTTGTTTAATGGCAAACACCAACAGTGGTTGGGGGGATGACACACTTTAAAAGCGAGCATGTGCTTCCACCTTGTGCCACCTGTTACTTGCATTGCATTTGTGTGGACAGAGATATTTTTAAAACCATATTTGTGTGGATGGGATTTTCAAAAATCCCATTCAAAAATGGAAAATCACTGTTTTCAAAAATACCTAGCTATATGTGGACAGGGTCTTAGACAAGGTTCAAGTTTAATGTAAATACCTGCACCAGTGCAGCCAGTGCGTTTGAGGACTCTAGTGTGCTTGGATTGTTTTCTTCTTCTTCCTTTTTGCTCTCCTCTGGCACCTTCGTCTGGGCCTCTCCCTCCATCACATCTTGTGTTTCTTTCTTCACATCTTTCTCTGGCTCTACCAGGCAGCTTATGTCCACCTCCATTTCCACAAGACAATGCTTGTTTCTAGAGCTGTACTCAACCAGGTTTATCAACAGCCCCAGGCCCTGCAAGCAAAATGCAAATATAAACAAAGGTGACTACAAACAGGAAGGTGTGTACAAAAGGAACCTTTATTTGTACTTTTTTTTACTAACATAATAATAATAGTAATAATAATAGTAATGAAAACAAATATGAATATTAATATTATCATCCTTATTATTATTAGCAATATTAGTACATTATTTTTTATTCAGAATCTTAATCACTGGCCCGGGTTACCTGGCATTAGTGTCGGTCTTAAGTAATCTGATCACAAGCATAAATGCTTTTTACACCTGATCCAAGGTATTCTGATTGATCAAATTACAACACCTTTTCAAACCACACTTAATCTCAATTGCACCATCTACTTAGGACATGTTCATGCAAAACAGATGTTAATGCCAGGTGGGAATAAGGTGAGAGGAGATGTACATGTCTGTTCATCACACTTAATCTCAATCGCACCATCTACTTAGGACATGTTCATGCAAAACAGATGTTCATGCCAGGTGGGAATAAGGTGAGAGGAGATGTACATGTCTGTTCATCACAGACATGTTACATTAATACACATCATTACTTTAAAGGAATCAAAAAATTCATTAATACGCACAAGCACTCGGATATCAAATCTCTGTTCTTGAGGTAGGAAACGTGGGACTTTGAGGACACAGTTCAGCGCTGTAAGTATTAGTTGATCCTGTTCACCAGTCTTTGTGCTGCCCCATTCTACAGACAGAGATAGAAAGATAAAGCACAAAAGAAGACAAAGAAAACAAAGAGCCAGGGGAAAGAGAAATAAAATACACGGTTTTCTGCCAGGTAGATGTTGACCTTCTCTCAGCTGTTGTCTACTGTTTAAGACAGGGATTTTATTGGTTAGTGGTAATATGCACCTCTCAGCACTTCTATTGTGTCCATTATGTAAATTAGAACAAAACAAACAAGTTTATGATATTTCACTCCACAATATTGCAGTATTAATGACAGACAGCTGGGTCAAATTACAGAATAAGTGGAAAAATAACAAATGCAGATGCTCCCAAAGAGGTATAGTGTTTGATACAATTAACATCCTATCATGCTATTTGGTAGAATTCTCACTTGCCATGCATTAGGCCCAGGTTTGATTTCCCGCCAATGCATAGCATAAGGTTTGTGGGTATAGTGGCATAGTGGCTATGACAGTGCCCTTGTGACCTGAAGGTTTTAGGTTCAAGTCCCGTCCCGAGCACTACTGAGATTGTGGTGCTTGAGTGAGTTCATAGTGACAAGTAGTCACTTTCTCGTTCATGTTTTAAAGTCCTGAGCAGTCCTCGGCTTTCAGTGAAATCAGTAAAGGTGCTAAAGACAAACTATTGAGAGTAATAAAACTGTGACATCATTTTAAAGGTTTTTTATTCCTGACATTGTACTGCAATTTACCTATTGAGGTATTCCTTTGGCTATGAGAAGGTGCCGTTTTATGCATGTAAGCATGGAAGGCTCATTTATCTTACCGTTGTCATGTGTGAGGTTGAGAAGCACTCCGATCACTGCTCTCATGCAGTCCTCCACAGCCTTGCCTACATTACTATGGCTACAGTGAGGGAGGGCAGTGCCAGAGGACGAGAGGGAGCTGTTGACCTCACGGCTATACCGCTGAATCATCTCCTCACAATAGCGCAGGCCCCTACACACACACACACACACAGACACATACAAACACACATCCATATTGTTCTTAAGCTCTAAATCATACCCAGGACCATAAAAAACACACACAGCTGACCTACAATCCTAATCATGTACCATGACCATACAAACACACCCCTCACCTGGCTGAGGACACTATTAACTGCGAGTCTTTATAGGCAATTAGGTAAGCTTGGTTCTCAGGGTTATGGACCGTTACCTGAATTTGAAGAAGAGAAACACACATAGACCACAATATGAAATCTCTCTCCTGATCAGACGGACACTTTCATTCTCAATTTTCTCACTGCCAAATACTCACGCTCTCTAGAACCCGTAAGCATCGCTCGGCTCCCCATAAAGAAGCCACCAGCTCCTCCTTATCTTCCTCTTTATCGAGGCTTTCCACACACTCTTTCACTGACAGACAGAGTAAATCAGAAAGAGAGAAAAATGGAAGCAGAGTAATATACCCAGTAATCATGTATACACTGGTGCAGTACAAGGAAAACTATATCATCAGGTCATAGTCATTACAGTAAACGGAGACAAATAATGACACTCACTGTAATCAGAGATTACAATAAAATATTTGATAGAATCTTCCTTGCATATTATTGTATTATGCCGTTATAGTGCCTATCAATTTTTACCCATTTTTCTCCCCAATGTTGTCATGGCCAATCCAAATAGCTTGGTCTTCCTTTATGGCACAATGCTACCAAGCTGAGAAGGTGAAAGCGAACATATGCTTTCTGAGACACACATATCCAGCTACCACATGTCAGCTTTATCTAATCTAATGTAATTGGAAAGTTCAAGATGCTTGGAGGAGAGCAGTGATTGGGGGAGTGAGGGTAATTCAGATAAAAAAAACCATATAGGTTGATGCCAATAATATACTCTTGATGTTCCAGACAGGTGGTCACATGACACACACTACTCCTTAATAAAACACTACTCATTCAGCTCATTTTTTAAATTGACTTTGTTAAAGATCATCATTCACGTAGAGTTACAGTCAGAGTTTTAGGCATTAGTGAGGTGTTGAGTAATGGCAGTTGTGAAGCATTCACAGAGTAACCCATGCTACCTTTATCTACAATGTGATCCAATCCACCCAACAACCGCAACTCCTCTTTAAACCAGTCCCCTGCTCTCTTAGATGTGAGAGAGAGTAGAGTCTCCATTGCTAGATGACCAGTCTGAAAACAGAGACAACAAAAGTGAATGAAAGTAGAAAAATATTTTATTAAAAACTTTGTTAAACAAGTGTTTATGTATACAATGTAAATCATTTACAATTTCCCAATTCATGATCTTTAATAATATTATTACTGTTAATCATATTATTTATTATTAATGTTAATCATGTTATTTACTAAATAATTTATTATACTATGTATATTTAAATATTAAGAACAGATATAATCTAAAACACATGCATTAATATTAGAATTTTTAGAACTGCAAGAATCATCTTTTAAAGGAAAGCTTATTCAATGACGTGTTCAAATATACAAGCATTTACAACTTACAGTGATGTTCTCCAGGTCCAGATGTTTATTGTGCACAGTTTCACAGAGTTTGCGGATCTTTTCTTTGACCTTGTTGATCTCTTTAGCTGTGAGCTGATCAGCTACCGAATTGTCCTGCTCCATCTCCAGCAGCCGAATCATCAACTCTAAACAGGCCCGGTCAAGGTCCATGTTCAGTCGATCGCGACTCAGAATGTACATCAGGGAGGCAGTGCACAAGGCCAAGTTCTGACAGACCAAGACAAAGAAGTGGAGAGAAATGTTAATTATTAATAGATCTAACTTTATTATAGAGCGTACACTGAGTTTACAGTTGAGTGGTTGTAACACTGTTTTAAAGCTACTGATTTTATCCCTTTTGTAGCCTCTCAGTGCATCAGCTCCCTTCTAGCCCATCCACCAATGGAAAGAGATCGCAACAGGATCATCACAGGCCTATTATTCAAGTGATCGGCCATTCTCCACACAGTTGTGACGCAAACATTTGAATGTGTTGCACTGGTATTAACAATTCAGGCAGAACTGTTGGGTTTTTACATCCTAGGTCCTTGCCACATTCCTTGCTTGTAGACGGTAGTCTACAGTTATGTGCACTGTGAGAGTCTGTAGCTCACAGCAGACCTGCTGAGTGGATAGTGATAGTGAACGGTCAACTAAGATGTTTAAAATCTCCAACAACACTACTGTACACATACATGGGAACAACATACATTAACAAGCCACTACTATGCTGAGAATGGTTCAGTACTCAAATTATATAATTATAAATAATAATATAAATACGTTTTATTTATATTAACGCACTTTACATTTTCATGTAAAATCTCAAAATACCAAAAACATCATAAAGGAGGGAAGCTCATGATAAAATCCAGCAAACAAGATTAAATTAAGAATGAAGAGTCATTAAATTAGTCACACGTTTGGCTAAATAGAAAGTTAAGCAAGGACTTGAAACCTATCCATAGACTGTGGTGCCCTCAAAGTGTCAGGGAGGGCATTCCACAGACAAGCACAAAAAGTGACTGTTCTGTAGTAGTCTTTTTTCACTAATGGGGTAGAGGAGGCTGATCAACTGAGCAGCTACAGATGAGCTACACTCAGGACCTGTAAACCTACAAAAATGGCAGGTGCACCTAATAAACTGGAAATCTCACAGAAAACGAACTCTGGAACTAAATTAAGCTTATTTAAGTAGTGATAACAGAAGTATAGATTAGTATGTATGAGAACTCACCGGATGCTGTGGAGCATCGCTGATCATTTTAAAAACCTGTGCCACCTTCCCGCGAGCCCTCAGGTGCATGCGGAAACTTGGCATGGCACAGCGCGTGGCCAGACTTATTATACTAGAATACAACACAAAGTCAGATTGAACGTTCATATTATTATACATGCTCTTATAAATGTTCACTGAACATTTCTGAATAGTTCTATTACTAAACCAAACAAACATTTTATATTTTGTATTTGAGTATTTGGAATCATTCACTAAGGATTGGTTTCTGAATGTTCTTTAGTTCAGAGGTTAACATCTAGAGTGTTAGAAATATTAGAAATAAAAATGTGAAGTGTTTAAATGAAGCAATTTAAAGCGCTTGGAGTGTGCATCCATCTTCAATGAGCAGTTGTGCGTTACCTAAGGCAGCGTGTGTTGAGAGCCTGAGTGTTCTTTAGGCCAGTCTCCAGATACTCAAAGTCATCAGTGAACTCCTGGTTCTCCCCAAACTCCACCACGTCATTAAAGTGCTTCACGTGCTGAACTACTGTGTAAAGCTACAAACACACACAGACAAAATATTGCAGTGTGGCAAACAAGGCAGGATTTTGTAGCATTCATTTACTAATCTTAAATTCTCCCTTTTATTAAATAAAATTATCAGATACTTAATTGCGATCATCTATTAACATCATCATCATGTTTTAAAAAAATTTCGAGATGAATTTCTCACCTCTTTATGCTCCTTGTTGCATTTGAGTGAAGTGACAATGTCCTGGTAGGGCTCAGTGGGGACGGTCACTGTTTTGATGACTTTTGGAGGAGGAGGAGGGGCTTTGAACAGTCCATCATCTTTGTACGAATTTGCATCTTTATTTCCACTTGACGCACTAGGCTTCTTGAAAAAGAATTACAGAAAAACAATGTTTTAAACAACTTCCAAACTGTTTCTTTTTTATAAAATAGGCATTTAGGACTAATCTCCCCAAAAAAGAAAATATGTACAATAAACTTTCAAAGCACAAAGTTGAATGTCTTCATTCTTATAAACATGCTTATGCAACGGACACATTACTTATTTCACAAAGGTCATAGATTTTTTTTAAATGAAATTATTTTTTACACGGTAGCTAATAGTAGTGGTGCATATAATAAAGCGTTTTATTCTAAATGTACTATTTAGAGAAGGCATGTCAAATTGGGTTCATTCCAGTTTTCCTTGCTCCTCGCTGTTAACTAGAACTTTGAGTCGTATTAAGTTTATAAACTGAATCAGATCCACTTAATGAGGCAAAATGCAATGCTGTGGCATGCAGTTTACAGGCATAAATAATAATAAGCTTATACACAAGAGGTCAGTACGTACAGGTGCAACAACAGTGCGCGAGGGCACAGGAGCAGGCACATCCTCTGGTTCAGGCTGGTTCCAATGGCGTGCGTTATAAACTGCCTTAGCAGGAGACTGAAATACATAGGCATACACACACTGAGAAAAACACTCAGACCATGATATTGTTACAAATTAAGCCATCAAATAAGATGGGATTCCAAAGCATCTCATTACTGCATTTTAAAACTATCAAAGTGAGAGGTAATAAAAATGAAAAATATAGATAATAAAAATGACAAAATGATTCTAATGGTGGAGGAGCCCTTTCATTTTGACTGAAATGGAGCCCATGGGTGTTTTATGAGCAGGGGGAAAAAAAAGATGCTTATTTTGTCGTCCACAAATTGGTCTGAGAAATTTCAAATGTTCGCCCTGAAGACCTGACAAACTAGCAGTTCACTTATACACCACAGAAATGTTATATAAAAATACGAAATAAAATATAAAAATGCTCTTATATAAAATGATGAACAATTTAAGCAGCTACATGTTTGCAGTAAGCGATAATATCCATAAAATAGAAGTTACATAAAAGAGATATGTTTAAAAAATATAGCAGAATAAGTTTTATTGTAGAATGCCACAACCTTAGCGCTTAGAATTAAACTATCTAATAAAACCAAACCAAAAGCATTAAAGACTTTTTCAATTTAGTACTTTGGGGGAACCAACCCTAAAGCATACATTGTTCTGCAGATGCAACCAAAAACTAATTTATCTGACTCAGACATCAAGATGCCTCGAAGAGCTTATGAATATATATATGGCCACGTATCCAAAGGCTGAAAATAAACTCAGCATGCTAGTCTATTTTTCCCTCTGTGCTTTATGTGGCTGTACCTTTTTAGGTCCGCTGAAGATTTTGCGACTTATTTCTTTTGCCTTGTCCGTCTGTTTCCCTGCTCTTTCTTTCTGCGAGTTGGTGCTAATAGAGCCAGACTCCTCCAGCCACTCCTGAGAATCTGAAAAAAAGGGGAAAGGAGTCATGTAAAAAAAATAAATAAAAAAAGGAGTAACTCTCCTGGTCTGCCTTGAATGAATGTGGATAAATTGTTTAATCCCTTATCTAGTTACCTTTACACTAGAGCTATGGGGCTAATGCAGAAGTCATTCAAAATAAACATTTTTGACAATTTGTAATGTCTGAAAAGCCACAACTTTCAGTCACAATGTAAAGGGCAGCTAGTATTTCCAAGTTATGTAATAAAATAAAAACTGTTAAAAGATCGGTCTCTTGCAGGGAAAGGTGTGTTTTGTAAAAGAAACCCTAGTGCAAAAACTTGGTGAAGCTGAAGAGAACCCTCAATCCTTGACCAAATGAAACGCAAATGTTTACTTCACCAATTGCTCCCTTTTCTTCCCTTCTGAATTTCATGAAATGCTTGGGCTGTCCAACTACCCAGTCAGTGCTTGAGTTTGAGTGCTTGAGTGCCTAGCTAGTAACTCTATACTTTCCTAGACTGTTTTCTTGGTGTCAGTGGGTAGCTGGTGGTTTGTAGCAAAAGGAATAAGCTCTAAACTCTAAAGATGCAAACTTCAGAAACCAAACACCAAACTTATTTTTGGACAAAGCTTTTCTTACTAAAAGAACTAAAAGTTTGCACCTCAGTTAAGCTGAAAATTAAATGATTTTACATAAAATAATGAACAGGCTACGGCTCATTTCTCCTCACAAGAACCTCCCTACATGTTTCATTCCATAATAACTTTACATGGGTGTAACGTTGCCATTACCCTGTGTGCGTGTTTACCTGCGTTAGTGCTTGTCTGACTCTCCTGAGAGTCACTTGTCTGGGGGCTGTCCACTCCAGCCATCAGAGACTCCGACACAGCTTTCTTGGCCTTTTTCCTGTCCTTAGCTGCTGTGTCATCCTCTTCGTCACTGTCACTCTCACTCAGGTCGTCAAAACCAAAGTATTTGATCTTGTAGCTGGTGCTGCCAGAGGCACCAGGCTCTCCATCTGCTTCCTGACCCTCGTTCTCCTCGAATCCAAAAAACTCCAGTTTAGTCTCCTTTTTACTCTTTGTATGAGTGGGCCGAAACCTGAGAGAGTGAGAGCGAGGAGGTCAACTCATAGTTGCATATACTACAAGCTTTTGAAACAAATAAGAAAACAAGTTGGACTGAGAATAATCCATGAACTAAAAAAATATAGCCAACAGTTTCCTGTGGCCAGAAACTGACCATTGGTGAAGATATCATTTAGAGTGTGACTTTAGGAAGTGGCTCGACAGTGTGCATCTATAGGTTCCTTTAGTTCGGAAAAAAGGCTGATAAATATGGTTGTAAAATGCTTGTAAAATGGTTCTTATGCAAGGGTCAAGTTCATACATACTTGAACATGTATGATATCTGCCATGCTAAGGCTTGATTTTACGAATTCTAAAGAGGGACTACATCACATGATTAGACTCTGACAGGCCAATGGGAGATTATGAAAGCAGAGCTAAGATAACTTAACTACAGTGATGGCATTTTAAAGTGTTGATGATAACATTACTCTACCCACTACCACAACACAGTTTGCATGGTAGTAAACCATGACCATCAGCAGCACACTCACAACTCTAACAAACAGAGCAGTCACAACAGGGTTCATTTTAATCAAACCAAACCTGCCGAGTGTGAACACACCCTCAGCGTCAACAATTTTTTTATAATCTGTGTTGCTTTATCCTCTAATCACCGACCTGCCTGTGTATGTGTGTTACCTGGTAGGTTTAACAGGTTGGGTCTCGGTTTTCTTTCGGAAGGTTCCAGCCTCTCCCAGATCTGCAGGTGTTGTGCTCACCAACTCCTCCATACTCCTGTCTATGGAGTCCTGTATGGTGACGTTACATACGGACACACATGAAGGGTGCAGTACTGTGTAATCGCGAACCCTGCCCCGGCCTGTGGCCTTGACCTCCGAACTGCCAGCAACTGGGCCACTGGCTGGTTTACTTGCCGAGACCCCTGCCGAAGTCTGTAACGTTCCAGCACTTTCTGGTTGCTCTTTGTTCCGAGTGGGCCGTCGATAAACCCTGTTGCTTGATGGCTTGAGGAGAGGGAGCTGTTCGAAACTGACTGGTTCCTCCGGGGGAGGCTCTGCCTCTGCGTGGTCTTGGTCAGCCGTGTGAAGGCTGTCTGAAGTGATGGCAGAGTCCCCAGATGGAGAATCCTCCCCAGGAGAGTCCCAGTCGTCTGCAGAGTCTCTAGTAGAGGTCTTCAAAATGTATGTCTGAGAGATGGATTTGCTCGCTGCACTTGAGGACTTGTACCAGGCAACTCCAGTGCTTGCATTTGATGAGGTTTGCAGAGGCTTGACTAAGGGTTGGAAATAAAAATAAAAAAATAGTGTGGCTGTTACAAATACTCAAATATTTGCATGCATTACTGACCTTTTTCTTAATAAAATAGTTTAAACATTTTAAAGGCGGAGATAGTAGTTTCCTATTGTTCATTTAAGTCCTCAGTCTTGTGGTCCTTTACCAATTACTCAGTTAACTGTAGAAATGAATAGTGAATTACTGGATTACATAATTGATAAGGGACATGTACTGTAATTGAATTAATGTTTTCAATCAAAAAATATCCCACTTTACTCTTCATTTTAGTGGCAGTGCCATCTTAGGGGCAGTGGCGGCCTTGTGTTTAGGACAGTGCCCTTGGGACCTGAAGGTCACAGGTTCAAGTCCCGGCCCAGACACTATTGAGGTACCCTTGAGCAAGGTACCGTCCAGCTACACTGTTCCCCGGGTGCTTCTCATAGCTGCCCGCTGCTCCACGTGTGCACGCAAGATGGGTTAAATGCAGAGATCACTTGTGGTGCTCGAGTGTGTTCACAATGACAAATCATCACTTTCACTTCTGCAAAAACAAAGTTAGTCTCTTAGTTGCCAGATTCTAATATGATTTTTCCATTGTGCCATAAATGGCGCAGCCGTTACAATCTGGTCAACTATTCCTGTGTTTGTTTCAGTGGTGGTCAGCACTAGGGATGTACTGATCCCATACCAATATCAGATATCTGTTCAAAACTTGCACAATCTGCACAAATAGCTGGATTGGGCATCGATAATGATGGGACAATCCATGAGGCTGATCAATTCAATTTGGCTATTCTATGTTCGATTACATATGCGAAATAAGTAAATCTTTGTCATTTTAAAGATTTTTTTTACCAAGATGCTGGTGCACGATTATTGTTTTAATAATAAATGGGTTTATATGTATGTCACATGTTTTATGAAGTGAAAGGAAAGTAATGTTTAAGTCAAGCCTGATGTTGCCTTTAGCATCCTTTTTTAACATCTCTTTTTAAACACTGGTATCAAATGACTACTCAGTACCAGCCCATATCCAAAGCCCAGGTATCAGTACTGGTTTTGGGACTAAAAAGTAAGATCAGTGCATCCCTAGTAGAACCTATATGGTGGTTTGCAGTTAGCTTATCACAGCAGTACAGCAGGTATGCTTGAACATTTGAGAAGAAAACACCCTCTAGCCGAGTGTGAAGCTGGTACCAAAACACCATAAGTTCTGTTAAATTTTTTTCCCTTTCCCTCCCCGGAATTTTAGATTATGAAACACTGACACATCATTTGAAGTTAGTAGTAGCTTAACGCTACATTAGTTGGTTTATCTGTTCTAAATGCATGGCTCTAACGAACGTTAAGCTTCAGATCTTGCATGCTTATCCTAACTTGCCTGAAAAAAACTGTTTTAGAAAGTTTAGAAAGTCAAGTAGTTAATGAGGCAGCAAATTACAGTGAAAATGTTACCCATGTAGAACAATTTCAAAGCCTTATTTTTTAAAATGGTTTCTTCATTAGACATAACCAACCATTCAATCTGTAGAGACGTGTAACCAAAATGATAAATTAAACTTTCTCTGCTGTCAAGGATGTTTTGTGGCACATATTGTATACTACATACTGCAAAAAAGTCCCATTGTGCCCTGTATTTCAGTTTCGGTCAACAATTTTCAATTTGGTGCCTTACTAATTGACAGTGATTGCACTAAATGAATTCGCTGAATGAGCCGACAATGTCACAAAGAAGCTTTACAGAAATCTGGGTTCAAGCACCTAATGAGTGTCACCAAAGGCAAAGAGCATGAAACTGCATGAAGAAAAAAACAAAGAGGAACTAATACTCAAAAAATGAATCCATCCTCCTCTTGGCTGCACCAGATAAACCATTGCTATCAGACAAAAACCTTTTATCTCCAAAATGGCAACTTTACAATACAAGCACAAAACCTTCGTAACTTATAATGGAGGTTAATGTAAACTGTACTTTTTTCAATTCCGTGCCATTGATCATTACATTTTAACACAAAGTAAACATCCGCAGTTGTTTTCAAATTCTGTAAAAAAGTAAAAAAAGGACCTAAATGGAGATACAAAGTTTTGGTCCAAGAGCAACAAAATGTAACAAACAAAAGAGCTTTGAATAGAGATACAAGGTATGTTTCATCTATCTTAATGGCTTCTTTTACAGCTGCTATTTTCACTCGCAAAAATAAGCAGATTGCAGAGCATCAAATGGGATGTATAAGAATCCCCATATCCAGATGCCAGTGGATTTAGATAAAATGATATTTTGATGATCATAAGGTAAAAGCACCAAGTTCTAAAAACCCGCTCTAGGGAACGGTCACTTTCGTAATAGCGAACATTAGGTGTTCTAAAATGCAGAATCAGAAGGAACAATAGATCGGGCCTGCGCTCCCATACTGATCTAAGGACCACGTCTACAGCACAAACTCCCACAGCAAACCATTACAGCAGAAAACAATGTGTGTAAATAAAGTTATTTTGATTGTACTCTGTAGATGATTATCTCTTGAAGAAATATTCTAGTATTTTTTAACCTGACCTCCATCTGCTGCATCTGTGAAGTGAGGTGAAGTGAAAGTGACTATTTGTCATTGTGGACACAATCACACACAAAGTGCACCAAAATGAAATGTGTCTACTGCATTTACAGCGGGAAGCTATCCGAAGCACACAGTGGGCAGTGTAGCAGGACCTTCCTCAAGGGTACCTTAGTAGTATCTGGGTCAGGACTTGAACCTGCGATCTTCTGTATACAAGGGCAAGGTCCTAACCACTAGGCCACTGCAGTGTATGGTCAATAATTTTGACTTTTCACAACAAAAAATCTTGTTGACTTGGTGGCACTGCCAACAGGCTTCTAAAACAACGATCAGGTTTTAAATAACGGTCATAATCAACCACATGCAATAGCAGGAGACTGAAAAAAACATTACTGAAATTCACTTAAACTTTCTGCTAACCCTAACCATAATCATAAACTCTTCCCAACACCTAGCCTGAAGCTTTGTCCTAATCCTCATGTTGCTGAAAGTGGAGGTGGTTGGGATAAATAGTCAAAACACTGCTTCCCTTATTGTCTCAAGTGATATCAGACCACAGACAGAAATAACTACAACAGGAGTGAGGTAAGCATTCTGCAACACTGTCTAGACCCCACAATATATTAACTGTATTCCACTACACAGGGTCCCAAAACAGTGCCCTTCTACTCCCCACACACTGAGCAGAGAATGTGAGTTAATTAAATACTTTCATTCAGAAAGCTCAGCAGCAATGTCATTAAACATAAAGCAACATCAGCATTTAATAGATGAACAATAAGTGTGAAAGGTAAATTCAGCTAAAGTTTCTGTAAATTAAATAATTGGAGGAAAAACAAAAGGTGAGTAAGAGTGGGTCATTGCAAATAAAAACATTCTAGAGAAACTTTGCAAATCCAGATTATTCACAGATAGGAACCAAGAGCATTTAATGCCTCTAAAAGCTACCTCCTACCACTGCTTTACCATGATCAACATTACATACACATGGCTCCAGACACAACACAAGAGGGAACATTTCCCTACAAAACCCGTCAAACCAATCTGAAAGTCTTTGTCTGTATCTTAATGACGGAACTCAATTTTTCGGAAATCAGTGGAATTCCTCTTTAAAACCATCCAGAACACACAGCTTTGTCTTATAATGGAGAAACCTAAAGATCCTAACTCTGAGGTGGCAGTAGATGCAAAGGGACAGTGAGAGATCTGAAGCTTAATTTCAAACAAATAAAAAGTAAAGCAAATCAAAAACCATACCCCCAAACAGCTTAATATGGTCAATATGGCCCCTATCATTTGATGACCTAAGTATCCAATGGGTCTTACCTGCAGCTGTGCTGTTAGTGGCCACAAAACCCTTGTTAATGTGGCTTCCCAAAGCCAAAGTGTCTCGTTTGGCCACAGCACCATCCTGAGCCTGGGGCTGCTCTTTCCCAGAACTCATCTTTTCTGAGCCTGCTTCAGACTGTGGGGTCCCTCTGGACCTGACAGTCTTCGACTCGTCGTCACTGTCAAAGCCAAACGGGTCGTCGGAGCTGTCATCATCTTCAAAGCGAGGTCTTTTGACCAGTTCCGGCATGTCAGGTTTGTACGTGGGTCGCTTGGTCCCAAGCTGAGCCTTGTACTTGGTCTCTCCCCATTTGGTGCTGAGGGTCGCCTTCCTATTAGCGAATACCTCTTCAAACTTTGAATTGGCCTCCCCTCCCTTCCGAGTGTAGGTTTTACTGAATCTGGATGTCATTGTTGCATATGTTACATATTCCCTACAAGGAACAAGAAGAGCACATTTATTTTAAAAAGCAAATCATAAATGATTAACATAGAAAATGTGGCAAGCCATTTCAAAAGTAATTTCACTGCTCATTAAGCAACAGGCAGTGAGCAATCTGACCATGCATGGTCCCACTTCTTCCTAAAGAAGACATTCGCATTATGCTGCTTTGCGGTTTAGTCCCAGGCCACAAGTTATAAGGGCTTTTTCAGGCCAAGACTTTTTCGAAGAAGTAAGTCAGAAAGACATCACTGACAGAGATCCATCAGCCAAGTGGCACAGTGCCAAAAACAGTGTGCTTTATTGTAAAGGTCAGAAAGTGGTCATGTAAAATAAATTATGACTGGTACATAAAGCCACAAAATGGTACATACAGACCTACACGGGGCCTTGAAAAGTAAAAGACAACTTATAAGAGATGTAGCAATCATTGCGCTTTTTGCGTGACTATAAACCCACCGTTACTACTCAAGACGCAGTGAAACTATGTGCTAAACATTTTTCAAACCCACTGATGCGTTTAGGCGTTAAAATAGCAGTGGGGGTTGGGAGGGAAAGAACAGATGTACCGACAAATGGGCCTAGCTACTCTACTTACTATCTGCTTTATTTATATTTACGGTTGGCCAAAACGTGAAATTGCAGTTAGTTGGGAACAAGCAAGTGTAAATTAAAATAAACGCTTAATTTCCAATGGGTAGGTGTTGCCACTGGTAAGAAATCTTAATACTGTAGTAGCGAGCTCTGACAATGACAGTTGTGACTCGGCTAAACTAGCTTAGCAAGCGAGCTAACTGCTGTTTATCTCTCTCGTCGTCATGTTTACACAGCCACAGTCCCTCAGACTTTATTTGTGTAAGCCACCGAGCTTCGGGGCGTCCAAAAGAGCACTTTAACGACCAAAAAAGTCTACCAAGTGCGGCCCGGCGTGTCTTGTGGACAGCGAGGTTTTCCCCGAGGCGGAATTAGTTAGGTTTAAAAGGCCAGTGCACTCACCTAGCAGTACTTCTTTCCGACCCGACCGCCTCTTCTTCCCCTCCTGCTAGCTAAGCGAGCTAACTCCCGGCTAGGCCTCCCGGCTCAGTGCTCCAAGCGGGCGAGCCAATTTGTTTACTAAGGAAATGCACATAAGCATAGGTGACGACTAAGGCAAACTTAATAAACCGGGTACATTCTGGGTCATCCCAAGCTGAAGTTATAATTTATTTATCGCAAGGTGGATCAGTCCGACCATGATGCGCCATTAAAACCACCCCTCCTCTTCCAGCCTCCCCGTCTGCCAGGACTGACGTCACGCCACGGCGCGGGTTTGTCCAATCAGGCGAGTGTTTTAACAGCGGGTTCCCAGGGTGTGGGCGAGTGAAGGGGCACTAACAAAGCGAGACATTGGTGGAGACGAAAGCACAGTGGGTTTTAGTCAGGAGAATACACAGCAGTCCGTCAAGGGGAAGATCGAACCAAAACTTTTGAGGAGGAGGGTGGGTAAGGGAGGCGCAATCACACTTAGTCTCATGGTGCGAAGGGGCCCTGTCATATTTATCTCGTCGAACAGTGTCAAGTTTTTTTAGGTGTTTTTTAGGTTTTATTCACCCATTTTTGGTTTAAGATCACATACGAAGACTTCATCTATACACATGAAACTGAGTGTGCACATGGCTGATATGACATGGCCCTTCATGCAAAGCCCCAACCCTCCCCACCCCCCTGAAGTGGGGTAGGCACAAAGCACTTTTGGGCAATTGCAGTAGGGCAACTGTTTTGCCAAAAATGACAAAATTTGCATGCCAAGCTGGCTTCTAGGTGGCACAGGTCCCTAGCTCATTATGGCCAATTAGTTGAGTAGTGTCACCTTGTGAATGATGTAAATGCAAAAAATATAACATATTTTTATATTTCACAAGCCAATTTGTTATGATATAAAGGGCAAAATTTTAAATTTTTTTATGGGGCATCCCTATGATATTCTCTGTAAGCATGCCAGGTTTTGTGAATTTTCATCCATAGGTAGTGCTGCAACTGACACGTTTCAATATCTTATAAATTCTTAAACAAACATTTGGCTGGTTTTTATTAAGCACCGCAATACAGTATGTCTAGTTTATACTGCAATAGCAGATCAAAATATGTTATCAAAATTGCAGCAAGTCTTCTTGGGATTGTTTATCTTAGTCAGTAGGGGTATTATTATTATTATTATTATTATTGCAATTCAAATTGAGAAGTGAGCTTTTAGGTTAATGTCAGATGTTAGTGCATGGAGTGATATGCCTTGATGACTTGAGAGCATACCCTCATTTTGAGCCATTTCTGTTGGTCCATTTGTGGGAAAAGGGACAAGTAAATTAAAATTATCATTTTAAACAAGCAAACTCTCTTGTCATATGAAAGACCAATTAAACTGTTTTTGTACCTGGGCTCAAATGATCTTAGTACACCACTGTGCTGCCTTCTGCACTGATCCCTGTACCCCCTTTAACTCAGTCTTCCAGTTAAAATCACAAGCAAAATACAGCTCATTCAAAATTCAGCTGCTAGAGTGAATACTTACAAGAAAAAATAAACAAATCAATTGCACTCTTCACACCTGTTCTTAGTTGCACTGGTTAGCGGTTGCATCACATTGCATCACATTGTAGAAACTTTTCTGTAGAGCCATCATAACACAATGTCTCAGATATCATGCTTGAGTATTTGTAACTGTTTTATGCAACAATGTTCATGGAGTTAGCTTTGAGAGAAATTTTACAGACAGCACTGTGAACAATTATGAGCCCTCAGATCATGACTTTGCTCATCTTAACCATTTAATGATTGATAAAGTGATGAAAATATATCTTTTATCCTCTTCTGGGAAACCAGAAACTTCACTCTTGTCCAAAAAACTGAAAACTTTACAGGAGAATGGAAAAACTTTAGCTGTCAGTGTATGTTAATGTAAAAAGATTATATTCAATTTTTAAAAAATATATATTTTAAGTCATTTTAAGCAATTTATGTTGCGACAATTTCATACACATATATGCGGTGAATGCTGTGAGACTTTTAATATTTCTGATTTTGAAATATTTGGATGAAATAGGATAGCCATGCCTGTTTCCAGAAAAAGGCCTTAAAATAAGTGTTGCATGGTGTAATGAGGGCACTCTGCAGGATGATCATTTACAGTGTTAATATAAATATATTTAAGTGCAACTAGGTGAGCAATAGTGGTCCATAAAAGAAAGATGTAAACAAAGGCATCTAGAAGCTAATCTAATGGCCCATTTTTTTGACAGTGTAGGACATGGGTGTCAAAAAGGCCAGTGTCCAGCTTTGTGATTTCCTTGCTAAAACAGACCTGTTAATTGAGGAGGGTACTACCAAACCCCTCCTGAACCAGATCTGATCGCCCCTGGTGTAGGACAACCTGAAG
>JBBPDA010000001.1:39951546-39962067 GCA_037974385.1 Arnoldichthys spilopterus
CTTTTTGTGGCTTTTATGTTTCAGGTGTGCAGACGACAAAACAGTCCACATATACACCAACGGCAGGCACTACTATGCTCAGTTCCATTTCAGGGCCTTTAAGTTTCTGCGAACTCATGCCTTCGTCTTCTTGCAGTGCAGGGTGATCATTTGTGCCGACAATGATTACAACTCCCGCTGCCATCATGACTGCCGTTCGCGCAAGAAGAGATCCCTAGATTCCTCCCACCACACTGACACTGTCACACTGGGGCCAATCACTCTCAAAGGTCAGAGGGCACTTGCATGAAACCAATCATAGCACATGTCAAATCCTCTCTCCATCCAATTATAGCAAAATTAGTGTAACAGAGCTCCGGTGTCCCGAATGAGCTTTCAGAACGACAGTATATGCATTAATTCTGATAACAGTTATCCCAGGAGTTTGGAAAATACTTTCTAATGGTATGAAGTCCTGAAACAAATGTTAATGACTTCTTCCATCCTTAGGTGCAAAGCCTGCTGCCCAGGAAGAGACAGAGGGATGAGCTCACAGCATGCGGCATGAGTCTCTAATCAATCCTTTAGTTCATCACTAACAAATCACGCACTTATTTTCTCCCTTCAATTAAAGCATACTCAAACAGCAAAATGGTGTTTTCTACTTTCTAATGTGCCTGTTTTGGGATTCAGAGTCTACGTGGATCCTGTACCTGATCACTTCATGAGGCTGATATTAGCAGAAAATGCTGGATATCATTGTGCCGGATTAAAATAAGCCTACATTTCTTTATTTGGGGTTGTAGCATGTTAAAGCATAGCGGTTTATCTTTAGATTTGGCATATTTTTTTTATTATTTGGGAGAATGGTACACATCGTCATACAACAGTGTAAACATATAGGTTATTATCCATTCTCCCTCTAGATGCAGCTTGTTTTAAAGCTTAGTAGTTTTAAAATAAGTTTTTCAGCCAATACTAGGTTTCAGTGGGGAAAAAAGGCAGTATTGTGCCATTTCTGTAACAAAGCATTTACATGACCCAGACAGCACAGCAAGTATACAAATTCATACATATCTTTACAGTTATACAAACTGGCATATCATCATTGTTGAAACAAAATCTCCAAAATAGCAGCTTTACAGGAAGAGCAAAAAACTTCTTCACTTATAATGGAAGTTAATGTAAATGCATATTTTTTATAATTCATTTTAGACCACTTCTGGTGGTCTATTGGTTTTGTGGGTGATGTATTGACATTATGTAAAAAGAAAAAGAAACAACAAAATGGAGATTCAAGGTCAAATATGATGTACAAAAAGGTGTGGTTACATTGTGCCAAAATTGTTTATACTTTTGCAATGGTAACTTTTTCAATGACCCAAACCATATGCAGCAACATGTAGCATAATTTCAATTTATTGACATTTAACACCAATTTCACCAGAATATTTTATACAATACTTGTGTTAATTTCGTTCATTACGCTTGACAGGCTTAAGAAACGTCTTAATTATAGCACCACATTACAAATAACATTTACACCATGGCACCATCATGTAGGAGAGTAGGGGAGGGAGTGTGAGAAAGAGAGAGAGATGGGTATTGAGAATATATTTTATCAGTGTGCAAACATTGCACAAAACACACAACCAGCAATTATAAAGTGTTAAAAGACACCGTAGCTAACAATGGTAAAGTGATAGATTGTGACAATCTCGCAGGACGCACGTAATCTCTTACTGCTAAAATATAGCTGCTTGACCTTTACTATAAAACCTGTAAGACCACAATTTCCAACACTATTCCCTAAAGATGAACTCTTCTCATTTTTATGTTCTCACTAAATGCACACACTGTTTCAGTACTGTTTTTAACATATCCTCAGCAACTTGCACCTTACAATTGTTCCTAACTGCTTCTGTTAGGTTAAGTTCAGCAGATGACTCCTTTGGGGGTGGGGTGAAAAACTAAGTCACTGGTCTCTGACCTTTAAAGACTAAAAACAAGCTTAAATGGGCACTGGCATAAAACCAGAACTTATATGTTGTCGTGTTACACATTTTGTGCAGTACACCATGTTTTGTAGCCTCACTGTATTGATCAAATTCACATTTTTATGTCATTTTCATGTTTCCATTAATGTTCACTCAATACAGCTTCACAGATATTACACAAATAGTTAACACAATCACTGGGAATTCCTGTAGTGCTCAACCATCCTGACTGCTAGTCTTGCCAATAAACTGTAGACCATAAATGCAACCAAGCTAGCTTCAGTTTAGCTCACTAAGGCCATTAAAGACTAGTTTTGAGTTTACACTTAAGTAAAAAAAGATAAAGGTATTGACATAGTAAGATTGTAACAACCAGGTTTAATGATTATTACAGAAATTCACAGGTTAAAGAAGGACCATCCAAAATACTAGAATATTCTCGGGTAAATTAACATTCCCTCATCTGATATATGTGGCGATGCTATGATACTTTTTACAAGTAATCCATTCTCTCTGCTTAAGCAATGATTTCAAGTTGAAACAGCAACAATTAAGTCTTTCTTTTGCATTTTAAGGGAATGTCAGTAAGTTCCACCCACCTTCAAATACATCATTGGAAGTGAGACTTTGCTAATTTTTAAACTAGAAAATCTATGTCTATTGCAGGGGTGCCCAAATCTGGCACTTGAAGGCCTAATATCAAAGCACAATTGGGGACATCCCTGCTCAGACACACCTGATTTTGCTCACCTGTTAATGCCAGGTTTAGTAAGTTGTTTAAGGAGGGGACCTACAAAGTTATGCTTGCCACCGTCCCTCCAAGACTAAATGTGGTCACCACTGTTCTACAAACAACTGCAGCACCACTGTAGGATGCAAGCAGACAAGTTTTAGCAATAATTTAGCAATGCTTACATTTTAACTTAGACTTTTGTCCCTTTAAGCCCCACAAAAGGCATTGTTCATAACATTAATGCCCTTTTAACACTTATCTCTAAAAGCAAGTTGTATTACACATTTCAGTTGGTCTTCAAGTGCATGTTAAAAACAGTACTGAAATGGAGGCATGGTGATACTATTACAGTTTAGCTCCAGCTGTCATAATTCAATGATATGCTACTGTTTGGGAGGTAAACCTCCCAAGCAGCACTGACAAAGATAAAGGAACCTGAGCACAACTGATAAAAACTTAAGGTAAGGCTCATATCAAAATATGTCATGGCTAAAAGCTTAATGCTGTGATATAAGTGCAAATAAATCTCTTATTTCTTAGGCGCGCTAGACAGCTAGCATATACTCATTTAGTCTCTGCAACAAATACAGCTGAGACCATAGAAGCTAGTTAGCTAGCAATCCAGAGTTGTAGGGAATAAGGGCTGGGAATTCCATCATGATACATGGGCAATTCTTGAACTTGATTGCAGATTGCATGTTACATATAGGAATTTTTGCAGTTATCTTTGTGAATTCCATTCCAATTTCTGCTGTGATTTAGATGGTCTTGTGCCATCTTGTGGACTTTAGAAGTAATGTTTGTATGATGTATGTACCAAAATAAAAGTATATAAAATTTAAAAAATATATGAAATAATATTAAATAAATAAATATAGACAGTGCCACTGTCTTGATATACTTTGCTGAAAAATATTACATTTTCAATATTACACTGTATTGACTTTCTCTAGTAGGAATATGGACTGCATGTTGTGCCATCACCTAACACAACCAAACTTTCATTATTGAACTTCATCATACATTGTTGCAGCCCTACTGCTGTGACCATCTTTCATCAGCATGACTAGATGTGCAAAAAAAATAAGCACTGGTGTAAGTTTATCCGATTTCTGCAATACCTTCTAGAACAAGTAATGGCATCCAATGTAAGGGGGGTGTTTCTATAAATCTCATAAACAGGCATAGCGATGCTAATCTCCAAGAATGTTTGCTTTAAATAGGCCAAAAATAGTATTACTAAACATTTCCATCCTGATCTAAGGCTTAAAGAAAATAATTTTAGGCACTGTAGCACAGATAAAAATGACTGCAACATCATTGCAGATGCTTTTGGGATTAGTGAATACTTCAAGAACATTTTATATTAAAAAAAACAAAAACAAAACAAGTCTATTCTGATTTTACTAGCTTTAACAGTAACAATATCCACAAACAACACTCATTACAAACTATCTACCATGTGTTGCTGTTCCTTTTATAGGCCAAAATATATGTTTTAAAAGCACTTAATGAACCAAGATTTCAGTTCAATATTCTTAACATTCACATAACAAGAGAGGTGAGCTAATTCTATGAGATCCAGTTCGTTTAAAGGAAAAAGTACAAAGGAAATACAAAGCATGTTCCCTTTTCTCATTCAAACAAGCTTTAGGCAGGGACCCCTGCAACAGCATCAAATGGAAACATGATAGGACCCAAACCCCAGCCAGTGCTGTCCTGCTGCCCAGTCTTCAGTTAGTCACTGCTTGTGCTGACCTCTGGCAAAATGGCATGCAAAGTCATATTTGTTTCTGCACCGGTGCCCACAGATGTTACACTGAAATGGGTTCTCATATCCATGGCAGCCCATGTGGATGGTGTAGAGGATGTTGTCAGGGAAGTAGATGTGGCAGTGGGTGCAGTGGTGAAGCAGCTGAGTGTCCTGGGCTGGGTTGGGAGTCCCCGGTTGGCTGTTGGTGCCGCTGGGGGTGCTGGTTCGCTCACTGCAGGGGCCTGCGCCAGGGCTACAGCTGCTGTGCGCTGCAGGCCGTGGTTCTGGGGTGATTGGGGAGGAAGCTTGAGCCATGCTGGCTGAGAGAGCAGCTGGAGCAGTCACTGGCTGCTGCACAAGGAATGTGGGCTTCTCGTCTGGAAGGGACTCTGCTCCAGGTGATGTTGGGGCACCCTGAGCTTCAGGAGGAAGGCTAGCGAGCTGGCCAGCCAATGTGGACAGCTGATTCAGTGGGTTGTCTAAAACCAGGTCTTTTTCATCCCTGGAGGTACTTCCAGCAGTCTGCGGGTCTTTCCCAAGCTCATCATAAGCTTCCTGTTGGTAGGGATGGGTATCGTTAGGATTTTATTCTTATTTCAATTTTTTTTTTTGCTCTTTTTAGAGCTGAACAATCATTTGTTAATCACTACCACCATAATGACCTTTACAGTAATGTATCACAGAAGGCTTTAATATGAAAATTAGCCCTTATCCCAGGGATTTGTTTTAGTTACTTGTAGGACACAAGTACACTGACTGAAGAGAGGCAGCAAACCACTTGCATGTTTTATTTTGATGTGTATCACTAATAAAAGACTATAACTAGCAGGATTGTGCTACATTTCATCAAAAGTCTACAAAGTACATACATTTGTTATTTAAGCATTTGGTAAAAGCTTCAACTCTTCAAGTAGAAGCTGGGCCCAGTCCACATGGGCATTCAAATCTTGGATGCCTTTTTGTAGCGGCATTTGATTTGACTTCAAAATGACGTTACATTTGTGGTCATTTGCTTCTGTTCAGCACCAACCTGCAGCTCAGACTGTAATTGTGTTTGTTTACCTGTGGGGGCAGTAATCAAATCTGTGGAGTTTGAGGTTCTTCCTTCATTGGATTCACAAAATATGGATCAGTTGGCTTTATTAAACCTGAATCTTGACCTCCTTGTGTTGACCATTCTCCTAACATGGCAAAAACATCACTGCCGCTACAGGGCTGACTGTAGAATCATTACACATTCCTAGTCGTTAAACGTTAAACTAACAGCATGTAAACATAATGAAGACATTTTCTTTGGGCTTATGGGGATTTCAACAGAAACTGAAGGCAAGAAAAAATATGTATGCAACATTTTCTTTTTAAAGCCATCCGAACGGATAATCTTGATTCACTCAAATGAGCAGACAATGTGGACTGGGCCTTATAATATATCAAAAAAGAGAATACTCACATTGCGACATTTAAATAAACACCAATTTCTCCACTACTGTTATCAGAACTTAAGACTACCTGGTGGAGATGAGTGTGGGGTGGGAGCTCATGGGTGAAGTCGGCCAGGTGGTGCTGCTCAGAACTGGGCTTCTGTAGCACCATGGACATAGGATTGAGGTTGACGATGAACCGGCGGCCATAGCCCAGTGAGCCACCTCTCTTCTGTAGCACACTAAGCATTTTGCGGTGGGAAAGCGAGGATCGAGCGCCCTTCATGGGCATCAGCTTGTGCCTGCGCCTCCGGTGGTGGGACAGGTTACTGCGATCACTGCAACGGAAGGAGCACAGCTCACACTTATAGGGCTTCTCGCCAGTGTGAGAGCGCATGTGTGCCTCTAGGTGGCGCTCATATGCAGAGGCAAAAGGGCACAGGTGACAGCGATGGGGCTTTTCACCTGAAGGCACGGAGGACAGCAGGAGAGAGAGGTTTTCTTTATAAATCAAATTATCAGGTCTTGAATTGTGTTAATAAATACAATGCAAAAATGTAAGAACTTTTTTGCCTCTGTGATAGATAAACATAAAAACGATTTTAGTACTGAGTAAAATTCATGATTTTCATTGTATGTAGCTCTCCCATGTCATGTTTGAGAAATGTTGAAACATAATACAATTTTAAATATGAAATTATTGCATGAATACCATTGTAATATTATATATGTATGTGTGTGTGGCATATGCAAAAGTTTGGGTACACTTTCAATTGACTCATTAGCCCTTATTTCAAGATGAGTGGAGACAATTCCAGAGCATAATTAATGGTGTGATCCTTCAAACGTCTCAAGGGGTTGAGCTCACATTTAACAGTCATGGGCTCATCTAGGTAGCTGACTGAGAATCAGAAACCAAATACAACTTGACTTAAACAAAGCTAGAGAAGATAATATGATACAAAATATACATCAAAACCTTGAATAACTACAAAAAAATTTAAATAACATGAAATACAGGATTTTTTAATGTCTTCATCGTCCCCAGACAAATATTATGAAAAATATCTGGGTAGATCTTAAACATGCTGTGCATGGAAGACGATCTATGAATGTTTTTGAAAGAACCCTCCTGAAGGGAAAAAGCCAAACAGTTCTAAAGCTGGCTAAAATACACAGACGTCATTGTATGTTTCATCAAATATGCCAAATTAAGCAAATAAATGATAATGAATAATAATACTAATACTGCTAATAATAACAACAATAATAATAAAAACATTCAAAACTTCCTTTCACCTCAAGAATCAACAAGTGCTATTTGGCCAGTGATGCCCAAACTTTTGCATACAACTAAATGAACTCAAAGGAGGGACAACTTACCTGTGTGAATGCGTATGTGTTCTATAAGCCTTGCTGTGCCCCTGGTGGCATAGTTACAATAGCGGCACTTGAGTTTTCCATCATAAGTTCGCTCAAAGCCATCCACCAACATACTCGAGCCATCTTCCAGGGACATGTCCACTGCAGGGTGCTCCAGGCCATTCTGTCCAAGGTCTGCAAGGGGAAAAGTCAAGTACAGGCACAACCCCAGATACACCAGAACCTGCATCCCCACCACAGTTATAACCATAGGCCGTATGAAAGCATGTCTATCAAAAATTCTTACTAAACACTATGGAAAATACGCAAGGTTGGCCAGTATGATCACCTTAAATTGACTGTGCAACCCTGCATAGTCTATCTTTTTCATTATTGAGAAAATAGTAGAGCGGAGACGTCCTATAAGTAACACCAGACAGCTGTGCAACTCTAAGACACAGTCTTCAGTTTGTAAACATTTTGTTAACTTTCAGTTTGTAGGCTAGTTGTTTGAAAGCAATACAATAGCCTGACATTGTACATTATTTGTCCAGCCTTGCAATATGAACACTCACCAGTCTGTTATAATGAACTGCATTATTCAATAAAGACGCACACAACACTTAAACTGATTTTACTTAGTAGTTGCATCCAGATTCTCTAATCTATGTCAATTTACTTTTTAGCATTTTTCTGAACAATATTGTAAGGCCTATAAAGGATTCTTAGTGGAGAAACCCCACTAAATAATACTTAAGACTTTTCTTAACTGCTATTCAGATGTAATTAGTTTTTAGTAATTAGTAAGAGGCAGGGTAATGTAATTATTAACACTGTTTTAGTAAGGGTTGACCGATTATTAGGGGGCCCATAATTGGGCATTTTGCAGATTATCAGTATTGGTGTGTAATTTTGACTTTTATTAAGATTTTTAATGAAAAGTGAAGACAGACCTAATTTTTTTTGTGAACACAATACTCTTCTGTATAAGCAGCAATTTTACCTGTAATGACAAAGTGTTAATAGCATTATGTAATGGCGACAGCTAATGTTGCAACAGGAACTTTTCTGAGCTTCCATCTTACTTTACATTACAGCACATACGTTATCCCTATGCGATGGTGTTCTTACATGTTATGTGTAACATAAGGTGACAACAACATGAAGTCTCTTACTGCTTATTTAAATGCGGTACCAAACTCTAATATTTAATTAAGCAAAATGTATTGTCAATGGTAAAAATGAATGGTATTAAAGCATCTGTTAATTTGAATTATCTAGCTCAGGCATATAATATTATTAGATGCTTTATTTTTAATATCTTAATGTCACAACCTCAAGTCATTTAAAATGTTTATAAACAAAGTTATATAAGTAAACTTGTGTGTTGGTGTTTTAGTCCCTTTTGAATTCAGCATGTCAGTCACTTTCAGAGTCTGCACACTTAACACTAAAAACAACACTGTCCCTAACTGTGTCCAGCCTCAAATATATGCCTCAGAAGATTTAAAGCATGGCAAAAAAGTTTGATTTCAAGTGGTGATGCTGACTGTTATAAATCCCAAGCTAATCACGATGCTAATAACACACTGATTTCACATAAGAAAAGGTTAGACTAAACTTAATTTTGATTTAAGTGAGTGACACTTACCAAAAGCTGGACTAGTATTGCTTATAGAACACAAAACAAGATGCAACTTTTAATTTTTCTGTAATTTATACCAAGATCCCTTATACTGGTCATAAACATTACAAATGTCATGTGGTAACATTACTCCACCTAATAATGCAGTAGTCAGTCAATCAATCAATCAACTATATAAAATATCAAATGTATGTAGATGAGTGGTCATCAATCTTGACAGTGTATATCTACCTCCCTAACTGCAATTGATCCTACCTGATGCATAGAATTACTGTCCTAACAGGTAAGATGGAAGGTAGATCTTCATAACGATGGGAGAACTGGTGGGCACTGATAAGTGATGCTTGATCGCCATGTTCTGGCCAAAACACTCAAAATTGAACCAAATACATGTTTGGACCACACAAAATCAATGCAATAATTAAGGGTTACCTCCCGGGAGGTCATCGGTGTCCTTCACTCCACTAACAGAGCCTGATATCATGTTGACATGTTGAGTCTGCTGGCTAAGGTACTCCTGGAAGTCCTTCACAAAGTCCAGCGTCTCTGGCTTCTCTTCGCCCATTGGAAGATCAGGACTGTTCACGATCAATGCCTTTAAAAAAGACAAAATTTTGGTAAAGCATTCTAGAAAGTACTAAAATGTATCTAATTGATAAGCTTCCATTTGGGATGTTCAAGAAAACTGTAAATGACTTATACGATGGGCAGTTCTTTTACAAGCAGCTCCGTGATCCCAACGATGAAAAAACGTGTGCATTAATGATAAAAAAAAGAAAAAGAAAGAACGCGAGCAGCCAGTTTGAAAGCCAGTCTTTACGTTGTAAACGTTGTACAAAGAAAAACACACAGGCTAACTAGCTAAACATACATAATTCCACATTTCCAGCGAATGACAAAAGATGGACATTTAAGACACATATAAACATATTATGCGTATCTGCTTGGGAAGCTACAACACAAGTTATCTAGCCGGTTGGCAAGGTAACAGGTGTTGCTATGATGGTGAATGCTGACGTTAGTAAACGGTTGCTTAGCATTTAGCTGGCTAGCTCGCTAGCTTTGACCACCCAGACTTGTCCAGTGAACGTCTCCTTTTTCAGCCAGTCGTCTCGACGACACAGCAGCGGTGGAAAACACGACTGTCAAATTTAACCAGTCTGTTTTGAACGAATTATTTCAGCAAATCTCTCCCCATGTCAGGCTGACTGTAGCATTAGCTGATGGGTAGCTTGCTTACCACTGACTTCAGTACAGCATCTCCTGAACAACACGGTTAGCACAACGTCTGCGTTTTTGTCACTGTCTGTGTTTGTATTATGCTCCAGTCCTATACAGAAATGAAATCAGTGGTTTGATTCCGTGTTTCAAAAAGTCGACAAGGCAAAAAAATTAGCCCAAAAATGAAAACAAAAGAAACCCCTTTCCTGATAAAAGTTCGCACCTTATGCGCACCGTTTTATTTCTTCCCCCCTAGTCCCGTTCCTTCTAACAATTGGTTCCTACCTTTCTTCATTCAATCAAATAACGTCTATTACATTATCACAGGTCACCAAATGGTATGAGTATATGATCATAAGCATTAAGGATATATTACCTTACGAATGTGTTGTCAATAAGTTATTCAGTGT
>JBBPDA010000001.1:39971660-39982899 GCA_037974385.1 Arnoldichthys spilopterus
ACACACACACACACACACACACACACACACACAAACACACACACACACACACACACACACACACACACACACACATATATATATATAATATGTGTGTGTGTGTGTGTGTGTATACACAAATTTCAGTTGTTTCAAGATTATACCTCAAATTCAGTTGCCGTTCAGTTGCCTTGATATCAGAATCCCACAAATGTAGTTGTTTCCTTTAAGTGGATGGTTCTTTAAAGAATAATTTCAGTATTAAAATGTGTCTCTGTGTAGGACATTTTAAAGGTTATAGAATATACACACAATGTAAAAGTTATATAACAATTACAGGCTTTTACTTGAACTGGTACATTCATTAACCATTTTATTTCATTTTGTAATACATTTTCTCAAAGCATTAATGTTGCCAATTGATGAGATGACCTGTGGTTCAAAGATGATTTTAACACAATGAGATTTTTGGGTGCTTTTCACTCCTCCAAAGTGTTCTGGCCTGTCACAGTTCTAAGCAGGCATCGTTAGCCACGAAATGAGGCAAGCAACTAGGCTCATAAGAGGAGGGAGCCGTGACTTTTGACCTCCGGGTGCTCTTATCGATCCATGAGCCTTGTGCAGCTGGGCCTCTTGTGGCTTGGTGAGCAGGGGGAGGAATTTAAATGCAACACACAGTGTACCTGGCAGACCAAAAGTGTAAGAGGTCATTAACAACCCTTATTTACCTTTATGACAGAGACAAAGAGGCTAAACTGACCACAGAGCATGAGGGTCAGCTTGCAAGACACTGTAGACATGCAACAGAGTGACAGTTGTAATAGAAACCGTTATTACCTAATTATCTAATGCTAACAGTGTAGCCTTTGTATTATCATATCCCTTACTATAGATAGACTACAGAAGATTTGAGAAGATAAAGCTAAATGTTACAAATTATTATCCAACTATAACCAAATACTTTTGTTATGTTAAACCCTAGGAAGTCAAAGTTATTGCTACTGTATTCTGATCTTATTTCTCACTTGTAGCTTAAGCAGTGATATTCTGATAAAAGTGAGGATTTTAAACCAATACCACATTTGTGTTTAATGTATGTACAATACATCTCAATAAATGTATTCAAATCCACATTTGCAGATCAAGTATGAAATAAAAGAAAATTACCATACTTTTTGTACCATAGAAGTAGCTTTTTTCATGTTTTTCAAATGGCTTTCCAATACTTTGAGTAGAAATTACAGAATTCCAATTTTTTATTATTTGACTCACCCTCATAGCAGCAGTAGTGTCATTCACTCAGTAACTATAATGAAACTAATGTTTAAGGAATTTAGTTATGACAATGTATTAATGTACTGAGTAAATTACATTGTTGTTTAAAAAATCTAATTTACACAAATTTCCATCTAAGGTGTAGTTGATCAGCTAAAATTAGTTTGAAATGAATTTGAGGCTAATGTGCCTAACAAACACAACAAAACTCAAGTGTCACCAAAATAGCCCAAACTATTTTTCCATTAAAATACATCACCAAATCTTCCCTCAAACAGTTTAAACCACATACAGATTTTTAATAAGCCTGCCAAGACTTGTGGATGAGGTTTGTTTTTTTAAATACAGTAAGTCATACTGACTCCTAAATCACACACAAGTCTGCAGCATGTTAATAAAGCCACACATGCAGATTCATCAAGTAGAGGCATTTTGGTTATGCAGTTTTAATACAAACAATATAAGCAATTTGTATGATTACTGAGTTTTGCTATTTGTAATCAATGTTAGCGCAAAAAAGAGAACATGTGTTGGCTGACTGAATGCATATGGCATGGATTTACAAAAAGAGGTCCATTTAACCCCCCCCCCCCCCCCCCCCAGTCTTTTAATATACTACATCATTAGAAACTGTCAAAATTTAACATGCATAGGTAGATTATGAGACATTATACTCCACATTTTATTTTATTTTGGGACACCCCTTACTCTACTATATTCTTCTGCTCTTGTCCTTCCCATTGTGCTATCTTGTGGAACCTTGTCTACCCTCTTTTTCTCTATATTACTTTTTGGACTCTTTTTTTCCCCCAAACTCCCATTGCCCTCTCACTTATCACACCAGATGCCTCCTGCCCCTGCACTTAGATTCCTCTCTCTCTCTTACTCTCTCTTTTACTTCTTACACACATACACACACATACACACACCACCTCAATTGGGTCTAGGCCACCAGGGTGAGCCTGTGGGCCGGTAACAAATTGGCTTTAAGGCTTTCTGAAATAGAGCAAAGGCGCCGGCAGCCGCGCTGGGGAAATAGGCAGCAAATGTAAGTAAGCACAAAATAGTTTTCCATAAATAATCGGAATGACAATGCAGGCCTAATGGCATCAGGGGGCTGTAAAAGAATATGTAGCCAATTTTTGTGCTATTAAAGCGAAATGGAAAGCAAAATATATAAGAGGCAGAGGGAAAGGTTTCATCTGAACTCGAGGAACATTGCCTTGATGGCAGCATGGGAGATGTAGTGGGCCGTAGGGGAGCCCAACCACAGTCAGGGTCTTTATTGTAAAGGAGAGGGGAAAAAGAGAGAGAGAGAAGCCAAGAGAAAAGAAATGGGCCACACACAAAATCAATTGGTCGATAATTGTCTCACTTCTCTGCCGCGTGCAGGTAGGTGGCCACTCATCTGTTTTCAAGAGTGCTGATTTGATTTGCACTTATGTTTTTACAAATAATCAATGCTTCATTCTGACTGGATAATAGAGCGGGGTTTCTACAGAACACCACGCCTTCAGAAAAGACAGGGAAAGAGAACGAAAGAACTATATGTGAATGACAGAAAATAGATGAGTATCAAAATATATAGTCTGTAAATTTACCCTCAGGATTGCTTCACTCATTGTTACTGTGTTTGCTTTATCAGTGGCATGCAATCAAAGTGAAGCTCTGAAAAAGGGTTCTTCTACGATAAGGGGAGGGGTGTAGAAGAGTCATGTTTGGTTCCCTAAAAAAGTCTTTTAGCGGTTGATTCTTTAATGAGCAGTTTTTGTAAATGATATGCATGAGAACGAAAAACCATTCAAAGGGCCCATATCCTACACTTTCCTAAATATTTTATTTATTATTTTATCAATTTTCCCCTGAAGGTCTGCATATATAACACATACATATTTTTTACTGTAACATGACCACTTTCCAACCTCACTTTATCCCTGACGGTTTTGGTTACTACACTTTTAAGACCTGAGATCTGACTGGCTGTCCTGTATTATGCTTTATTATTCTGGTTTGGAACATTTCTTATGTCATGGTGAAAGGGGCAAGGCTAAACTGCTATAGGTGGCATAGGTGCATATATTTTAATGTGTTGGAATTTGTGAAATTCAAAAAAAGTGTTTTTGCAGCTTGGTTTCCAGGACTAGGGAGTAGACAGTCCAATTTGAAACTCTTGCAATATTTACATCCTACATAAAACTATATTTCCTAGTTTTCTATGATGTGGGCCCATAAAGTGTAAATAATCCTCACATACTATCAATTAAAGGCTATATGTCCAAGCCATGAACCATTTAGGTAATCAGATATTACTGTCTAATGGTAGTCAGTGGTTCTTTTATTATTTTCACAGTCAGTTATTTGCCTGAACTTTATCAACATCATTATCACTATTTTCTATACTAACAAATATTATAGCAATGACCAATAACAACTCGAAACTCATTCCTTTGCAAAGTTCATACTCTTTCAAAAGTCTGTATAAAGTTCTGCAGCTTATCATGTAACATATGGCTTGTCATTGGCTCCATAAAAGCACTAATTGCATTTTCCAGTGGCGATTGTGGGCAGAGAAAAAAATAATGGCATGTGAATTTGTTTGCGATTGATTTGTGGCCCGTGTGGGGCTGGACGGATATTTATGGGAGGAAAAATGGCCCACTGCCCCCAGGACGCTCTTACAAATCAGATGTGAAGCTCAATGTGGCCACCCTGTTGAGGAGTGTGGGGGGAATAAAATAATGCTTTATGAGTTGGAGAAGGTATGATGATCCTGGAATGAGGCCTTAATGTTTTATTCCATAGTATATTGATCTTCACTCCTTTTGAAAACTGTTAGGCTCATATTGTTTTGCTGCATTATCACAATGTAGACAAGAGGCGGCCTACATGTAGTACAAACATCGATGCTCCACTTGACTTAAGGGCTACAGAATAAGGCACACTGTGCTGTAACTACTATGAAACTATTAAGTTATGTAGATATTAAGGGAAAATCTGTAGAACTGACAAAGTTACATTATTAAATGGCTAAAACCTAATATAAGTTATTCAGAGTGGTGTAATTTGAAATGTGCTATTCTAGAGAAGCTAGAGCAAGAGTTCACAGTGGTGCTGATAAGAACCAGAAATAAAAAAAAAACATTTAATGTCTCTAAAAGCTGCTTCAATGAGAACAATTATATGGAATGACTGTGAATAACCAGGGTTGTAAGCCATTTGTAACACAGATGTACATGCAAAGTGTTTTATGGGTAATAAGTCTACAAAGAAAGATTGTGTTGATTCACTGGTCATTTTGGATAGGAAATAAAATGACTATATATGCATTGTAGATACTGTGACCAATGGATCCTCCCACCACCACTTGTAAAGACTGGGTAGTTTCTCTTTATTACACACTGAAACATTTTGAATATTTTTTTTACATCTCAGCAACTACATTATGCAGAAATAACAAAAATATGAATTTCCATTTGAAGGATCAAGAGGTAATTAGGGCACAAAATGAAAAATGTGACTATTGCATTACTATCTGTTGCCTCCTGCAGTGGTACCACAATAGTCCAAAGACTACCTCTTCAGATGATGTATTTTGAAGGTGGGAGGAACCTTTGAAAAACTACAGGCACTTTGGGATAGATAGATTAGTTGCTTTTTGGTTTTTTTTGCTGGCTAATGCAATAGGAAGCCAGATGGGTAATGGTACTGCTTGAGAGCCAAATATCATGTCTGTATGTATTAACCTCTACACTGGTGCATTTCCTATCATCATTAGTGGGATTCTCTGTGGTTGTTTGACACATTTGCTGGGTATTGTAGAGAGTACAGAGATGAAAGGAACACAAAAGAATATAAATTATAAATATTATACATTGCAATGCTGAAAATTATGAATGGTTCATTAAGGCAAGAATTCTATTGGTGAAATCAGTTAGTACTGTCCGGAGTGCCTTTAGGCTGAATCATACAGTAGATTGTGTATAAACTAGTTTTTCATTTACTTTTGTGTCAAACATGGAAAAATATTGGTGTCACTGCTGATTCTGTACATAGGTAATAGTAAAACAGTCTTTCTTCATCTTCAGGATGTTCCAATATGAACCTAAACAACCTTCAACTTGTCCAGAATGTGGAAGCTACAGCCCTCAATAGATCAATGAAATTTGGCCACCTCAGTCACATATTATCAAGATATCATTGACTTTTAGACAAATGTAACAGTGATTGCAAAATTCTACTATAGAAATACAACCTTAAATGGCTTTGTGAACGTATCTATTGTTATGAACCTCCTTGCTTGCTTAGATCACACAGTGCTGGTTATTTACTAGTCCCCAGAGCTACAGCAGAGAGAAGAGCCATATCATACAAAGCCCACCAACTTTGTAATAGTCTTTTAATTGATGTTTGGGAATCAGACATGGTAGGCTAAAACATACTTCTTTAGTCATTTTCACAGTAATATCAAAGTTAACTTTTCCTGCTAGACAAAAGGTGCATATCTTGGAGTTCATGGAGAGCTAAAGTGAACGGAGTTGTTGGTGCAGTTGTCCCAGGCATTCACTCCTGCTGGGGAGTTTCAGTGTTTCAGGATGCTCTCATGTGCTTGATTATTCATTCTTGGAGTTTCCTTTTCACTTGTATCCTAGTTTAAATTGACCATTATTATTGTCTCTTGCTCATTTGTTCTCCAGATCAGTTTGACCACCAAGGATCACCTGTTTGTGCTGCCCACTCTCTTACCAAAGCTGCTGCTACTTACACAGGCTCCAATGAAACCTGGTGCTACTAATTGCAGACTAACTGATCCTACTACTGCTTATTATAGACTCTGTTGGTCATCAGTGATTAAGTCTGTATACCACTGCCTCTAATATATTGTCATGTCCAAAGCGATAATACTTTATTTTCTCTTGCCATCTGAAATTGACCAGGTTTTGGTTCCTCCCAAGGTTTCTTCCTTTAGTTTTAGAGAGTTTTTCCTCACTGCTTCAAAGGTGCTTTGCGTCAAAGTCTTTATATAAGATTTATATACATAAATTGATGTTATTAACATTTTAAAACATTTTATTCACAACCCACCCAAAATTGTTTACATACATAGCCCAGCTACAAATACAGCGTTAAATTCACTGCTTACAGTGATTTAGCCCTGCCCATTCGCATCAAAGTTATAAGAAGTGTTCAGCATAGACTGCTTTTTAAATACTGGGCTGCCAGTCAAAACAGAGCTCATTTACATATGTGTCTTAATGGAATCATTATTTTATCTCTTAATATGGGCTGAAAAAGAAAACATTTGCTTCTAATGTATATGTTCAATACAGAGCTCTCTCTCTCTGTATCTGTCTTTCTTCTAAAATAACGTCTCCTCATCCCTCTCTGGGTGAACTGGCAGTAGCTACTCAATAATGCAGGAATAAGACTTCATTAGCCTATGCTAGGGGATCTATTGATAGCATCTTATACACTTTGTGTGTCTGGGGTTCGGACATCAGCTTAGCATCGTCTTCAAACTGGATTCACCTGCATCTGACATAATAATAATTATGCCAAAACATTTTTTTTGGAGAAATGCCTTAGAAGAATCACTTTTGCTTTGATAACCCTTCAGTTTATGGTTCCATTTCTAGAACCATTTTTGGGAAAAAAAACATGTGTCAGTGTGAAGAATATTTTTAGATTGTACAGCACCTCCAAACTCTCTCTTTTTCTGAGTGGGTAGCATGGTCCTCCCTATCCCCCATGATTTAGGGTGCTGATGCCAACAGAACTGGCAGTAAGTGTCCTACTCCAAGCATGCTGAATGACTGCATTAGCAACAGACTAGCGCAGGCTAGTCTTCACATTCCCAGATTAGTAGTCTTCAGGGGGAACTTGAACATGTATAAGGAAATTAAAAATTGGGTAGAAATCCAGAAAAAATGAACTCAATTTTTTATTTTTCAGCATTGCAGTTTATCTAGAGGTACTCTGTTGCTGCCAAAATTGCCTTTTTCAACATGACTAGGGGTCTGTATTGACGCATTGACCAAAATATCAGACGATCCAGTGTTTCAATGTAATGCATAAAAATTGATGTGTTCATTCCACAATTAATTTTACTTAATTTAACTATGTGCAGTGTTTTGTATTGAGAAGCTAATTTTGTTTATGACTAGACTCCTCATTTGAACCTTATTAATAAAATGTTTAAATGATAATTTCTTTGCATGTGTGAATTAATGGAAATGCAGTTGATTGTGCGAAATTTCATCATATTTCATACCAACTACAGACCCACTGTAGTATCTGAGTATCACTGCAGATTTTAAGGTATCAAAAATATATCGGATTGTTGGCTAAAATAATCATGATTAAACTTGTGATTTGCACGCCTAAACATAACCCTTTGCAATTATCAAGTTAAAGCAATTGTTTGACCATGCATGCTAGTGTGGCTAGCAGTGAATGGAAGCCTGCAGCCACCAATTAGCATGATGTTATTTGCATAACCTTAAAACAGCTAAGTGGGTGTTCCTTTTATTCATTGCTAGCAACGGTTGCTTTTTGGATCAATCTTTCCCTATAAATGTACCATATTTGTTTTCTTTCCATCTTATAATGTATCCTAATCACACTGACTACAAAAAAATTTCTGCACTGCTCCTAAAATTAGCGTTCATATATTGTCAGCCTTTTTATTACTGTAAAATGTCTTGCTTTAATAATTTAATCAATGAAGGTAGACTTTCCCCAGCTTAATAGGTCACATGTGGCCCTGTGTGCTCAAATGACTGCCCATCATCGTAGCTCATAATCAGTTCATTAAAGAGAAAATCGTCCAAGCACCCTACATACTCATCTGAATAACAAATATTCCCCCTACCCCAACCCCATTTGTTCCCCCACTCTGTTCCTTTAAAGCAGATCTTGTAGAGCTTTATCCATCCAGTCTATGTGTTTAAAAATGGTCACCACGAGACGGCGGAAGTGGGAGAAAAGGGGGCTTGTGTCAGAGCGGCGGGCAGAGTGTGAAAGTAGCCGATTTTCTTAATTCATCCCCCGGGAGCGGATAAGTCTATCAATCTGTTAGATTGGAAAGCCATTAGCTGCCCTGCTTTATGTGTTTCGAGCTGTTAAGACAGAGCTGATTGATTGTTGTGCCTTTGATGGGATATGCTGATCTAATCTGACTGTGCTCCAGTTTGCAATAAATTACACAATTCATTTCCCTCCATTTAGGGGAAAGGAAAATGACACCTCCAGGCACGCCTGGCCTCTCCGGGCCAAACAGCACACAGAAGCTATTTTATGGCAGCCATTTAGCCGACAAGCTTGCAGCCATCCAAGCCCACCCCCATCTCTCTCTTTCTCACACACACACACTCCCTCCAAAAAATCGAAGCATAATCAAGGTGTATGTTTAGAAAATTTATTGTTATAATTTCCACCCATAATCTCCTCCATTTTCCAGCGGCTGCCTGACATAGATCATCATCTAAAGAAGAGTGGAATGGATAGCAGTTTAAAATTTATCGGTCTTTGATTCTCAATTATACGTGTTTATGACTTCATCTGTCTTCGGCTACCTCAACCTTTTCCATTATGGCGGAATATTATTTGTACGGAATCCATTAAATTCACAAGGCAGGGGGACTCTAATGGCGGGCTGCAGCGCTTTGCAAAAGTTTTTTCGCTGAAAGGTTGGCTTTAGCTAAAGCGCGGGTGTTATGACACCAGAAATTGCTTTATTGATGGGCTTCTCCCAAGCCCAGGCATTTGGGCCATTTGTAACAGGCCCATATCTCTATCTCAGCTGCACTGATGCTGATGAGAAACCTTCTGCCAGCCGGACCCGATTACGCCACCGAAACGGCACACACTCACGACACGCGGTCCAAGATTCAGTCCAGTCATAGCAGGCCATTTGGAAGAAAGCGCTTGGGTGTGTGTGAACGTCTGTCTTTGTCAGTGTGTGTGTGCGTGTACCCTTTAGGACAGATCCTGTAAAGAAAGAACAGGCTTGGTTGCAACAAAAAGTGTACTGAATGACCTTTGTGTAAACAATTTAAAATATATTAGTAATAATAGCAACATGGACACCTTTTATACTGCTTTTACATAATTGGTTGGATAAACTGATTAAATAAATATCTTAGCAAACTGTACATGTTAATTTTGGGTCTCTGAATCACTATGCAACCATTAATGTAGTTGAACTACCACCAAGCTACTGCAAATTATTTCTAGACTACTAGTTCAATTACATGTAGCCCACTACTCCTTAAACACTGGTTTTCATCTATGATTTATTTCAGCTAGTGTTAGCAAAATCTTGTGGGCAGTGGTGGCCTAGTGGTTAGGACGCTGCCTTTGGGACCTGAAAGTTGCAGGTTCGAGTCCTGGCCCGGGCACCACTGAGGTACCCTTGAGCAAGGTACTATCCCACTACACTGCTCCCTGGGCGCTGTTGGTAGCTGCCTGCTGCTCTACGTGTGCATGTTTAATGCAGAGGTCACATTTTGTTTTGGGGCTTGAGTGTGTTCACAATGACAGATAGTCACTTTCACTTCACATGACTAACAAAACTGACCAGCAAAATCACAAATGTAAAATTGGAAACAAGTTTTCATTTTCAGCTTTAAGGATGTCAGTCCTAATTTAATCAGTTTCGTTTGCAAAATTTCCTGAGTCTTTCATCTTTAGTCCGAAACTTGAGTGTGGTTTACGCACAGATTGTCTCGCAAGTCAAATTTGTACTGCCAGTGTTACTACTTTGGTGCTAAAATCATTAATGCATAAATGTGCTTTGATACATTTTTCTCCATGTTTTGATATTTATGGCCTGAACTGAAGGATTAATTCTAAAAGGTCATAGTTCACCACTGATATACTGTACATACACACACACAATTCATCTCAGGTGGTCTGAATATTTGAAGCTTTGTAGAATGATCACCTCTCTCCTTTGTAGAGACTTTATGGCCTTATCTTTACCAGACATTGGTCAGACATAGCTGTAGTGATTTGAGATCTTCTGTCCTCTGTATGACATTGAAGTATGCTCTGCACTCTGGGTTTCTCAGTGAGCATATAAAAGGCAGCTCACTGATACTTGGCTAATCACGCTGTAACTCAGTGCCCCTGGCTGTTCGTCAGCCAATCAATATCTTCAACAGGCCAATTAAGGGTGTTCAGGTCAGGGCCGGGCCATGGCGAGTCTTTTACAAGTTAAATGCTGTGCTTAAATGCAGCTTGTGTGTTACAGTGGGGCAATGTGTCTGACCTTCAGGCCTTTAATGCCTCATTTCAACGGGGCTGGACATTAAACCGTACTGAGAGAGTGTGTGTGAAAGTAGTTTGGTGGAGAGCATTTAAACAGATTTGAGTGTTGTGTAAGTGGATATCTCTGTGAAAGATCACAATTTTCTATTAAGGCCTGTGGATGTGAAAAAAACATTATTGAATATAAATTAAGTAATTAATGAAAAAAAGAAAGAAAAGTAAAACATAAAAGAACCTTGGGGTAGCTTTGGCATTGACAACATCTGCATCTTTTCACTGGATAAAATGGTTGAATGGTTTTAAAAAAAAACAGCTACCAGTACACTTTGTTTTACAGTTAATTGCCTGTAAAGTAATCTTTCAAACTGCTAATTGTACAGTCTTAGATGGTTTTTTACACCACTCTCTGCTTTTAAAGTGTCCATACTGACTTTAACCACTTTTTGTTCCTCATTAAAGTAAATAAATTAATTTCAATGTGCAAATTCATTTCAACTGCATAAACTGCTGAATGTCAAGGAGTGCATATACAACATTAAGACATGAACATTACATTCAAGATCAAAGGTTAATATTTGTAAGTAATATTTAATATTTTGTTACATTTCTTTTCTTGGGATGTTTGGATGCTGCTGCCTGTTCACTCAGGTTTGTTGACAGTTGAGTGGTTGTGCTGCCTTATGCCCCAGGATGCCTTCATGTCTGTGCATCTTTCTAG
>JBBPDA010000001.1:39987531-40001746 GCA_037974385.1 Arnoldichthys spilopterus
GTGTTTTAATGCTTTTTTTAATAGCTCAAAATTCTCAGATGGCACAGGGTGTATTGGTTCTGTATTGTAGTTCTTTCTTTCAACAGTCTGGGTGTAGTACACTGTATAAGACTAAAAACAAGACCAAGGAGGGACTGATAGCTGATTAAAACTGCCAACCACTCTGAACTTATCTCTATAGATTAAAAAGGATGGTTTGTGAAGAAATGTGGCAGTTCATAAGGTTTTCTAAGATCTATTTATTTGACTTCACATTTGTTTGTATGGGTGAGTTCAAGTTTAACTTGCTGGCTTGAGAACAACGCATTTAGTGTTCAGCTAAAATCAGTTATAAACAAGGTGAAGCCACTGCACATTGTGCAAGAAGATGCTGTAGTTGTGCAAGCTTGGTGTAAAGGCACTAACGTCATATGATAAATCAGAAAAACATAAAATTACAGCTAAAAATCTCTAGAAAACACACAAGCACAGAAAACACCAGGACTTGGTCTAAACATGACTGTCTCTTCACTCTTCTTGAGCCCAGAAGTGAGAAGATAAATGTGAAAAATGTATTTTGTTAGTATTTTAGGACTCTGGTTTTCTTTTATATCCTTTCTACATTTTTACCAGTGTGAACATAAAATTGGTCTTAAATTTCCTTCAGAATGGCCTTAAAAAGGTCTTTAAAAGATTTCAATTTAACTTGTTGAAACCTGCAGAAACCCTGTAAGTAATGCTAGGTAGGATATTACAGTGTGGATGTTATCTCCTTCAGTCTGTCTCTAAATAATACTGGGGTATTTTAGCTAAACTAAATGACTGATTTGCTCTTGTGAGGACAGAATATTGTCTAATTTACAGAGCCTGTTAACATCACTGAAAAAGAGTCCACTGTGGGTGTCAATAACATATAAGTTTAGAGTTTGTAATGCTAACATTACTTCGCTGTTTTACATTTTGGTTGTTCTACAAGGCCGGCTGGTGGTGGGGCCTTACGCTTACTTATTGGGACACAGCATCAAGCAACAAATCTGAACAGTCTTAGGAACCACATCCCTTGACTAAAGGGAACATAAGCCCAGATGTAAACTGGCAAGAAAAATGCCAGTTTTTGTTTATTAGGTCACTTTTAAGGGTTTTAGAACAGCTAATAGATGAGCCCCCTGAAGATTAAAGTCTTCGAGCAAACACAGTTGCCCACACATTCCATGCAGTCTAAAGCAATTTAAATTATTTAACTTTGATAGCTTCAAAATTTTAAGTTGGAGAAACCATATAATACATGTAAATGTGTTTCAAAAAAATACAATTCAGTTATCTACTTTAAAACTAGGTAGTCTGTTACACACAGCTAGCAACAACGAACAGGACACTAGCTAATTAGCCAAGGGTGAGTGTGTTAAAAAGAAGCTCCACACTGTCCCTTCCTCCCCTATGTTGAGAATGACCACTTTGGTAATTGAGTGGTGAGTGGATGTTGTTGAAAACAAAAGACCATGGGTCTAGCACCCCTAATGGCTGCAGCACAACTTTTACAAAAAGCAGCTGATTTTCCTTTCATGTTTGCACTATTTTCCACCTGAAGTGTCTAATTTAAACTGTTAGTTGTTCTTATGCTGATATCTACACTCTATTTTTTGCCAAACATTTGTTTTTAAAATGTTATGTATTATATTATGTTGTATGAAGGCACTGTAATACATTTTGTGCTCCACTAGGCTTCCACTGCAAATTTTGCTCCAGGTGACACTCAGCTGCATTGATAACGTTCAAAGCTCAAAAGTTAGAGCATTTAGACAATGATCTGCAGGGCTCTGTTTATCTTGACAAAGCTAGTGTGACATTAAATAATAGGCCCATGCATATTTTGATCATATACATACTTTTATACTTTTACTTAGGCTTAAGCCACTGCCAGCTGCCAGATAGGTCAGGTCGATGAGTATTCAGCTGGCCTGGTTGGGTACCAACATAGCCTGACTGGGAAACCCCATGAGAAAACATTAGCAGTTCCCAGTGTTTAAATGATGACATGTATAGCCTTTAGCTGTCACCAGCGAAATGGAAGAAGAGGCAGGTTTTTCCAAAAGAAAAGATGTGCCCCAGTTTTATTTCGACTGCACAGGTCTGATTCCAAACATGACAAGATGTTGGAGGGCATGGAGCCACATCGTTTTATACAGTCATTGTTAAAAACAGTACTGAAAGCTGACCTAAAGTGCATTTTTTCCTTCCATAATGCAACTTATTTCTGAGGGGGATATTAAACAGGGTCTCTAAGTTAGATGGGTATTTTAATTCATGATTAGTGGGAACAGTGGGAGGGGAAATGAAACATGATATTATTGGTAAATGTTATTTTCCCTGCCCACTGGTGCACAGTGATGTAATAAAAAGTCATAATGTGTTTTAGAGATGACTGAACATAAAGTTTCTATGATGTAGTATACTGACTGTGATAACGACCACAATAACAATGGTCAGTTTTAATTTATACTTTATTTTGTTCAATTCCTAGATATGTCTTGGTCATAGTCCTGCAGAATTTTCAAAGAGTTTTAGAGTCAATTCAGGCTTGATGATACTTATTGACAGCACGACAATAACAAATAATAAAAAAGCCCCGTGATGGGTTGGCCTCCTGTCCTGTGTACCCTGCCTTAGGCCCATAGTCAGCTGAGATTAGCTCCAGCTTGCCCGCGACCTGGAAGAAATTGAAGGATGGATGGATAATAATAATGACAATAATAATAATAATAATAATAATAATAATAATAATAATAATAATAATAATCTATATGAATATCAAATCATTAAAACATTAGCTTGCAAGATACACGAACACAGTTCTTACCAAAGAAAATCAACTGAAACAATTGTTTTTGAAAGAAAGTTGTTTGGTATCTCCTCCACCTCTTCATTTTCCTTCACTGAATAGGAGAGAGAGAGAGAATACTACTACTACTACTACTATAATAATAATAATAATAATAATAATAATAATAATAATAACAACAACAACAACAACAATAATAATAATAATAACAATAATAATAATAATAATAATAATAATAATCATCATCATCATCATCATCACCATGAGGCTGTATAATGCTCGTGTAGGCGTTTTTGATGAAATATGATGAAGGCTGGAGGTGCTGTGTGCTGTATTTTTTGCATTGCTGTAATAGCTGCAGTAATTGCTCACAGCCCGCAGAGGACACCATCAGCGCGCTCAATCACTGACCCGTCATATCAAACTCAAACGATGTTCATCATCTCATTAACACGGTGATCAGCTCCAGCTTAGAGCACAACAAACATACTCCTTGCGTAAATTAAATACAAGAAAAACACCGTTGTCGACTGTCACTGGAACAGCTCGCCGCCCCATCACAGCTATTCACGGGCGAGAGGCGCCATAAGAGTGCAAACATAGTAGCCAGTTTGCGCTTTACTCTATCACACTACATACCTTCATGTGAAAGGAGTCCACCAAAGGAGGACTATTATTATTATTAATAATAATAATAACAATAATAATAAAATACGTAAATAAAAACAAAGCAAGAAAAATTACCACTGTATTTATTTATTTATTTTACTGACTTCCTGATTTTTGTTTTACCATTTTTAAATCTTGTGCTTTTTTAGACGCTTCACATATTTATTCACTCGTTTTTGTTTTCACATATTTGAAACTTTTAGTCATTTTCACGTGTTTAACAGTTTCTCTCTACCGTCATAGTTTTTTTCTATACGTGAAACCATATGATCCGCATAATTGGGTTTTTCCCCTGAATGTGTTCATTAGACACATTTTATGTTTCTGATCATGAACAGCGATGCTGATCCGGAAGCGATTGAGAAAAAGTTAATTAATAAATAGTCTAAAGCCACGTTCAGTTTTTTGTGTCTTTACGAATCATAAACCAGTTAAACTACTTTAACCAAGCACTAGCAGCGATCTGTGTGCGCTTTAAATGAAACTCCTTAAACTCGCCGCTTGGCTGCTTTTTTTCTTCCTCTTGGATTGCGCCTTTAGCACTGAAGCCACAGCCCTTTTGTGTTAATGGCTCGCGCTCATTTGCGCCTAATTGGACTATATAAGACCAATAACAGCGGAGAGGCTTCAGCCAGCAGCCAACGCGCGATGTCTGGGAGGCTGGACCTGCCTGACTCTCTCTCTCTCTCTCTCTCTCTCGCTCTCCCACCCTCCCCAACTCTGCTTCTCCTTCTTTTATGCCATTTGCCGTCGCGCGCTCCCACTCACCGTGCACTCGTTTCTTTCCGCTGCCTGTATTTCCCCCCGCCGACCTGTCCGGCGCCATGAACAGCTCAGTCCGTCAGACAAACACTATCATTAACCCTGTCAGTGTTCTCCCGTTCGCTTTCTGAACTCTTCACAGTCTTCAGAGCTGCGGGCGACAAAGCTGACCGGACCGAATCGGACGTACTCTCGCAGCGTTATTGGCCCCGCCAGAAGCGCGCACTGTTGGAGTGACCATGCCTGAGACGACGACGACGACGCCGGAGGCACGCACCTCTGCCAAAGACTCGCCGTTCTCCATTAAAAACCTGCTGAACTGCGACAATAAGCCGGCCAAACCCAAGCCCGTGCTGGCGGTCAAGCAGGCGGGGCTGGACGGCGGCTTCTCGCTTTCGCACGTCGCGGACTTCGGCTTCCCACGCTTCGAGCTCCACAGCCAGAGGCTCGCGCTGCCCGCCTACCTGGAGCGCGCGTCTGCCTGGTGGTACCCGTACACGCTAGGAGCAGCTGCGCAACTCCACAGGACGGACGGTAAGCAGCGCTTCGGTTCAGTTCGTCATTATTATTATTATTACTAGCAATAGTAGTAGTAGTATTGTTTTGCTGTTGTTTAATTATTATTATAATGATGATGATTATTATTATTATTATTATTATTATTATCATAATATTGCGCGTGTGAGCGTGCAGTGAGTTATCACTATTGGGCAGAATGCAGTCACAACCAGTTATGCAATGGCATACCAACTGGAGAGCTTCTCTTCTCTCTTTCTAGTTCAGCTTGCCTTAAAGTGAATCTAATCAATTTAGCTTTAGTAGACTGGCAGGGAAAAAAACTAAAACACATTTTAGCTTGTGGGGAAAACACACCTTAAGCTTATTTTACTGGGAAAGCTCAAACAATTTTGAATATATCTATAACTTGTTGTGTCTACATTCTTAAAAGAACATAACATAATTTGTATATGCACAAATGGGTGTGAATTTCTATACTGGATTTGAGAGCGAGACCCAGGACCCAGGATTGAGTCATTATGGTTCTAAATAAACCCTTGAAGAACTGATTTTAATTTTAGTTGTTTTTGTTTGTATTTTTATATTGATCTTTGAGTTGTTAAATGGTCTTTGGGAAACCTGTTTGATTCTGGGTTAACATTTGTGACAGGATTTTCGTGATATGTTGAACCCTTTTTGTTAAGAGTGTGCTCTGTTTTCGCCAAGAAGAAGATGAATATGAAGAAAATATTAAATTCGATATTAATCAGAAAACTTATTTATACTCAGAATGTCACGTGTTTTAATCAACAGCTTCACAGAAAGGCGCACAAATAAAGCGTCACGTCCGGCTGTTGTTTATTATGCATTATAGCGTCTGATAATGAGGGTCTCTGTTTATTCACACTATTTTACTGATAATACAACGCTAATTCGCTCTCTCTCTCTCTCCTCCCCTTCCAACACCCCCTCCGTCTTCTTGCAGAGAAAGCGAGCGCGCGCGGATGCTCTCCTGCATCCGACCGAGTCTCCCCGGAGCTCGCGCTCAAAGCCGAAGCGGACGCCAAGGACTTAGAGGACGAGGAGGAAGAGGACGAAGCGAAAAGCGGGGACGAGATTGTGCTGGAGGAGAGCGACACAGAGGAAGGGAAGAAGGACATATCCGGAGCAGGAAGTGGAGGAGGAGGTGGAGGAGGCGAGGAATGGAAGAAAAGTGATGCGGTGGACGGCGGCGCGTGCGACAAGAAGCCGTGCCGCAAGAAGAAGACGCGCACGGTGTTCTCGCGAAGCCAGGTGTTCCAGCTCGAGTCCACGTTCGACGTGAAGCGCTACCTGAGCAGCTCGGAGCGCGCGGGCCTCGCCGCCTCGCTGCACCTGACCGAGACGCAGGTGAAGATCTGGTTCCAGAACCGGCGCAACAAGTGGAAGCGTCAGCTCGCCGCCGAGCTCGAAGCGGCTAACCTGAGCCACGCAGCGGCGCAGCGCATCGTGCGCGTGCCAATCTTGTACCACGAGAGTGCGGCGGCGGCGGCCGCGGCGGCAGCGGCAGCGGCGGCGGCGGAGAGTGCCAACGTGAGCGTCAGCGTGAGCGCACCCGGGAGCGCGCCCTCCAGCCAACCCCTGCTCACGTTCCCCCATCCGGCCTATTACTCTCACCACCCAGTGGTCACCTCCGTGCCCCTCCTCAGGCCAGTCTGAGAGGAGGGGGAGGGGGAAGGGGAGGGAAAGACTGCTTTTATAACATTTATTTTCAATTTTGTAATTCGGTGCGTTACAAAGACTCTGCGATTTAAAAAAGAATAAAGAAATGCGTAAAAGAAGAAAACTAGAGGATATTTTTTTAAAACGAGGATTTTTGTTTTTTTTCTCTTCCAAAAATGGAACACTACTGTTTATTTAAGTACATTTTTGTTTGTTTATTTGTTTATTTTATTCCCAATAAAGGGAACACTACTGTCAATTACGTTGCGATTTACTTTTTATTACAAGGATAAATTTGGTCAAGAAAATTGTGAAGAACTCACCTGTTATTATTATTATTATTATTACTTTTGTTCGAAAGTCACATTTGACTCCAAAATTCTCCCAAAATTTGTCCCACTTCATCCACAGCACCACACTAAAGCCACATCTCAGACCTATTTTGTACAGCCTGAGAAATTGATCTACTTTGTTTACACTGAGCGGAAGCCTTTCATTGTTTTCTATACTGTGCAATAGCCTACTGCAAGGACTGCGCATGCTGTGTGGGCGACTGACTGCTCTACACCGTTTCCTCTTCTGAAGCAGCAGGGCTAAAGAGGACCCAGGGATAGTCTGCCTTCTTTCAGCATCCAGCTTTAAATGTACAATCATGCGCTGGACTCTGGTCCACAGTGACCCTGTTAATTCCACACTCTGAGCCCCCTGAACCAGACTTTATGGCTGAAATCTCGTAACCTCAGTTACTGGTGTATATGTGAAGATACCATATTTAATCAATTTAAGGCGAGTTGTCCTTTGTACAGCCAGAATAAACCCTTTTTGATATTGTACTGCTGACTTCTGTTTGTGAAATAAATGGAGTTATGAAGGTCGTGCAGGTGTTTGTGTGTCTAATCTGGAGATACAGTTCAAAAACCTGAAATCTGAATGTGGCCCACCACATCTGGGCAGTTGTCTGCTAATCAGTGGAGGAACCTGATCTTCAGAGTCATTTCAGTAATAGTTCAGTGGGTTCTAACAAGACCATAATTATATTTGGCTGACCCCCCCCATATATATTAAAATTAAAAAAGGTATTGCTATGCAACAAAAGATGCCCCTCCCCAGCCATATTGACTCCATGGCTACATCATTGGGTTCTTCTAATCCTTGTGTTCTATTCATTGAACAATTGTGTTAATTAGTCTAAATAAATGGAAGGTGCATAAAACATTTGCTGCCTTCAATGCCATTTTTAATTTATAGAATGGTGCATTAGATCCACCACAGCAGTGGTCACCAACCATGGTCATTCCTTGCCGAGTTCATGACCCCCTTACCTAACACCAATGGATGCAGTCCAGCCAATATCCAGATCCAAGGATAGTGATCACTGCTCAATGCAGGTTCCTAGAAGCAACAGGTGAACTCTAATCGTTTAGCACATACGCTAATAGCAAACTTGTGGAACTGGGAAGGAAGGGCTTGCACTCAACTCTGGTCTGAATTGCCTTTTACTGAATATCCCAACAGCACTGAATTTTCCACCACACATCATTAGCATGCTACTACTCTGTGTGAGGACGAAACGAAACATTTTATGTAAAAAAGCAAAGATTGTTTTTGGGTTTCTGACGGTTGTGTTAGGGTTGGATTTATGTGTCAGTGTAGTATTACTGAAATACAGTTTCACATATGTCAATGGAATATAGCAATACCAACATATGTGTGTGTAACTACAAACAGTGAGGAAGGAATGCTCAGTTTATATTGAATTGTTGTGGTTATTAGTGGTTCATTGGATGCGATACATTCTAACATCTACATCCAAAAAGTAGCATTGAAAGCTAAAAAGATCACCCCAGTCCAGATGTCGGCATATACACAGAACTACACTGTTGTCCTGAGTTCCAGTGTAGTTCAGTGCTTAAATACAGGCCTATTATTCGGACATTAATCAGAATTGTTAGTACTAATAATAACTATATTAAGTGCTGGGGGGTGAATGTGTGAGGCGTGCAGTGGAGAGGAGAAGTGAGAGTTCACATACGGGTATAAAAATGGTCTGTGTCTGTAGGCTTAGGGCTGAACAAAAAGCACGTGCACATAATGCTGGCTAATAATCATAACTCGCCTATCGACTGCAAGCAGCTCAGCAGCCCATTACTGCAGATGAATAGATTATCGGAGGCCGATTCTCGGGCCGCTATCGATCGCCTGATGTCTGTTAAATATTGTTTCAGATCGAGGCCATTGTTCACGGGATTATGTTTTGCTGTTTTTTTGCACCGCTCATGACCTTGATTCTCGCCGCATAAACCGACAAAAATATTTTACCACTCGATAATTTCCATTTGCGCGAGCGCGTGTGCTTGTGTATTTATGTAAAGAAGCCGCATTTGTGAGAGCCAACGTGACCGCGGGCAGTGAGCAGAGGCACGCGATTAGGGAAACGTCCGCATTTGAGGCAGAGTAGCCAGAGTAGCAGGCCCCAGCCCGGCCCCGGGCATTGTCCTGCAAAAGCAACCACGTTCAAGTGGGCAACTGCTCCAGGGATCCCCTCAGTGTACGCTGCATGTGAGTGTGTGTGGAAGGGGGTGTAGTTACTAATGGGGGCCAAATATTTTTTCACCTTAAAGTAAATTTATTTATTTATTTATTTATTTATTTATGTTTTTATTTACGAACAAAAGTTTCCCTACAAAGTTTTTATTGTAAAAATCAAACCAATCAAATAGCGCGTGTGTGTGTCTTTGCTTTTATTTATGTCAAGGTTGTAATTATAACCTATATGAGGGGTGCATTACCCTCAATTTTTAAAAATGCCCTGCCTCACTCCACTGATAATGCCCCTCCACCTCAATATATTTAAATAATGCTATGACAACCATGAATGCTATCAGGCTAGTACGTCCCCCAACTCCCCTAACCCCAACCAAAATGGCCCTAACTTCCCTGTAAAATACGTTTTTTACCCCCCCCTCCCCAAACATATACATATAAACTATATTTATAACATAGCACAATAATTTCTTATTATTTCTTATTATCTGTATATATGGTATTTATATTATTATTTACTATAATATTTACAGTATTGTATAATATTAATATCATGCGGTACCAACGACCTAATTGGTGTTTTCCTCTGCGCCCTCTGCGCTCCTCCTGAGATTTAGGAGGTTCTGCTTGCCCTCTGTCTGCTTGTTTAGTCGCTGTAGCCAATGCAGTGTAATCAGTGCCGGACTATTTCACTGGCTCCACTGTGTTCAGTGTGTACTGAACTGAGAGGCTGCTGTGGAGGGTACAAGTACAAACGGTGCTAAAACAGGTAAATATGTTGAGGGGGTGGGTGAGTTAAGGGGCAAATACACACACACACCGTTGCATTATATATTTAGTAATATAGCATGTTTTGCATATGGGTGTGTGCACGCGCGTGTGATTGAGCAATGGGGTATCTCCTGTTTAGCCAGTCTTTTCCATTTGCCTGAGTGATTGAAAGCGAGCATCAGATTTTCATCCGGGTTCTATTAAGTGAAACATAGGTTGTGGAGCAGCGTCTGATTGAAACAGTTTAAATTTTAATTGTGTTTTTAATTTGACATATAGTTGCGGAGGGGAATGACAGCGTGAGCGCCGAGGGCCGCTCGATCCCCTTAATTTCTCCCCGAGGAATTGATGAGTATATCAGGGCAGTAGATTGGAAAGCCATTAAGACTCAATGGTTAGGTTGTTAATTGGAACTTGATGGATAGGAGACCCTCGGACAGGCTGCACTGATCCAATCTCCCTGACTTTCTGTTTTCCAATAAATTACCCAATTCATTTCCCAGCCGTACATTACATAAATTGTACACCTCCAGGGCTCGAGCTTTCCCGCCTGCCCTGCCCCTAACTACACCCCCCCCACACACACACACAGACATACAGACACACACACACACACACACACACACACCTCCCTGGACCATCTGAGGAAAAAAAAAATAAAAGAGCGGCTTCTGAATCCTGAGCGAAAATCGAAACATAATCAGCGTTTATACTTAGAGAATTTATTGAGATCATTTTCTCTGATAATTTCCTTATTTTAAAGTCCGACACGCCATACATCATAATACACCCTGTGGAGAAAACGCGCGCGCTTTGTTTAATATTTATCGAAGCCTGATTCTGTATTGCAGTCGCGCGCGGTTTCATCTGTCTCCGTGAGGGCAGCGCGTGTTGTGCGCTTACAGCGCGTCTCTTGTCCGTCCCTCAGCGCGCGCCTCAGCACAACGCAGCAGAGCGGGGCAGAGGGCAACTCTTTATTTCTTTCCTTCTTTATACTTTCTTTCTTTGTAGTTCTTTCTTTTAAATATAAAAATAATTAAGTAAAAACAATAGTAGAATACATAAATAAATTAATAACAAAAAGAAAGAGAGAAAAGGGAAGACGAATGATTTATGTCTATTTTCATTATTCAGCGTGAGAGTTTTTTCAGTGGTCTGCAGTGTACTGTCAGTGTAGGTCTGAGCCCCACCGGAAGCGAGGGGCCGACGTGAACGGCCCCCTTGAATGGCAGTGCTGAGTGGTTGTGCGGACCATCAGTGATCAATGATTTCCATCACAGTCACATATGGTTTGGACCGGAGGCTCTTGACGCGCGGCCACGTCACCTACGCACGCACATTTATAATGCTTCATGCATGTTTAGAAAATGCTAACGGCCCTCATCATCTTCTCCTCCCGTCCCCTCACACCCACAAAACCCCCACACAGAGCCGGGAGGCCCGCGCACACCCTCTAATCAATTAGCCAATCAATTAGCCGGGTCGCGCCCGCGCGCACTGAAGATCAGTCCGCCGTAATGACGAAATTAATTCTTAAACGGAGATAATGGACGTGCAACGAGTTTATTATTTTGAAGAAAAATGAGAGCGGATCCATGATTAGTTCCCAGACTGTACGCTGAATTGTTTGACCAATTTGCCATTTATAGCAGAAGGCTGGTGGAATTTAAAAGGCCTGTTTAATGTGATGTATGAGCTCAGGTGGAGGGTGAGGGCTCAGCAGGCTCTCCACGACTTAATATGACAAAAGAGGCCGAACAAGCTTAACATATTCAATAAAACCGGTTCAGCTCTGCTCTTCCATCTCAAACCAAGTAACAGTTCACCAGCGGCGTGTTTGTGTGTTTGTGCATGCATGTATATTGAGTTTATAAATGTTAAGTTTATAACGACATTAAATGACTTTTAATGATATGTTTAGATGTGTGCAGCCTGAGTGACTGTTATATACTTAGACTGTAGTAAAAAGTGAATTTTAATCATTATTTTTGTGCAATTATGCATATAATTGTGCTTAGAAAAAATGTATTCCAGGTTAAAAATATACAAAAGTATAAACGCCAGATGTTGTCTATCTCTCTCTCTCTCTCTCTCTCTCTCTCTCTCTCTCTCTATAGCCCGCTATAAGTTCAGTATTGTATATATATATATATATATATATACAATATGATAAAAACATGAGAAGATAAATAAATAAAGATATAAATAAATGTTAACATGTATGACTTTTCTACGCGCCGATTCTCTGCTCTCTTACCCCTCCTACTTCCCACCCACCCCTCTCGAAAAACACCCCCCCAAGGCCACCCTCCCTCCTCCAACCCCGCGTGTTTTTGAAATTTCCGGGCTCAGCCGTACGCGCGCGATTGGCCGATGCCGGGCTTACCTACATGCAAATGAGGGCGCGCGCGCGACCGCCTTGGAGCCCAGAGCGCGCGCGCGCGCGGACCGCGATGCATTCGGCCGCGTGCGAGGCGCACGAAAACGGCACTTTACAAAAAAGAAACCAAAAAACAACAAAAACAGAAATAGATAAAAAAAAACAACAACAACAACAACAACAAAAAACAGCTCATTCGGTCACGGTGCAGGACTTTTATTTTATATCCTTTTTTAAAGAAGAAGGAACAAATCGCGCCGAAACGTCTTGGTTTACATGTAGCCTTTAGTGAATAAATCGAGGGTGCCGTCGTTGTCGTTGCTGTTTTTTTTTTTTTACATCGCCAAGCGTTCGCGCTTGTTATGAGGCGAGAATGAGCCTTTCTCAGGACAGCGGAAGCAAGTGCACGACCGCCCCCATCTCCAGCTTCACCATCCAGTCCATCCTGGGAACGGCGAGCGACGGCAAGGAGCAGAGCCCCGCGGGAGCGACCAGGAAGCGCGCGCTGTCCGTGTCCTCCGAGGAGGAGTGCAGTGGGGCTGAGGACTCGGGGGATTGCTGCTGCTCCGAGCCCGGTCTGCCTGAACCCTGCACCCGCCACCAGCCACTCAACTTCTCCTGCCTGGGTGAGTCCATCAGCACTGACTGTCGGTAATGTTACAGCAGGGGACTGTTTAACCGTACAGGGAAAGGGGGCATGATGGGGCAGGAATCGAACAAAAACTAACATATTGTTTGAAATGTTTAGGAGCTCACGCTCGACCTCAGGTCTCAGTGCTATATGTTCTAACTCATTGGTTCCATGAGAATTGGGCCAGTGTCCCAGGTCCATCCGGAGTCTGACCTTCTAGTCACTCTCCATTTATCCTAAGACTGAGCTTAGTTTCCGTTCATGTTAGTGGATAGATGAAAGTCTCGACGTGAAGACGTGAACGCAACAGCTGTAAACATTTATGCAGATATTTAGGTGCTAATTCAGCACTCTGAGTCTAAATGGACGTGGGTCTGAATGTAGCTCTGGCTTTTGTTCCTCCAACAGTTTCGTTTAGCGTGTATTAAGGGCAGCCGCAAAGCCCCCCACCCCCCAAATTTCCTTCATCGAGCAAGTCAAAACATCTGTTCTTCATCCACGTACATCACTGCTGCCTCGGTGAACAGGTCAGATCATCGGCACTGTGTCTTTCCTCGCGCGCTTCACTAACTCCTTTTATTGCTTGTTGTCCCCCCTGGTGAGTCGCACTTCAGCCCGCATTCCGCCAGTCGATTGCTAAAATTAAGCGGCTTTAATTAATATCACCGGTCACATTGCTTCCCCGAGTAAACCCGGCATCTGCCAGACATGCGGTGATGACCTCTCAACCATAGCATCAAGTGATGGGCCGATGGACAGGAAAGTATAAAATGCTGCAGGATATTCATTAGCCCGCAAGTTATTCTATAGACATATAACCCAAAAGTCAGGCAAAGTGAAAAAGCCACAACAAAATTCCCAGTGTGGACTAACTTTTCTGGATCTAAGCGAAATGCAGCCCTTCTGGTGTTAAAATAACACTCAGCTTCACGCGCTAAATTTGAGATTTGGACTTAACCCACTATGTGCATTGCTTCAACCAGTGCAGGTGGTCATTTAACACTGGAGATGGTCATTCAACACTGTAGCTGTTAACTCAACACTAGGGGTTTTTACAGGGCATTCTGCGCAGTTTACAGTAACACTAAACCAAACATCAGGTTGCATTTAATAATGCTGCCATACACCACATCACTGCTGTAATGTATATATAACACATAGGATATAGTGGAATAGGAGTATAGGATACACTGGAATAAGAATATGGGATATACTGGAATAGCAATATGAGAAGACTAGCAACGTGGAATAGGAATATGAGACATACTGGTATAGGAATATAGGATATACTGGAGTAGGAATATAGGATATACTGGAGTAGGAATATAGGATATACTGGAGTAGGAATATAGGATATACTGGTATAGGAATATAGGATATACTGGAGTAGGAATATAGGATATACTGGTATAGGAATATAGGATATACTGGAGTAGGAATA
>JBBPDA010000001.1:40019986-40036749 GCA_037974385.1 Arnoldichthys spilopterus
TGCATTTTGTGTTTACTTGTGTTATCTTTGACTAATAGTTAAATGTGTTTAATGATCAGAAACATTTTGTGTGACAAACATGCAAAAGAATAAATAATCAGGAAGGGGTCACATAGTTTTTCACACCACTGTATATACAGATTGTATTGATTTTTTAAAAAAAAAGTATCACTATATATATATATGTGTGTGTGTGTGTGCGTGTTTGTGTGTGTGTGTGTGTGTGTGTGTGAGTGTGTGTGTGTGTGTGTAAATGACATATGCACCATATCTGCTTCATTGGTTTTCTAGAAGTAAATTAGTTCCAATTGCTATCCCAAGCAAAGATTCACTAAGCACCATAAAATCAATACAAAGCTGATTTATTAATCATTTATATAATTTTTTTAAATTATTGTTATTTTAAACTCATCCTTATGATGTTATGTTTAGTAATGTAATATTAACCCCTAACAAATTTTTTCCAAAATTTTTTAAAATCTTATCTTAGTCTGGTTTTCATCTTTCTGACTATTGGATTTTGATCTTCAAGGTTCCTTTAGTAAAGCACTTGTTCTATATAGAATCATGAAAATTCAAATGAACAATTAATCACTTTAATAATTATTTTCTTGACTAAAAGATTTTCTAAGTAAACTCTGACTTTTCAGTAAAACCTTTTTTCTAAGTGGATTCAACACTATTGGTAAGTACTACATCACTTTTCTACCACCAATACCTCACACTAAGTACTTTTTCTATTCTATTTTATAAGACTGATTGCTTTTTTCCTTTTACACCTGGGTGATGTCATTAGTTTCTTTATTCTCTCTCTCTGTTCCCAAATGTAGTAGCCCCCTCTGGCAACACAGCTATCACATGACCATAGTCCTTCTCTCTGCCTCTTGTTTTTCTCTCTGCTCAGAGTACAGATTTATTGTAATAGGCATATTCTGTTACAGAGGTGCGGATCATCCTTCCTTCTGCCACGCTGCTTCCCACAGGATACAACCTTTGATCATGTGACCTTTGGCCTTTCAGGTTAAGCCGCTCTGTGCTAATATAATTTTAATGTGATAACTGTTGTCCTTACTGGGCCACTGGGTAAATCACTGTCTTTGAGTGCCTGGTTTTGTAGTTGAGTGACTGAGTGAGTGTGCATGACTACGTCTCAGTCTCAAGATGATTGTGCAGGCTTTGAAATTTCTTTACCATTATTTATTTCATTCTGCTTATTAAGAGGTCAGCATTCAATTTACTTTGCTATTCTCAAGTAATTATGCCAAATAAGGTCTTTTGACAGGGCTGTCAAAAGCAAATAACAAATAAAGCAAATAACATTGATTATCTCAGTATTTTGTTACAGGAGTGCCTGTCAAGGGGTGAGATATATCAGAAGTAAATGAACAATCAGTACTTGATGTTGAGGTGTTGGATGCAGAAAAAATGGGCAATTGTAAGTATCTGAGCCACTTTGACAAGGGTCAAATTGTCATGACATGAGTCAGAGCATCACCAAAATGGCAGGTCTTGTTGGGTGGTCCTGGTTTGCAGTGGTAAACTACAATAAGTGATCAGAGGATGGACAACTGGTGAACTGGCAACAGGGTCATGGGTGCCCAGGGCTCACTGAAGCACATGAGGAGTAAAGCTGAAGTGGGCAATGGTGGCCTAGTGGTTAGGACATTGCGCTGGGGACCTGAAGATCGTAGGTTCAAATCCTGGCTCAGACACTACTGAGGTACCCTTGAGCAAGGTACCGTCCCACTACTCAGCTCCACGTCTTGGAAGTCACTTTGGATAAAAGTGTCAGGTAAATGTAAAGGTAACCTCTTTGGTTCAATCTCACATTAGAGCTACCAAAAGTGCATGCTCAGTCTAATAGAAAAGGTTTAGCGCACACAACGCAAATATTCAGGGGTGTGCTGACAGCCCAAAGGGGGGACTACACAATATTAGATGGGTGATTTTAATGTTATGGCTGATTGATGTAGGTCATATAAAAACATAAAGAGAATGTTTTTTCTAGTTTGACCCTTCAGTAATGCAGGTTGAACAATAGCTGCTGGTGTGCTGTATGTTGCTGTGACAGAATCAAATCACAAATGCAACTCCCACATTCCTACAAAGTAAAAGAAAAAGTTGGGACAAATAAAAAAAGAAAGTAGTGTAAAGAAAGTAGTGTAATGACAGAAAAGGGTGTATATTTATAAATGAAATGGAATTGACCAGACAAAACATGATATATTTTGTATTCACACTGTCTGCAATGAAATACAAGTCAAAGTAAATTTAGAAATCACTATTTTCTTTTTTTAGTTGCATTTTCCATACCGTCCCAACTTTTTCTGATTTGGGGTTGTATATTGTCCACCCACGGTGCATTCGATAGACTTTGACCAGAGAGTGATTGCTAGAAACTTGATAAATCAATGAGCAGTAAACTAACAAAAGCAGCAAAAAAAAGGGAAAGCAACAGTTCCCAGTGATGCCCTTTTTGTAACAAGACAGCAAGCATCTATATAAAGGAGGTGAAACCATTGACTGTATATATGGCATTATTGATATTTTTATTGACTGAGTGATCCAGATCCTTACTGGTTGTTAAAACTGAAAATGGTAAAGAAGTTTTTGCAAAAACTTACTGTTTATGTTTATATTTCTTACATTATTTACATATTACATCCATATTTTTTTACAGACAGCTTCACTTCAGCAATTTCAATGTCAATGTTTTGCATTACACAAAATGTGACTGTACACACTAACTATGCAATAACTTTCTGCCCCATTCAAATCTCCTCTCCTATTTACAACCACAAGTGGTATTAATTCTGTTCAGTGAGAAGGAATTGTCTGTAACACCATGTCTTTGCAGTTGCTTACAGTTAATGATTTCTATGGGTTAATCAAGGTATATTTAGTTAAGAAATACATGATAATAATAATAAAGACAGATATTGGGAGCAGCCCTTGGGCTGCTGGACTGTCATTGGCTGGGGTCATCAGCTGTAATAAGGGTCATGACCCCTGATGGCTTGGAGGGGAAGCAGACAGACAGAGGCGAAGTGGAGTTCGGGGTGGCTGTTTGAGCAAAGGTCTTTGACCTTAACCCTAGATTAGTATCAATATCACTGATCCTGTTTGCTTCTGCCTCTAACTACACCTCTCTCTTTCTGTCAGCCTCTTTGTCTTTCCCTGGGCTCTAACAAATACAAGTGACGGGTGGATGAACTCACTGTTCTCCAAAGCGGCTCAAGGCTGCTTGGGAGAGGGACACCAGGGTTTTCTGAAGACAGAACTATTCAATGCAAAATTAGTGCTACTTTTTGTTTTAACAGTTTGAAACATTTAAAGTGAAATTAACATTTTATTTAAATATAAACAAATCAGATTTCTAACATTTTATTTATGATAACTATATATAACAGGGTTATATGGGCAAGAACAATCACTATATGTAAAATAATTATAATATATAAATAAAAATCAATTTAAAGATGAATAATGATACAATTAAAATATTTTTTGTACAATTAAAATTAAATTTCAGACAGTTTAGCCCAGTCTTTTTAAGTAACAGACACATAATTTGCAAATGTTTATATTTTCAAGCAGATATTTAAGGGCAGACATGAAATTTAATTTCATTATGACAAATAGAGATCCATTTCTACATGCACTTTAAGTTGCCCAACAGAACCCAAAGCCACTATGCCTCCATGATTAAAGCATCCTAAAGAGATATCCTCTTAGCCAATAAAATATAAATTACTGGCAGTCATCCGTCAGGTAATATGATCTCACTTTCCAAGACTTTAAGATGCAGAGATAGGCCAAAAAGAAAAAGAGAGAGGTTGTGAGATCTGAGAGAAAAAAGAAGACACAGATCTGAAGGCGTTGTAAAGGATTAGAGCCATCATGCTGCTCTGAACTCTTCATGCTGCCATAATCTGACAGACTACATTTTCTTTTTATTTTCTTCCCTGAGGTATCATTATGACATTTTCCAACCTATTTTCATTCCTCACAATTAAACTATTTTTGTTATCCTATATGTCTAATAAATGCAACTGAACTCTGCTCTGATTGGCTCTCCTATATCTTGTTTTATTCCAGACTGAAGCACTCAAAAATACAGCTTATTATTTATTTTATTATTTTAAGCTATTTTGTAAATCTCAAATTATCCTGACCTATTTATTGATAGATTAATATGTCATGTATTAATTACTTTTATTATTATTATAGTTGTCCATTAAAATGTCAAATTACTAAAATGCTCTACTAAAATGTATTTGCCACCTGGCACTGTTCATTGTAACTGGCTGTGTAAACAACATTAAAAAGTTTCTGAAGTCATTTTGTGCATCAATAGAGATTCTCCTGACTAAAGCATTTTAGCATCTCAACAATGAAGAGTAATTACAGTTTTATTGTTCCCAACAATCATGTTAGGATATTATTAGCATTTTACTTATTGTTTGTTTTTAGTTTTTGTCAAATGTCCATAAGTCACTAAAAGCATCATGACATACAGGAATAAGGTGGGTAACATCATTTTGAAAGGGACGGACTCCCAAACTGACTTGACCGATATATGCAAATGTGTTTTTTATTTGTAACATGACAAAAACTTTAAAAGTTGTATTTTGTGGCATTACAAAAACAAATAAAAATTGTAGGTTTGCTTCCATAAGGAGCAGAGATATTTTTGAAAGTAAACATTTTTCACAGAAAAAAATGAGGTTTTTCATGACATGGGCCTTTTACAGTTAAAGAACCTGAATGTAAAGAAATGTAAAGTCTGACTGATTAAAAGATTCTCCAATAGCTGTACATCCAATGCAATGCTTGTTGGAACCTCTGTTATTAAAAGTGGGGCAATTACAGCAGGATACTACCTCTAAAAGGCTAAAGGATGGAAAGGTGGGCAATCAAAGGCAAGGTAAGCAAAGGAGGTATAGAAGTCAAGGAAGAGGATAGAAGAAGAAGGGAGGGAAAGGTAGCTGTTGTGTCCTTCCTGCAATTAGCATTCACGCTTAGCTGAGCTGAACTAATGCAGTGAATCTGGCAGTGTCGCATTACCTGCTCACGGCTGGAGAAATCATGAGGCAGATTAGACTCCACAGAGAGATGATGAACAAGAAAATGAGAGAGCATAAGAGGGAGAGGGACCCTCTAGATACATCACATGCTTTATTAGTGCACCATGTTGCTAGTAATTCCCTTTGAATGGGGGTGGGGGCAAAACCTTCTGTCAGAAAAAGGGCTGCAGTTTTCCCCCAGGACATAACAGCTTAAGAAGTTAATGATGTGACTATTTACACAATACAGTTCTCTAGAGCCCTTGAGATGGTTTATAGAGTTAGTGAGGTAAGCGTTATCCGAAGTATAAATGCAAACAAATACAAGGGAATAAAAAAATGTTTTTGCAAAAACTCACTTCTTACAAACCTGATACTTATTTTTCCAACATCTATATTACTGTTCTATTTGAATGATATGGTTCATAAACAGCTGAAATGGAAATATAGCTACATATATGTTACATGCACACTAAACACTTGTGTGTTGTGTTAACATCATAAGGCTGGCAACCTCAGCAAAAGCTTATTTGTAGAATGTGTGTAATACTGCAACTATTGTACAATGCAGAATCAGTTCTACATTTTCAGTTTGCATTTAAGCAATTGGCATAGCTATATGAAAGTAAAAAAAGAAACATTTTTAATAATAGGAAAAAGCATGATAAGAAGAAAACTTTAAGGTCTATTCAGCCAAAACGTGCTGCTTTGTTTATGTCTATGGACTACTGTGAAAACGTGAAAGTAGGGTATAAGTAACCTTAATCAAATATAGTGGTCCTGCTTATTCACTCACCTTTTTAGATGCAAGCACTATGATGTCATCTTACTTGGATGTCACTGCTGTATCAGGCATAAAAAATCCCATCTCATGCTACTTTTAAGCATGCAAGGAAGGAAGTCCACTTGTTGTCTTCATAATACATTCTTGAATAGAACCATGTTGTCATAATGTACTTTGAATGGTGCCTTTCCTGTTGTGAAATTCAAAACCTATGACATTAACTGGTAGCTGGTGTCTAACAGGGCTGGGCAATAGATAAAGGTGTATCACATCACATTGCACACTGCAAAATTCCCAGTGTCAAATGAACATTCTCAATGTTTTTCTTTTTTATGGCCACCCAGTTCAACTATATGTTTATTTGCAATGAAATCTGTTTTGAAATGAAATTTTATATCATTTGAAAACACCAGCTGCCCTTTGTGTAAACATTTCTTGAGAAATTAAACAATATGGTTAATATAAAATCTTGTTACTTAATTTAAGGTTAAGAGTTGATTCAGCAAAACTGCAAGTCATTGTTCTTCTCCAAACATGATGAGCTGTCCAGTGAGATTGTATTAGTGACAGTTTGAAAAGATGCAGTGGTACTTCACATCTCTCAGCAGAAACACATGCTAGCTTTCACCCTCCAAGATTGGTAGTATCTGTGTTCTATTGAGAACAAGTTGGTGAGTAGATATTGGCCACAGCTTTGATTAGTTAAAAAAAGAAAAAACTGTTCATAGCAAAATGCTATGATTTAAATTATGGTCCATTATGTTATAGCTGTATGTGTCAACTTTGTATGTTTTACGTTGTAAAGTGAGGCAGTGGTGGTGTAATAGCAAGGTAATTGCCCTTGTGGCATAAAGAACAAGAAAACAAGAAAATGTCACCCACACTATCACACCACCACCCGCAGCCTGAACTATTGACGCAAGACAGAATGGGCTATGGACTGCTCCACAGTCCGGGCCGCCACCTATCTGTGGGCATGGACACTATGGACTCTGTTTGGGACTTTTGTTTCTGCCCCAGCATGGTTTTCCCAGGTTTTTTAGGGGGTGCTGGGTGGCACGTGTGTGTAGAAAGTTCTGTTCAGGTGTCTGTGGTGTGCCCTGTGTTCCAACAAGTATGTTGCACATACTTCCTACAACCAACCCACATATGTGACAATAGTCAGTGCACTACTTTTTTTTTCTGTGCTGACCAAACAGATTAAACAGATTAAAAGTAAAGTAGGCTTTCTATTTGTAACTGATGGCAGAATCAAAGTTGGACACCTGAATTACTGATAAGAAATTTATTAAAAGAGAGAAATTTAAGAGCTGATGTTCTAAAAGTAAAATATAACTTCAGATAATTGCTGAGCAGAGAGAGAGAGAGAGAGAGAGAAATAAAGGGAACCACCACATGTACATCTCATCACCCTAATTTTAGGAAGACAAATAAAGAAACAGGTTTAATACACATTTGTCTTATGACCACAGGACATTGCTTACACAGTTTTATTTAAAGTGAAGTGAAAATCAGGTTACATGGCACTCGTGCACTGTGAACAGTGAATTTATCCTCTGTATTTAATCCATGAACCTGTGCCCTGGGTGCCTTCTCCAAGGACACTGCAGCTGTGGAGAGTGGTGAGAGGGGGAAAGCTGTTTTATTACTTGCACTGCCCACATTTTCCCATTTTCTATTTCCCACATTTTTTGAGTTTTGATGTTTGTGTGTTGAAACATGTTGAATTACAGAAAAAAAATCTGCATTACAAATTAATTAAATATCTTTAATTTACTGGTTTTTCAAATCATTTCGAAAACAGACTTATGCTATTAATTTTATTTGGCAATCCTTTTTTGACAGTTTTTGTTTATTGTTAACCCATCAGACCATAATGAAAAAGGGCCATGTTTAAAAGACTTATTTGACTTATGCAGTATTTTTTTTAAATTCTATTAAAAATTATATTTATTACCACAGTCACAATTAAGCTTTCTGACATAAACATTATTTATCTAAGAATACAAGACATGGGATATTGCTTACCATTTTATCCTAATTGTTGTCATATAAGTGAGCTGAGCCATTTTTCACCAATAAAATGAAGAGATGTGGTGACAAAATAAAGATTATTTAAACATATTATTACAGTAGCATTGTCCCAGTCAGTTTATGCATTACAGTCTTTCTATTTATTTTAACACACACAAACACAGGACCTTCAAGCTAAGGACTGATGCAGTCAATCGATCAGTTGTGACTGAACCACTGAGACAATCTCTGAACTCAAATGGAGCACAGATCCCGATCAATAACTCCATGTCATCAGCCCCAGAGGAACTAAGCAGAGCTAGAGTCAATGCCGCTAAATCTGTGGGAGAATATGTCAGCGTTTGGAAGAATGCTTGCCATACATCAAACAGTGCCTGGTGTTCATGTGATTACTATGAATGAATGTGAATGTGTGTGTGTCTGTGTTCATTTTTATACATGTTTAGGACCAAAACATGTCAAGACAGCAGGGCCAAATTAAGATCTTCTGGTGCCCTTAAACATGGAAGCTGTGCCCCAATGGAGTCTACAGTTTATATGGGTATATATATATATATATATATATATATATATATATATAAATGCAACCTTATCAGCCTTAACATTAAAATCACTTACATATGAAGTGAATAACATTGTTCATTTCATTACAATGGCGCCTCTCAGGGGAGTAGGATATATTAGACAGCAAGTGAACAGTCAGTTCCTGGAATTGATGTATTTAAAGTAGGAAAAATGGGTGAGCTTAAGGATCTGAGTGACTTAAACAAAAGAGAAATTAATGGCTACACAACTGGGTCAGAGCATCTCTAAAACAGGTGCATTTGAAGAGTGTTCCTGGTATGCAAAGGCAAATAAAAAAAGAAAGTAGTGATTTCCAAAATTTACTTTCACTTGTATTTTATTGCAGACAATATAAACACAAAATATTTCATGTTTTGTCTGGTCAACTTCAGTTTATTTGTAAATATACATCCTTTACTGTCATTCAGACCTGCAACACATTCCATAAAAAGTTGGTACAGTAAAGCATTTACCACTTTTTAATGTTGCCATTCCTTTTCACAACACTTAAAATACGTTTAGGGACTGAAGACACCAAGTGATGAAGTGTTTCAGGTGTAATTTTGTCCCATTCTTCTTGCAAACAAGTCTTAAGGTGGGGAACAGTACAGGGTCTTCGTTGTCGCATTTTGTGCTTCAAAATGTCCCACACAATCTCTATTGGAGACAGGTCGGGACTGCAGGCAGGCCAGTCAAGTACCTGTACCCTCTTCCTCTGCAGCCAGGACTTTGTAATGTGTGCAGAATGTGGCTTTGCATTGTCTTGTTGAAATTTGCATGGGTGTCCCTGGAAAAGATGTCTTCTTGAAGGCAGCATATTGTGCTCCAAAATCTTTATGTACTTTTCAGCATTAATGGTGCCATCACAGAAGTGCAAGTTACTTTTGCCAAGGGCACTGACACAACCCCATACCACGACAGACCCTGGCTTTTGGACTTGTTGCTGGTAACAGTCTGGATGATCCTTTTCTTCTTTGGTCCGGAGCACACGGTGTCCATTTCTCCCAAAGAATACCTGAAATACTGAGTCATCTGACCACAGTACACATTTACAATGTTTGATGGTCCATCCCAGATGCCTCCGAGCCCAGAGGAGTTGACGGCGCTTCTGGACACTGTTAACATAGGGCTTCCTTTTGGCACAGTACAGTTTTAAGTGGCATTTGTGGATGTAACTACGTAGTGTGGTACTTGACAAAGGTTTGCCAAAGTAGTCTTGAGCCCACGTGGTGATATCACTTGAATGAATGAATGAATGAATGATAATTCTTGATGCAGTGCCACCTGAGTGTCATGATCCGGATGGGTTTGGCAGCAAACCCAGGCAGGACTGACAGTGAAACATAAGGGTTTATTAACTTAAAAGGGGGGCACACACAAGGACATGGACCATGACAGTTGCGACGTAAACAAACAACGTTGGACAAGGTGGAACGTCCATGAAAGCCCTGTAAGCCTTTGCCTAATTGCCCACAGCTGTGCCCGTAGCCTGGCTCAGCTGTGGGGGCGTGGCCTGGACGCCCACCTGACATACCCCCCCTCCTAGGAACACCGTCTCGGTGTGGAAACAGATACTACCACCAAGCCATGCCCAAAAAAAAAAGGCAGAAACAAAATCCCGAACGGAGTCTGTAGTGCCCATGCCCACACGCAGGCAGCCCGAACTGTGAAGCCCGTAGCCCGAACTGCGTAAACAACGTCCTGCGGAAGCCGGGCTGCTTGCAGGGGCGATCCTGCTGGAACACTGAGCTGGACACCCGGTGCTTCGGAGCCCCTCGGACGAGTTATCGCCGGCGTTCCCCTCGCCACGCCCCCCCATGCGCTCTCTGCGTCTGGGCGCAACGGAGGACCCGCCAACTGGCTCGGAAGGGGGATTTGCCTTCTCCCCCTCCGCTTCGCTCGTCCGGGGTAGCTCCCGATCGTCGAGTGCCCCTCAGAGCAGAGGCCCCACTCTGGATCCAGAGTGCCCCCCCCAGGATATTCCGCCACCTGGAGGGAATACTCGGAACCCAGCAGTACGTGCTCCGTCGAGGTCAGTTCTCCCAGACTACCTATCACTGGAGACCACGGGCATGCTCGCCCCCTGGGCTAAGCCAGTCGGCCACCATACTCACGCCGAGATCGCATTGGCATCCTGCCGCTGCCAACGTTCTGTCACGATCCGTATGGGTTTGGCAGCAAACGCGGGCAGGACTGACGATGAAACATAAGGGTTTATTAACTTAAAAGGGGGGCACACACAAGGACATGGACCATGACAGTTGCGACGTACACAAACAACGCTGGACAAGGTGAAACGTCCATGAAAGCCCTGTAAGCCTTTGCCTAATTGCCCACAGCTGTGCCCGTAGCCTGGCTCAGCTGTGGGGGCGGGGCCTGGACGCCCACCTGACATTCAAGGATCAGAGATCATGGTTATTCAGATTAGGCTTGCACCGTTGTCCTTTATGCACTGAAATTCCTCCAGATTCCTTGTAACTTTTAATTATGTTATGCACTGTTGAAGGTGAAATATCCAAATCTCTTCCTATCTTTCTTTGAGAAACATTGTTTTTAAACATTTTAATAATTTTCTCACGTATTTGTTGGCAAACTGGTGATCCTTGGCCCATCTTTGCTCCTAAATGACTAGACCTTTCCTGGATGCTGCTTTTGTACCAAATCATAATTACAATCACCTGTTGACATCACCTGTTTCAAATCACTTCATTATTTAACCAATTTACCTCATTTCTAGCCCTAAATTGCTCCTGTCCCAGCTTTTTTTGGAATGTGCTGCAGGTCTGAATGAAAGGAAAGGATATATATTTACAAATGAAATTAAGTTGACCAGACAAGACATGAAATATTTTGTGTTCAAATTGTCTGCAACGAAATACAAGTCAAAGTAAATTTAGAAATCATTACTTTTCATAGACAAAAAGCTAGTTATTGGATTATAATCTTGTTATGCTATAACATATTACAAGACTCAATGTTTCTTAAGCCTTCTTTATTAAACTTTGCAAAAAACCCTCTCTCTCCCTCTGTCTCTTTCTCTCGCTTTCTTTTGCTCTCTTTTTGTAAACCACAAAGCATGGCATCTCAAAGCACTGGTGTGTAATTGCAAGGGACTGAATCTACAGTTTAGCCAAGAGAAATAATTACGACGGTAATCAGTGTAATTCAGGGTAATGGTTGATTCACATTCTGCAGTATGGCCCACAGCACTTCTACCTAATGAATGCCGCTTGCCGCTGTTTACCAAAAAGGTTTTTAGCAGAAAGTCGATAATGTATCTGGGCTCTGGCTAGAAAAGGTAGCAATTATTTGCTGTATCGAAGGAGCTTGTTTTAACAAACATGCTGAAATATGTATTTGATCAACCGATGCTTTATTAAATGTTGGGGGGGGGGGGTGTGGAGGGTGATTTTAAATCCAACAAAAACAGAATGATTGTAATAAATGTTTTCGCTAAACCGTCTGAACGGAGAACAACTCAAATGGCAAAGAAGTTAAGCAGGCTGCAGAGATGAGCTTAGAGGCAGCGATTTACAAAACTGTTTATTCTATTTCAGTGAATGAGAGAGCAAGACTGGGAGAAGAGAGCAAGAGGGAAACATATATATGGTTGAAAATGTAAAGGAAACAATACAGAGGGGGTGTGTATAGAAGTGAAGAGTGTATTGAGAAAGAGAAAAGGATGCGAAGCGGATGAGTGAAAGTATGCTCTGTAGGAGAGTTAAGGTTATAAGATCATTTGACTGTCTACACCTATGGCCTGCTGCAGCCGCATGCCTGTGTGTGTACATGCATATTTGTGTGTGTATGCTTGTCTCTGTGGTTCTCGGCACCAGCACACAATCCTGAAATAATAACTCACTCTTTCAAGCCATTCATTAACTATAATTACCCCTTTTCCTGTCCCTTTCTATTTATCCCTCTAGTCCCCTCCTTCCATTCTACAATGTTCTTCAGTTCGTTCTATTTATACTTATTGGCCATTTTATCAGAAACATCAACCAAGTCTGGAGTTTGAACACCACCTTTTTTATTATTATTATTTTATTGTTTTTATTGGGGGAAAAATATTTTTACTTATGTCATTTCACATGGGGCAGCCATATTTTTGCATTCAAGAATTGCACTTTGTAGGATTATAGTTAATGACTGGACCTCAGCTGTTGCTGTGCAGTTTTTTTCAGCACCAGGCTAAACCAGCAGTGGTCCAAGAGACCACCATGGACTACTAATGACCAAATTTTATTTAGATGGTGAATCATTGTCTTATGTGTCTCATTGTCAATGCTGGGTTGAGAAAAGTCCACCCACTGAAAACATCTGGCTAACCACGTCCTGCATTCACAAGCAGACCACTGATGAGAGGCTAGAGGATGACAGGGAAAAAGACCAACATGTTGTATCAGCATGGTAGCTCTCAGCAAGTGTACACAGTACAGGATGGAGAATGTGTGTAGGGAATGTGTATCATACCAGTGAAACACACCACTATTCCACTACCAAGTTGGTGTCACTGTAGTGGTCGCTTTCCAACGATAGATGGGGTAAAGGAGGCTAAGACACCATCTGACATCTGTAACAGATGAGCAAAAGTTGGTAACTGTTAGCATTCAAAGCACTTTACATATGGTGTTTCTGATAAAATGGCCAACATAGGTTTCTCCCCAAAACTGGACACTGTATTTTTTTTTTTTACAGTCACTCTTTTATGCGAGAGCTCACTTGTTTCCTCCCTTTCTCCACTCTTCCCTAGATCCCTCTCTCCCTCTCTAGTTATTACTCTAACTGGCGTTGTTAGGATGAGATGAGGAGATTAGAGGAGGTGTGCAAGAGAACAAGGCAGCTTTCATGCCTCCATCGGCCTCAAAAGGGAAATTATGGCCTACCCTTGCTTTTGAAGTCTCTGTTAGTGGAGCTGCTATTTAGGAGATGGTGGATGTTCTCTGGGGTCACAGACTGATGAAGGGGTCTCCAAGAGGGCCCTTTTAAACCACAAGCACTGCAATCCTCCTGCCACTACCCCCACCCACCAACTGCCAATGCTCTTTTATTGCAAATATCTCTGCCCTCAAAAAAAGTCGGCCACATTCAGACATAAATGCACTGAGCCATTTATCTACCAAAATGGCAAAATACAACAATCCACAAGTGGATTTACATTGAGAACAGCAATGACTTCAATAAGGCTTTTCTCTCTTTTCACCCACTCTCACTCTGTCTTCAAAACTACTTCTGGGTGATTTTTTTTTGTTTCTTATTGGCTAGCCTGATTCATATTCCTCTTTAGCTGACCACATTTTTACATACTCCTGACAGCTTGTGCCCTCAGTACCTCACAATTGTTGTTTTTCTGCTGTTTTGCATGTCATGCTCCCCTGTATTGACCTGACAATGGCAGAACTTCTAAAAAGGAACGGAATTATCTAAAGCCAAGGGTAAGGAGGAACTGCTCAGTTAAAGTGTAATATTATAATGGTCTGGAGAGGTTTGTTTACCAAAGACCTTTTCTTCCTCAGTGGTGGGAGAGATCACGACATGCAAGTGCCTAAAATATACCAGGTGAGTGTACCTTTGTAAAGCTTTTAACAGACCACTTCCTGTCTCTTAAGATTTCAGACATCATTAATGCAGAAAACACTGTTATCTGAATAATAATGTTTTATTTAATTGATTCTAAGTCTTCTTTGCTAGGCCTGCGGTTAACGTCCTGTCCTCCAGTTGTTTCCCTGTATAGTCATAGAAAAACTGAGCATTTTATCTACACTGAGAACAAACATGGAGTTTTAATATTTATATATGGCTTAAAAGACATGGTAGAAAAAAACAATCTTCCCCAACATACTCACAAAGTACATGTAGTGTGCATCAAACAAAATGCTGGGTTTAGTCAGCATTAGAAACTTTAGCACAGTAGATGGCTAAATAAAGTCTTGGAATAGTCAAATATCTTGTGTTACACATTCTAAAATTAAGCAAATATCTTGGAATGATTCCTAATGGCTTTTTGAGAAACCTTAACTGGGCCAAGTATAAAACTATTACTGAAATGTTAATTTTACTAAAGGCATTTACTTAAGAATGGATGCTGAACATTTTAAGATGCTGAAAACAAGGATAATAGACAATACAACAGCCAGATAATGAAGAAGATGAAGTCAGAGAAACCAAGACATCCCTCATAGGCCTTTTTACTGCTGGACATCTCATTCTGGCAGCTGCGCTGGAATTATTGTGGTGTTTTAGGTTGATTAGTTAATGTCTCCTCCTGTCTGGCTTCTCAGAAATGAAGACCAAATATCCAACAATGCACAAAATATCATTATTAAATTAATTTTAAATGTATGTATTAAGCCCACATCATAGATCATTCATCATGATGGATGAAAACTCAATTTTCTTCTCTTGTTCAAATAATGTAGATTGGTAACACCATTCACCCACCCACCCCACCACCCCCGAGTCCATATAAGCCATATATGTTAATTAAGCTGCAAGAACCGAACGTTTTGTAATGTCACAAAACTACATTTATATATATCGTCCCACAGTAGTTCAACCCCACGCAGTCACAGTACATGCAGAAGGAGTGTTTCAGCCCAGACTGCTTTATGAACAAGGCATGATGCAAGGCAGTCAATCAGAACAGAGCTTATTTACATAAATTCAAAAGGTACAAAATCAGATTATTTATTAATTCATCCATTTTATAAACACATTTATACACACAGCCACACCTAGGTGAAATGTTAGATCTTCAGTTCACCTGACATCCATATCTTTTTGTGAGTTTTCACCAGGAGCTCCAGTTTCCTCCCACAGTTTAGACCCAGGGAGAACATGCAAACTCCTTGCAAGAAGGACCCAGGGCAATCAGAGTGTTAATGCAATCCAAAAAAGCTTTAAAGATATTGCAGTCCAAGCTTTAACCAGTTCCCCAGTACATGTGTTTGAAGGACATATTATAGTATCAATATGTAGCAATTCAAAAGTGATATGGCTATTTTTTGTTATGCAGTCCTAGCATGTGTGCACAAGTCTTCACGTGCACAGAAACACACCAGAGTCAGAGTTGTAACATTGATTTCACCCAGCATTTGCTTAACTAATGTAATCTCCAGATTCGACATGTTTGTCTCTTGGCTGATCATTTAGCTGTGCCATGCATCAGCATGACTGGGGCCATGCGGAAAAGCCCCCAGTCTAATGGGTGTAACGCAGCCCTGGCTATTCTCTTATTATTATTGATGGATCTGCATGTGCTGGCGCTTTCTTTATGGCCACTGCAGTGATGAATTGGTAGGGGAGATGGCCAAGCATGCAAGCTGCCACCGTATGCCAGAAGCACTGGAGCCAACCCTGGCCTTGCATATATATCGATCCTTGGACCCCTTTCAATAATTTGAAGCATGTCACATTTGACAACATTATGCTGGGACAGGTTGCCTCTAGAGGGCTAATGAAACTGTAACAGTGGTAGAGAGGGATTGGGGGGTATACACTGGATGGATGCTGTTTTCGGCAACATTAACCTTGCAAATAGCTGTCATAGGCATGCATGCGATTTCGCATGGATGACGCATGCTGGAAAATCACTTCATGTCCCCCTCCTCACAGTGTAATAACTTTTTCATTGTTGACATTACCATTAAACAGCAGTCAAGGCCATTAAGATCACCTAGACGAAGTGGCAAATGTAGAGTTAGTTCAGAAAATAAAAATCTTTTTAGCATTTAGGTTGTGTTTCTGTCAATCCACTGAGTGATTTACAGAATTGTCACTGGCTTTGACTGATGAACTAAAAATGATGAGGAGGTGCAGACAATGGCTAAAGAGCAAAGCCAAATCAGATGGCGGCTCATCATACAATACAGTGTGAAAATTACATTTCCCTTGAGTTCACATGACTCAAGCGTGAACATAATTTGCACATGAATGAAATACATCAACGTTATTAATGCTGAAAGTAAGTAAAATAAGATTTGATCCATATGGAAATTAATGTATCAAGCAAATTCAGTTTATTATGTTTTTCTTGTAGAAAAATACTGTTCAGTATTCATACTGTTTTACAATGCATCAGCACTGACAGAAAAACTCTTACATTTCAGTTTTTCATAATTTTTTATTGCTTGGCCTAATTTGCAAATTGTACCTGATTTTACATTGTGGTAAAATTTCAGAATACAATAAGTGGTTAAAAATGACTTGGAATAAAATCATAGTATTATTATGCAACAATATCTATCTATCTATCTATCTATCTATCTATCTATCTATCTATCTATCTATCTATCTATCTATCTATCTCTCTCTCT
>JBBPDA010000001.1:40036849-40053992 GCA_037974385.1 Arnoldichthys spilopterus
TATCTATCTATCTCTCTCTCTCTCTCTCTCTCCCTCTCTCTCTCTCTCTATATATATATATATATATATATATATATATATATGCTGCTAAAACAGCTCCGATTCATCAAGGCATGGACTCCTCTGAAGGTGTGCTGTGGTATATGGCACCAAGACATTTATCAAGCCATAACATGCCATAGTTTAAATCATCTGCATCACTACAGAACATGAGTTTATTCTGCATAGACTCATTATTCTTATAAGTATGTAAAGTGAACAGTGCTTTGGTTCAGCGCAGAGCAGTCAGTATGATGAACAGGAGTGATATAAATAAAATTCCTCTTATATTACCAAAACACCACAAAGCATCATCATTATGTTCTTCTTCTTTAGCTTTTTTTTTCTATGTAAATCAAATGGCACTTCCCTTCTGGAAAACAAAAACTTGTCTGATTTGTCCACATGTCTCCAGAACTGTAGTACAGCTGCTCTACCAGGTTCTCTCTTCAGTGGCACAGGTTTACAAACGTTCAAGCATAAATGACTCTATTATTGTGAGTTATCAAGTTCGATCCTAGGTGACTGGATACTACAGTAATTTGTGTAGTGACCCACCCATCACAAATCTTGCAGGACCGAAGCCTGGGGAGGACAAATGTCTCTCAAACTGTGAAACCACAGTGAGAAGTGTATGAGAAATGGTACACAACCATTATAAGAGCATAAGTTTTAGGACATAAAGTCTAAAAGTAAGTATTTGGAGATGCAGCTAATGATCGCCTGATGTGGCAAAGTGTTATGCACTGACGTTTCTGAGGGTTTCACAAAGCAACTTCTGCTCGAGTTGAACATATTTTACTCAAGCAAATGCACATTTCACCCATTTTGCGCCACTCACATTTTTGTTGCAAAGAACTCTACCCATTTGTCTCCTGTCATTCATACATTCAGCCTTGCTTGTAAATTTCAAGTACAAAAATTTCCTTAAATGTTTTGCAATTTGAATCATGAATACTGGTCACAGAGTAGGTAAGCTGTTAAAATTTTTTTGACTACAACATAATTTTTACAGATATTTCCAGAGACCCCCAAAATGTTGATGTTGAGGCTTTCAAGGACTTTCATGTCCATCAGCCATCTATCTATCTGTCTGTCTGTCTGCATGTCTGTCTGATAAACTGGCATTCAGTGTAATTACTAGTGAATACAAGTACGATCAAGTACCAGTTTCAGCTCTTCCTATTCAACAAGACAGAAAAGGAGAGAGAGGGAGAAAAAGTATATAGGTGAGGTGGGGCGACAGACAGTAGAGGGAAAGTGAGCGAGACCAGTTCCGTTCGAGCCAAAGAGCACTAAGATGTTCCACTCACGTCCCATAATTGGGTGAGAGGCTTCATTTCACTGCCTGATTTCCTGTCTTTTGACTGGCTTTAATAAGCCCAATGCTTTTAATAGAACACTGAGTACCCACTACTCTAACCCCCACTCCCCTCAAACCAACCCCTCACCCCACCACCCTGCACCCTTGCACGCCTACCTCACACCAAACCTCTCCTCTCACTTTCTCCATCCCTCTTTTCTTCTTCCTTTTTCTCCCACAGATAAAGGAGGAAAGACAGAAAAGGTAGCTTTTGGCTTGCTCGCTTTTGAATACCTGAAACCCGCCCCACTACCACCACCACCACCACCACCACCAGCACCACCACCCCTTATCATTCCAGGATCAGACAGCAAACAGCCATTTTCCTTACTCGATCAGTGCCTTAACAACATCAGAGAGAGAGAGAGAGAGAGAGAGAGAGAATTGAAAGGCATCCTCATAGGCAGATGCCCTGAATGCCTTGGAGGTTTTTTAATGAAACCTTGGTAATGTAAGATACATCTCTGCCTATCCACAGACCTGTTTACCATCTTCCCTTCAAGCCTGAGACGACCAGCGCAGGCACACACACACACACACACACACACACACATGCTCACGCACACAGATAGAGAGAGAGAATAAAGGAGTCGACGAAATGGGACAGCAAATGACTAGATTTCCCCCTTCCGAATGCTGCTTTCATTACCAAGGAAAATATATCAAAAGGTACTTCAGTCCGAAAGGTATTTTAATAATACATTACTTTCCCCATAACTACTCTTAACCTTTAGGTAGAATGCATTTTGGATGAATGCGCCTGTCGAGTTCTGGGTGTTTGGGGTAATGAGAGTTAGGGCTTATTTACCGTTGTCTGTCTGGGGGAAAAAGTCTTATGTCTGCAGCTGTAGGGGGAGCTAGCCTTTAACGCCAGCTACTGATACACAGTCTCCATCAATGTGGCCTTCAACCAGAGGATGGAAACGAGGAGCTTTTTTCAACCTGATCTCTATCTGTATGATAATGCCGATTACCATCAAGCCCATATAATAGAAGCCAATGGGCAGATACCGAAGCCACTGCCCACTGGCTTCTATTGTAATTACGTTTCAAGTCAACAGCTTATCTGTTCTTTTATAAGTGCAGGGAAATGTGTGGAAATGACTATCTATAGTTATCAACTATATGCTACACATAGGTTAGGTAGGGAAGTGGAGGAATATTCTTTTAAGCTTGCTGCAAAGCTCCATGGTAATGTACAAAGGCAATACCACTCCAAACCTTTAAATGTTTGCTGCCTGGTCATTTTCAATTTGTGCCAACATGACCACGATAAACAATGCATCGTTATTGTAAGTTGTTTGGGGGATTTCATTTTTTGGGGTGACGCTTTCCACAACATTGTTGAGCGGCGCTGGAAAATGGACCCGCTAAAAATAAGGGCAGTAGAAGTGATTTTCTCCCTAGGGCGGGCCAGCGGTCTTTCTGTAGGGTGTTCTTCATGTTATTTATGATTATGTACACAGATTATATTTCATCATGATTGTTGAGTCTGAGAGGCTGGCCAATCACTCTCATTCTATCACTTTCTCTCTCCCTCTGTCTCTCTTTCTCTCTCATAAGCCTATGTGCTATCTCCAGGGGTTACGGGTGAAGCAGCAGCTCTTGTGCCTGTGTTAGTGTGTGTGCCTGTGCCGTCTGTTGTTTTGTCGCTCCTTTGGCCTCTTGTATGGATGCTCATTATGTTAGCGCATTGCTCCATGCTCTGGCTGATCTGAAACGGTAATGAGATTCTAGAGTTCTTTTGTATGCTTGCCCAGTGTCTTTGGCTGCCAGGGAACACTCTGTGTCATCCCAGTGGGAACAGGTAAATGACATTGAAAACAGGAAAAAAAAAACGTGCCGTTTCTAAATTTGTGCGTCCTCACACCTCCTTGGTAACTTTGACCAGGCCTTGTGCTCAGGCAGACCAGAGAGACACCAAAGAGCATGGACTCTTTACCCAATATCCAAAACTTTTCACTAGGTCCTGAACAATATAATACATATATTACCATTACTGACATAGATTTCTAAGACCCACACACTCTGTAATTTTCTGGCCCAAAAATATGATTGGCTGAGTCATTTTATAAGCCATTGTAATACTCTTTGTACGTCTATGACCACCTTCAACAACTGAATTCTGTGTTAAAGCACAGTCACTAGAATCCACTGCACAATAAATCATTTTTGACTTTTATTCTGCTCAAATGAACCACTGAGTTAAATGATGAATGACATAAGAACCCAGTTTTATTTATACTAAGGTGCTGATGGCTAATTTCCCTAATGGAAACTAGACTCATCAGCAAGCTAACAAGCTAAACAGCTCTTCCATTACTAGGCTTTGAGCTAAAATACCTAAATAAATAATACAGGATCCAGTAAAAAGTACTTTATACCATATTATAAAATTGCAGTATACACGGATCAGCCATAACATTAAAACCACCTGCCTAATATTGTGTAGGCCCTTATGCTACCTAAATGGTTTGACTGTTATGAACTGTGTGTTCTGACACCTTTCTGTTATAGCCAGAATTCACTTTTTGTGCTTCAGTAGAGCTTCTGTGAGATTGGACCAGATAGCCAAGCCTTTCCTCCTTAATGAGCCTTGGGCTGACTTGGATGACTTGGATTAATGGGTACTAAGTACTGCATACAATGGATGCAGTAGTCTTTGTAGGAACAATCCACAAGACCTGCCTTTTTGGAAATGCTCATCTAGCCATCACAATTTGGCCCTTGTCAAAGTAGCTCAGATCATTACATATACATTATATATACAGATACATATTTTCTTACATATCACAATTTCCCTACATACTTCAAATGTTTGAGGCCTAGTCCACATGTACACAGGTATTTTTCAACAATGGTTTCCTGATTTGGTCTTTAAAAAAATCTCATCCACACAACCACTGTTTAAAAAAAAAGAGCATGTCAAGCCAGCAGTGACATAGCCCTAACTGCACACTGGCCAATAAGGATATTGCAATAAAAGGTTTTTACCCTCTCTGGTAGCCTAACGAGAGTCTCATCCAAAACTGGTGATGTTGGTGACCAGATCAGTGTCTGCATCCCAATAGTTTAATACACCTTCCCTTCCTAAAACATTTTCTTGAAAGAGGAAAATTATCATGAGACCATGTGAAGAAGTGAGGAAAGCAATCTTCATTCCACTGCTGGGACAAAGCCTGAGCCCATAGTACAATGACAAACAGAGGATTTCATCATATGTTATGTTGCCAAAAAACAAAAAAACAAAAAAAAAAACCCAGCCAATTGAGGCTGTGCTTTGCATCATGCAGAACAACATCATTGTGGTAAAATATTGCTTCATTAACTAATAAACTGATAGCAGTATGACTTTCTCAGATTTCTTAAAAACATATTTTATTAAAGGTTTCTACTGCAAGGCGCAGACCTTTACAGTGTACAGATTATTGGTGTACACAGAGTACTCATAATACTTATAATGTGTCATATGTAACCAAATAAGTCTAGTGTGAATGAATCATCCATAGACTTCAGAATAATGAATTATTCCTTATAAGTTGTAATTAATCATTTTGATTTTCATATGTATGGAAAAGTAATAGAAGGTCCATTTCTAACAGGAACAGCTGCATTCATACACAAATGACTTAGTTTTGCCCAAACAGCTTACCTTGATGCATGTGCACACTCAGCTCCCATTTTCCATTGCACACAGCACATAAGCAGTAGGAATACAGAGCACACGTTAAGCAGGTAGAGGACTTTTTCCTGCTTCTCTTGCCAGATCAAAGCTGGTCATGAGATAGTACTCATTGTGCCAGGTACAATTGGCCAAAAAAAAGAGAAACAGGTGAAAAAAAGTGCTGCTTTGGTGTAAGTACCATTTAGTGACCCCTCCCCACCCAGCCCACTCCATTCTCCCTTCAACAGATCATTTTCAATGCGGGAACAAAGCCTGGCACTATTAAAGCGCGTTAATTAAATCCACAGCCAGTGCGAGATGCTTTTCGGTGGCCACTTCAGCTCGCCATCTCTTCAGCCTATTCACGGCCTTCCCCGCACCATTTCCCTTCCTTAGAAAAAGAACAAGTCCCTGTACACGTTAACAGCGAATGAAAGGCCCCACGGCGACGTTAATGGCGATTTTTCAGCCCATGTGGCGCTACGCTAATGGCCAGCGCTAATTACTGAAGTGGCCCAGGCCGTCTGAAAGAGAGAGGGATCGATACAGGACGTGCATGCTTGTGTGGCAGCAGGCCGATGTCACCTCCCCAGACAAGAGGGCATCATTACACAAGAGGCAGCAAAAACGAGAGAGATCCTGCTCTCTCTTTTTGTGGTGCATGTGCATGTTTTTATGTGTAATTCATAGGCCAGTTGAAATGGGGGAGACTGAAGGCCTACAGTGTGGCTAGACAAAAGGTAGAGTGTAAAAGTGTGCAAGCATTAGAAAAGAGGAAGGCAGGGGGGAAATGAAACCTCAATAGAGAGAATATTGAGCTGTTCTTATTGAACTCCATTTGTTCAGAAAGCATTGCTCCGTTTCAGCAAGCGAGAAGCAAATTCCACACAGTGTACACAGGTGGGTTTTCCATTGTACCACACACACTGAGACTGGTGAGTGACCAGAAGGACCGAAAGCTGTTAAAAAAATAGGTAACACTTTATTTGGATGGTCCTTTGTAGATGCTTAACTTGTCATTAAAAGAATATTCCAGCCTTTTTTCACCTAATGTCTTTAGTGTACAGTGGCATGACAAGGTATCTGACATTCTTATTTATTCTAGTTTTGCATGCTTTCATGAGACATCCATCAGATGTGCAGATGTTTTATTGGGTCAGTCAGTAAAAGACCAGGATCATAACAGTAATACAGTAAACAATGACTTCATATGTTAATTTGTTGGCTTGTTCATTCCCAGAGCTCTCCTAGTGCACACTCAGTATTATGTGTAGTGTCCATCAAATTGCTGGTTTAGGCTTAATTAGTCCTTCATTAGATGATATCAGATGCTGCTGATGGAACTTCATACACATTCATGCAATGACTGAAGGCATGGAGGAGAAATCTAGAGCAAAACCTGTGTCTGCTAACCAGCTTACAAAATATAAACTACCTCTTACAAACAAAACACATATTCATTCTTTTCACTGCTTTCCTGTTGGTTTGCATTTATTTTAATATTCACGTGTGTCTTCACTAGCAAAAAAAAACTCACTGCTGAGATATAAATGATAAAAAAATTACATGCAGTCAGTGGTGGCCTAATGATTAGGACATTGCCCTTGGAACCTAAAAGTTGCGGGTCCAAGTCCCGGCCTGGGCACTACTGAGGTACTCTTGAGCAAGGTACAGTCCTGCTACACTGATCCATAAGTGCACGTGTGATGGGTTAAAAGCAGAGGTCACATCTCATTGTGAAATAATGAAAACAGTCCTTTGGCTGCATTTGTGTAATGTGTGAAGGTTTACTTGATGTTTTGGCAGTATTGTTGTAGAATGTTCAATGTTCAGATTACATCCTGAAAAGATGTCATAAAAATCTCTATTCTGGTCTCTATACTCTAGTCTTTTCAGCTTGCAATGGGACTTTTGGACGTAACTTTGCTCATTGAGTTGTCACAATTGGTTTACATTCTAAATGATTGTGTGAAAAATAATTACTCTCTTTGTTACCCCCACTTAATTAGTTAAAACTTTGACAGTGTTTACATACTACATTAAGCAAGAAATTAGGAAAATTCTTTTCCTTAACTAAGAAAAAGAATATGGAGGCTCCTTCAAAGTGAAACATACACACACACACACACACACACACACACACACACACCTGTAGAGGTAAACTGATCTCTTGGTGATTGTATAATTTGGCTAGCAATATCCTGCTCGTCTCCTGCTCCTCCCAGCCTGTGTTCCATGGCTAGTTCCAGGAAGGATCTATTTACCACATTACCTTGTAATGACGATTCATTTCATGAGTTTTCTCCGCCCATCACAAGCCTCACAAGGGCTCCTTTATGGGCCAGTCCAGTTCACTAAAGCTATGGCACAACTCAACACCTCCTCCAAACCAAAGCCCTCGACGGTTGCCATGGACGAACTACTATGCATACTTTCAAAGAGAAAAGAAAGACTCAGAGCGAGAAAGAGAGAGACAGAAAGAAAGAGAGACACAGACGATGGGTATCTACTCTCCTGCTAATGAGCCTTTGATGAGAGTTCCTGACATCCCTGATTTGACGTGATGACAGTGAGCGCTTAAACGACACGAGAGAGCAGAAGGTCCATTGAGTACACACACCCACACACACACACACTGAACAGTCAGACAAAGACATGGATCTTCAGAAATTTCAAAAATTCATACTGTTTCAAATGAGATTTCAAATGATTATGATGATTATTTCTGTTCTCTTTTAACCCTATGGTTACTAACTAGTACTGCATTTCCTTTTCCTTTTACTTAATTAACAATAATCAGTCAATAAGTCTGCAGTGAAAAGAGTTGAGAATTAACACTGTTGTGACATGAATATTTGTCATTGTGAACACACTCAAGCACCACAACGAAATGTGACCTTTGCATTTAACCCATCACACGTACACATATGTGGAGCAGCGGGCAGCTATCAACAGCGCCCAGTGAGAAGTAGCGGGAAGGTACCTTGCTCAAGGGTACCTTAGTGGTGCCTGGGTCAGAACCTACAACCTTCAATTCATGAGGGCAAGATCCTACTCACTAGGCCACTCTGCAAATATGTAAATGTCATTTATTTAAAGGGGAATTCAAAATATTTTCATAAACAAATTCACACACTAGCTTGAAATCCCCCAATCACATCATACCACCATCACTGGGAGAGTGAATTTTAACATGTGCAGTCCCAGCTACAGATGGATGTGACATCACCAGGAATAAGCTTTTCTTTTCAGTAGTAGTGTTAGGAACTGACTGAGGAACTGATGAACTGATCCAGTACCTTTTTTCCCCTTCTTTTTGTTTTTCTTAAGCCACTGCTGTAGTGATGATGTAAATAGAAATTTTCCATAATCTGCTGCATTGAGGTGTTTTTTTTTTAGAAGTTTCAAAAGTACAACAAGAAAAATTCTCAGCAGAAACTTAGAAATTTAGGACTCAGGAGCCATACACTAAAAAAAACAAGATCTTAATAAATATAAAGTTTAAATGAAAATAACATATTTATGCACCACAAACTCAAATGCTCCTTTGTCCAAATAATCAGTTTCGGATTCGAGTCATTTCTTTTACACAATGGTATTTTGATTCTGACAAACACTCTGCTTGGTCCAGCTATTTTTGAAATTAATATTTCCTCAAGTGACATTTTTCTGTGGTCATCCTTCATTGAAAAATAAATAAATAAATCAACAACCCCGTCCCCAAAATTGATCCTACAGTTGTGTTGTCATGGACTTTATTTTTGGTCATTACAGATATTATAAAAGTGCAAAATGATCATCTTACAATAATACGATTTATTGTGTCTCAAACATCACACTAACTTAAACAGATGATTAAGTGGTCTCAAGTGGATTTTTTTTCAGTTTTTGATGGACAGTTTCTAATTTAGCATTTTACAGTGGGACAAAAATAATTGTTCTCTCTGAGCAGTTATTAGGCTTCTAGTCTATTTCTTGCCACTTGGAGCACATTTTACTTTCATGCTTCTGGTCAACCTGAACCTCAAAATTGGCCATTCTTTAACATTGTTAATGTTTCTGGTCATATTCATAATACCATGCTATTAAAAAATACAAAATGCTCTTTTCTCTCTCTTCTATAATATAATGTCTAGCTGTAATTATGTTTGCTTACCTCTAAACTGTCTAAGGAGAGAAACAGCTTTCAAATGTCTTGGTTAACTAAATAGATTTTTTGCCAGGCTAATACTTAAACACTATTTGTGTAAAAAGACAAATAATATGTCAAAACAAGTATATCTGGCTAACTTTAGAGTAGTCCATGACCTTGGTTAGTCAAAACACAGGATTGAGTTGCTGTCTTCCTATCAATGGCACAAACAGACAAAATGAGCTTTATTTCATTTCCATATAAATTGGAAGTACACTTGTGACATAAGCAAGTGCTCAGTCTCAAACAAAGCAATGTGTTTTCATCTTGATACTTGAGCATTGTTCAAAGCACTTTGCTTCAAGCTCCATAAATTAGCTAAACAAAACAAACTTAATAGAATGGATATTCACACTATTGTGCTTTTATTACCCTGCTAATAGATTTTGCCAGTGTCAGAACACTTGAGACAAGAAGGAGGTGAAGGCATCACATAGCAAAGAGAAGTTCATTGGTGTGCAATAAGAGTTTGTTATGTATGCTCACATTTTCTTTTTGCCATCGTCACTTCCTCATCATTGCTTTTGCCCAGTTAAAGCATGAGACCAGATTTGGAGGTCTGCCCTGGGGTTAATAACATTACTGAACCACAGATGGGTCTGAGTCACACAGTATGCCGTGTGCTATAGTGGCTGCACAGGCCCATGATTTTTCACATATTCTCGTTTTAGAACCAACACTTGAATCAGTTTCACATTTAATTATTTATTTTTTTACTTAAACTTTGATCAACCAATGAGATTAATCATATTTTAGATTTCGTAGACAAATAGTAAATGGTATGGCATTTAAAGGTATGTAAAATTTAAACAAAAATCTAATATTCAGATATTTTTTTATCAAAGTTTTTATTTTCCTTGCAAATGTAATTGCATGTGGTGTAATTTGAGTCCAGTGTATTTTCAATACATTTTGTAATATCATGAATGTTTGTAAACTAGTCCTCTCAAATACAATCGGCCATTTGGTGTGGTTTACACATTATTATGTCAAGCAAAGGTACCTGCTAATTAAAACATATAATAACAATATACTTGTTAAATCCAATTCTGCCTGCTAACTAGTTCTCACATGATCACATTAGGCTTCCAAGCTGCAATGGTCAAAATTAGAACATGCATTCTCGGAAAGCAACTACATTTGTTTGAACTGCCACTAATGTAATGTTACTGATAAGCTCAACACATTATGACAAAAACACTAACTGGGAATTCTGTTTTGTCAGCTAATAGATGCCAGAGTGCTGGGACAGAGGAAGAGAGAAAGTCAGGTCAATTAAGCTCTCTTGGTCTCCCAGTTTCAGTTGGCTGTGGCATCACTGGTAAATGATCTTAACAGCAGGGCTAGTTGTAGGTTGAATAAATGTTGGGTTGAATGTGATGAAAATTTTTAATGAACAATGAAATTGTTCAATATAATTTAATATTTTTGAACCCAATGGTTTGTAAACATCCGAATTATGATAATAAGTTATCAACAAAAAATCAAAGGTTTAAATGATGTTATATTGTAGTTATTAAAGTTTTGCATCTTATAACACACATGTATCTGGTCCTGAGAACTGCAATTATCAATGTATAAATGTGTATAAAGGCTTCCATTTAGCTACTGTGCTGCAGTTGTTAAAGTATTTCAATAAAACATCTTTGAGACAAAATTGCAAATGTGTGCCTGATATCTTAAATGTTGGAGAAACTGAAGGTTAAGGCTTATACTGCAGTTTTATGCAATCTATGCATAATTTTTGCAATTGCTGGGGGTGTGGGGGACAGTCTTTTTTTCTTTGAAAGCCTTGTTCAGACCGGCATCTCACATTCTATTTTTAAGCTTATTTGATTTGAACTGGACATAAAATACCACATACTATTTTACCAATACTTTTTCATTTTTCGCAATTCAGCCATAGCAATAGTGATTTCAAATCAGATTTAAAACACATTTCTGTACATGTGACTCTTGTTTTGACCATCTAGATTGGGTTTCATATGTTTTTTCCACCTTTAAGGGGCAAGGGTTCTTCATGTCAGAATGTGCCACACTGAAGTTGGTGCTGCACCACATATTGTTACTTAAACATGAAGCTTTTAACACTTAACAAGCATATTTTACTTTTTATGCTGTAGTTATAGAAATATAGAACATCATTCTGCTAGTTGTAGTGGTTAAGAAACAGTACATAAGTAATAAATGCAACTGGTTCACAAAGTTTGGCCCCTCCCTTACTGATACCATAGCAACCAACAGGAATGCAAGTATGCATATGAATGCAAATGTGACCACAAACAATGCAAATTAGATTGAACTTGAAATCTGAGTCTCAAAATGGGATTTAAGAAATAAATCTGAATTGTGCTGCAGTGTGAACCAAGCTTTCCTGTCTTTTACAAAGACCTCACTAGTTAGTCAGGTGCTGAACATCACAGTGCTGTGGCCTGCCAGGACCATAGAATGACACAAGCTTTATAGATGTCAGTTTTGAACAGAACTACACTGACAGCCACATGAATTCTTCAACTCCAGTAATAACTTGTAATAACTTTTGGATTAAAGACGGCTTGGTTAGACTAGCTGTAAGCACATATTAACAAAAAGCACTGCTGTTCAGAGCAGCATTACAGGCGGATGTTTTCAATGGGCTGCACAGACCACTGGCTCAGAGGCCCCATTGATGGATCTTAGAGCTTCTGGCCGCTTCAATCAAAGCATTGTGCCAACAGCTACCTTCCATTCCAAATCTCTGATCTTCCAAAAGGCCCAAAGAGCTTCGGACTCATGATAAAAATAATCCAGTTGTCATTCAAGGAGATTGCATCAAGACATTAAAGAGCTCTCTTATTTTACTGAGAGTCCACTCAAGTCTGCCTAGAGCATTGTCATATTGATGTAGGAAACTAAATTTGAGTCGATCCCTGCTCTGGAAAATGGACAAAGGATTTGTTAATGCACCTCAAGTGGACGTCCCGAAGGACAGAGCCGAAATGAAAGAACATAAAGATGACACGCAAAACAGAAAACAGATAACGTACAAACAGACACCTTGGTTAAACAAAAAAGGAAAAAGTAAAAAGCAGATAATGACAAATGTATTTCAGAGATGGTTTTAAGAAACGTGTTGGAGGAAGGTCAGGATACAGCAAGCTAAAATTAATTAAGCTGGATCAGACAGATCATACTGTCCTTTTAACTTTTAACTTTCAGAAGGTACATCAAGGCTACCAGAATAAACACTACAGGAGTCTGGCTAGGCCAAGGCTATGACTTAAACTAATCAAACGTCCCATATAAAACCACATTTTTTTATCCCCTGTTCCCCATAAGAGGTCACACATTTTAATCTCTCCCAATTAGCACATTAAACATCAGCTCTAAGTGCTACAGAACAATGGAGGCAGCGAACCTGGAGTAAACGAGCTAGCCGATTTAATTGGTAATTAACGAGTGGTCTAAAGTGCTAGCAGGCACCAGAATTGTAATTCAAAACAAGGGAAAATTAATCACTCTAATTATTCACAGAGAAATGTATTCATTAGCATAATTGAGGCTGGTAGGTTTAAAGGCCACTCCATTGCTGGGGCATGAGCTCAGTCACTCACAAACACACTTTATTATTTTTTATTAATCACTTCACTTCATTATTCAATAATCTAGACATCAGCCTAGAGTTTTTGCAGTGTTACGTTCAAAGGCTGGGAACAGAAAAGATAAGGGGGGGAAGGGGTATTAAATTATCTACTTCACCAGCAAGGACATATAAAGAAACTTGAAGCACACAGCGTAATATGTTGTAGTGGGTTTTAATGGCTGGCAGTGTTGTTGGGGTACTACCTAGCACTAGCAACTAAGCTCAGCGTCAACCTCAAATAACAGGAGCCTGAAATCTGCAGCGTTTCATACTCCATCTTTTTAATTTTCGACCAGTTTAAGTTCCATCACCGACAACATGGTGTGAAGCATTTGTTATGGCTGCTAACATCATTCTTGCCTAGCGAGAATGTATCTGTTTCTCTCATAGCATCTGTTGCCTGCGCGAGGGGAGCAACATTAGTGCGTTAAGCCCTGGCACATTACGGCCCTCCCAAAAGAACTTTCCAGATGGGTTTCGTTCTAATGGCGTCATTATACGCTAAATTAAAAAAAGGTGGCGCAAATGGAAAATGTAAAATTTAAATTACTTGGAACAAGCGCCATTGCTCAAGCACCAGCAGTCGTCCGCAGTCGATGCAGACGCGCTAAATGGGGTCGTAGCTAGCGCACAGAGAGTTAATGACATACACATAAAATAATCATGAAGGAATGGATGGTAAAGTAGGGTGGCAGTACGTAGCACAATCCATTATGTGGAATACGGCAGCATGTCCAGGAAACGGAATGGTTTGTTTTAAAATAAGCCGCCAAGTGTTGGCAATAAGGCAGGAACTCTTCACATTTGCCGTCTGTGCAAGATAAAGAAAAGAAGGGAAGTAAGCAGTACTTCCTGTAGGCCTAATTTTCAAGATGAACCACTGAAAAGAAGCAGTTATGACAATGAGGATTGTTAGATGGGAAGCACTGCATGAATTTCACTCACATTAAGCTAATTGAATGAAAAAAATTAACAAAATTAAAAATTATTCTTTTTTTTACACCTTGTGTGTATATTTCTCTTTTTTCTCCACATTCTTCCTTAGACTCACTGGGCCTCCCGAATATTTTTCTTAAATTTCTTTTGGAAAAAGGTCAATCTATGTCCATTTGATCTTGTACTGAACTCATAGGTCATGTGATATTACTGTTTTAAGAAGAAATTTCAGATTTAAAAAAAATTTAACATTACCAATTATTGCAGACTAATACTCCTAAGCTTAAAACACCAATAAACTAAAACAAATGTGTGCAAGTGCAATCTGCCACAATACACAACTAACAAGGATCAAACATGCCTAAACAACAGTTGATAAGATACCCACTTTGTTTACTCACACAACTGCACATGACAGACTAATGAATGGATTTAATTCTGTGAGCCATTTCTCATAAGTATGTGATTGTGGTTCTTCTTTAATGAAGTCCTTTGAGCAAACAATGAAGAACAAAAAGGCAAAATTAATAACTATTTAAAAAACAATAAATAAAAAAATTAATCGATTAGCCCTAGTACGGACCCTCAGCCATCAGTGTATCACAACACTTACAATTTTACATATTTATATTGTTATGTTCATATTTTTAACACAAAATTACAAAATTAAAAAGAAAGACTTTGTCTTTAGAGCTACAAATGCACAAAAAGCACAAACTTAAACCCACAATACAGAATATTAATAAAAATTAATTCTTTTAAATAAAGCAACAAACTGGCATTTGTCAAAGTTGACATGAATCTGAATATTAAATGTTGCTTTGTTTGCTTTATTTTTACTCGTTTAAATGTATTTTATTTATTTTGTGTTTGAAGGCTACTCTAAAGGTACTAGTACACATGAGCCCTAAAAGATTGTCCCTGATCATGATTTGTCCCTGCTGCTTATACAAGCAGTTCCTAATAAACTGGCAATTCAGTGTGTGATGTAGTTTGAAAGAGGGATAATCAGCCAAGAGAGAAAAGTGAAAAAATATGAGCCAGTGGGAGTTCCCCAGGTCATGACCCTGACTGAAACCTTGTGGCCCCACGTCTGGACACTGGCGGATATTCATAGCCCTAACTCTTGACCTCTTTGGTCAGTTGTCAGTCCTTGTATTCCTTAATGACATTGACCAGCTCTTCTGATCAATGACCACCATGTTCATAATTTTCTAAAATTTCAAAGTAAAGGCCCACATTAAAATCATGAAAGCTTTATGAAAATCTATTAGGCCACTTCATTCAGTAAAATCACAGATTATCTTTACGCTACATCCATGTAAAGTCTGAGGAACAACAGAAAGATGGTGAAGCACTTATTGTGAACCACGGCAGTGTTTGGAAAGCTTTCGCCTGTATTCTCCTGAAAGCATTTTCCCTTCATTGCGAACAGCTATCAAACATAAGAGGTATTTTTTATATTTTCCAGGCTACAGGAAGGACTGAGTGTTCTGGATTAGAGGGTCAGTGGCTCTTATCTTATGGAGAGGAGAGAGGGGGAGAGAGAGAGAGAGAGAGAGAGAGAGAGAGAGAGAGAATATCAGGGCGGCAGACAGATAGACATGGATAGACAACTATCAAGAGTGTGAGCGTGTGAGCTAGCACTATGCCCTTGTAATTAAAAAGAGAGAGGCGGCAGAAACGGCATTATGAAAACAAGCTCTCCTAAAGCCATTTAAAGTGACTTATCCCAAACACAGCCAGAGGCTAATGCAACTGAGCAACTCTTCTCTGCATAATTACAAGCCCTATTCCATTTCAGCTGACAACAGGAGGCAATGAGTCTCCGTTTGAACAGGTTACAGCGTATTTTTGTTTGTTTGCCTGCTGGCTCATGTCACAATGTAGTGCAGTGTACTTTCTTGGGTAAACATAGCAAAGAAGTAATGGAAGCTTATGTATTAAGCATCATGCTAAGTCATCATATACTCAGCCTATGTCTCATTGTTAAATGGTAGATGTCCTTAATTTTTTAACATTTTTGCTACTGAAAGAATACCTCAATCATTAAAACCACTGAGAGTGAAGAGAATAACACTGTCTAAGTAACTTGTTATTATGACACCTGACAGGATGATGGGGTATATTAGTCAGCAAGTGAACAGCCAATCCTTGAAGCTAATGTGCGTAAAAATGGGCGAGCATAAGGATCAGAGCCACAAGATTTATCAAAAATAACAGGTTCTGTGGAGTGTTCCAGGTTTGCAGTTGTTAATATCTACCATAAGTGATCTGAGGAAGATCAACTGGTGACAGGGTCTTACTGATGAGTTATCCCTTCTGGTCAACACTTTCTACTGCAGTGCAGAAAGTTAATGCTGGTTTTGATAGAAAGGTGTCACATACCATGGTCAGAGCTGTTTTGGTAGTATGGGGAGACCTACTCAATATTTGGTAATATTAGGTTTTGTTATATTATAGCTGAAAAATAATCCCATTCAATCTTGTAAAAAATATAGCCTAAAATAAAGCACACTTTCACTGTTTGATGTTGGCTGTGTATTTATTCTTATGGTGTAGTGGAGTGGTGAAGTGTTTGAGTACTTTGAACATTCTAGCATACAGGAAAAAAATGTATGGGAGATAAAAAATTCTGCTGCTTAGCTTATATATATAGACTGCATGCCATGGGAAGGGAATAGCAATGTTTTGAAATTTTAACATTAGGGACTTTTACATCAATGGCATTAATGCTGTAACCATGACTTAACACAATGGAGTGTCTTTGCTTAGCACATATGATTTAAAAAGTGATGAAAACCCCTCTTTCCTGTATTGTCCTTTTAAATCATCTCAAACAGACTTGCGTTTGCTAAAATGTATCAGTGTATTAAATTAATTCAATGAGAAACAGAATATCAAATCAGGCGACACTGCATTAAAACAAGTCATTCCAAAATTAATTTAGCTTAGTAAGCAAAGCAGTCGTTCAAAAAGGATGACTCAAGTGTTTTTTTTTCAAAGTTTACCTGTGGTTAAAAGTTGTACTGTTCTTTTAAATCATTTGAAACAGACATGTGTTTGTGACCCTCCTGGTAGTACTTCTCCTCAGACACACTTCCTAAACCCTGCAATTAACAAGTGAGTTGAAACAGGTGGGTCTGAGCAGAAAAGTCACCCAACTGTGCTGGAAACTAGACCTCCAATACCAGATTGCACCTGCAATAAAACAGAGGGTTAAATGAACCAACTTTGTTGCTTAGCTAAAAACAGTAGCACCAGTCACCCAGAAGCTTGATGTTTGTTCATTATTATAGGTAATAAGATGTCGACTTTTACATATAT
>JBBPDA010000001.1:40056397-40069735 GCA_037974385.1 Arnoldichthys spilopterus
CCAAATACATGCTTGAAATTACTGGTAAAAAAAAAATAGCATACACCGTTTGTAGATTTCATTCTTTATCATCTAAACATTTGCCTGTGTTTACTGAAGGGCAGGACATTCCATAATGCAGTCACCACGCTAAGCTAATAATAGACATTCATTTTTCTACCAGTGAACCTCCTCCTTTTGTAATGTCTCTGGTGTTTTGCAGTGAAGCTACAAAGGCTAATGTAGCTATAGTGAAGAAAGCTTGTATAAATCAATACTATGCAAACTATGTGTACATCATTGCATGCTTCTCTTGAACTACAATGACCAGTCTAAATAGATTAAAAACTTGACACTGTAGGACATATTGTTCTATGAAATGAACTGCTGCAAACACTTAGCTAAAAGGTTTAAAAGCAGACATCATGAAGCTTTAATGGTGTCATACAGGGTCAGAAACCACACAGCCAAGTCGGATTAAGATTTTTTCAGAACTTGACACAATCTGAAGAAAATGTGGTGTTTTCGGGTTGATGCTTACTGGTGAGATATGAGAATTCATTGCTCCAGTGCAAAACTAAAGAAACTATCTTCATACACTAGACTTTACCCATAACATTTAGGGTAAGGGAGAAATTGGTTAAGCTGATAGAGAGTTGAACAACTCTTCCTTTAAAACCTGTGGCTCTATAACACCACATATGTTGCAACTGATAGTTCAGGAGTCTGGCCAAAACCCAAAAGTATTCAGTTCTCTTGTCACAGGCCATAATGGCATTTCTTGGAACTGTTTTCTGAGAATTTTCTGCTCCTTGTGAGAAAGAGCTCACCTCAGGAGGAACTTGGCAGCAAGAGCTACAGCCCAGCAAGACCACAAAGAAAAGGCCGTTCCCATGTCCAATACAGTTTGTTCTCAAACTGCAAAGAAAAACTTTTAGAAAAGAAAAACTCAAGCCTCAGTCAAAACTCCATACAGACTGCACAGGGTGGATTTGCAGCATGACCATTACAAATGAATCACCCATAAGTCAGGTATAACAGGTAAACCTGTGTGTGCCAGTCACATAAATCACAATATATATGTGCACACACAAGCCTGGGGCTAGTTGTTGCTGGTCGCCCACTGTTTCCTGGACTCATTCTGAGCACCAGTGAATATTGGGGTGCATTCCGCAGTGCAAAAACAACACCAGAGGGGTTCCCCACTTCAACAACCTATCCATTATAATGCGTACAAATACATCATGGCGTAATGCGAAAACACCAAGACAACAACATATATCCTTCACCCTCTAGACACACCCCCTGACAGAAAGGGTGCTTGTGTGACAAATGGTTAAGACTGGTAGCTTAATGGAGAACACAGATATATGGAATCAACCTGCTCTCGTTCAATGCATTTTTTATGATCTGCCTATGCTAGCTACATCAACTCAATTATACATCATGATCTAACTGATCTATCCATGCTCTGCCCAGTCACAGCAACAAAATAACCTCAAAATTCAGAAACATGTAAGAGGACCTTATTAATTTCATTTAGGTCACACATTTAGGTTTTGGTATCAGATATAGTTTTCTGGTTGTGTAAATGAGCAAACACTGGTGGTGAATTAAATGTTAAATTTTCAAAACCTTGATAACTTAAAACACATAGTCCAGCTTAGTCACATAGCATTTAAACCTGGGCCTGATATCCACATTTTGTGCTGTTTCTTATGTAGGAAATCTTTGGAGCAATGGTTTTAGGTCTCAAAAGGCATGTTGTTGAGAGACAGCAGTAGCAGCTGTAGAAGTTTAACTTCAAAAAACTCTGTCGTCATAGTAAAACAACTGTGAACACACTCAAACACCACAACAAAATGTGACCTCTTGCTCAAGGGTACCTCAGTAGTGCCCGGGCCGGGTGTAAGGATCTGAGCCACTTTGACAAGGGCCTTATTTTGAAGGCTAGATGACCGGGAAAAGATCTTGGATTGTGGAGTGTTTCATCAGTAGTGAGTACCTTCCAAAAGTGATCCAAGGAAGGACAACTGGTTAATCGGTGCCAGGGTTATGGGTCCCCAAAACTCACTGATGCATTTGGACAATGAAAGCTAGCCTCTGTGATTCAGTCCCAAAGAAGAGCTCCTGTTGCACAAAATGTTAATGCTGGTTATCACAGAAAGGTGTCAGAACACATGTGGCTGCATGATGAGGATTTACTTAATATTAAGCAGATGGTAATAATTGTTATAATATTTATGTATTAATATCTATCTATACTGCTAAGACATAGCAGGATCATTATCTTAAAGGACATTCCTATTTTCCACTAACAAGCTGGAGACAAAAGAATACAGACAATCTAAAATACACATTTCTATGGGAACTGTACCTTATTTTGTATTTTATTTTTCTGCTAAACTTGGTCTGGGGCCTAACACGGTGTAATTTAACGCAGCAGTAAGAGTGAGCTTGGGTGAACTGTTGTTGTTTGAGGGCAGTTTGATAAAGTGTCTGTGAGTGAATGGAAGAGTAAGGCATCCAGACCGGCTGGCAGACACAGGGAGCTTCACATTACTGGTTCTATTGTATTTCAGCCATTTTTGGGCGATATTTGATCCTATCAAAGAAGCACCTCGACAAACAAATTGGAGATTAACAAGGCTGGTGATAATATATAGGTGTGTGTGTGTGTGTGTGTGTGTGTGAGTGTGTGTCAGAAGTCATTTCTTTCATATGAAGTCAAAAAGAGAACAGGTTTCCACACCTGGCAACTCTTCCTTTAGTAAAGTGTGTTTATCTTATATGCAGGGGGAAATGCTTTAAAAATCAGAGAAAACTCTGATAGTAAGACTGGTAAATTATTTACCAATAAAATCATAAGAAGTTAAGTGAAAGTCTTAAGTAATGGTCATAAGTTTTATGTGAAAGTACTATGTAAATGTAATAGAAAAAGGTACTACTAACTCAAGGTATTAAATAAAAGTTATAAAAAAAGGTACTAAACAAGATGAAAAAGTCATAAAAATATATACTTATTGAAGGTAAGAAAAGGGCTTTCAAGTTAAGGCACTAAAAAGTACTATCCATGATATTAAGTGAAGGTACTATGTAAAGATTCCAGTGAAAACACCAAATAAAGGTCCTGTGAAAAGGAACACAACTGGGATACTATGCAAAGATCACAAGAAAAGGTACTAAATGAAAGGTCGCATGTAAAGATTTTAAGAAAAAGTACAAAACAAAGGTTATAAGAAAAAGGGCCAGAAAAAAGGTACTAAGTACTCTGTACAAGTTATTCAAACTATGCCCGAATAATCGAAAAGATTATAGGAATAGGTAATAAGTAAAGGTATTAAAGACCAGAAAACATACTAAGTAAGGGCCAAAAGTATTCAGTAGTAGTGAGTTACTACAATTATTACTAAATTACTATATAAGTAATACTAAATAATTATATTACTAATGTTTTGTAATGCACATTTATGCACAAGCACAGTCTAACCAACTTGTCATTTAACTAGTGAAAAAGGATAGACATGGATCCAATGTCATTCTCTGGGGCGTGGTGTGTGTCACCTCACTAAAGAGCCATGGTAATGGATGTGTGTGAGGTCAGGTACTACAGTGTGACTTGCACTTCATCACATACATGGGCCTCTTTAGATCACCTGTACATGAGAAAGGGGGGTTCCAACCTCCCTCAGATACAGACATTGAGGTTTCATTTTCCTTTTTTTTCTTTCTAGGCCCAAGTGGCAAGAACACCATAGCAATAGAAAACTCATTTAAATTCATTTTTCTGAATTTGTGATTATATTGTATATGATCTGATATTTGTATTTTCATACAGCATGAACTTCAAGGTTATTAAGATACATTACGCATGTCTTGAACCTCAGAGTGGGTTGAGGGCTCCATTATTGATACTCCCATACTTTCTCACTGTCTTTTAGCCCCACATCTGGCTTTTCTATCCTAAGGCCACTTTGCCATGGTGATGTTGTGCTTGGTCCTCTCACTGGTCACTTTCTCTCCCTCTGGAATGTGGAACACCATTGTGACACGGTGCCCCAACAATTCTGACAGACAAGCGAGAGGTCTCCTCTTACTAAAGGCAGGGGTATGCATGCCTTTGTTTGGCTTCCTGCCCTCACCTTTTGCTCCAGTTCAGTGAGAAAGAGAGAACAGAGATAGAGGGAGGTAGAGGGGAGCAAAGAAAGAGTAGATTATCTGAGTTCCCAACATGGAGGGGTCTCTGGTTACCCTGCTATTGGGCTCATGCCCTACAGAACACCTGTGTCTGACAGAAAGGGAGAGAGAGAGCATTCAAACAGTCTAACATGCAGTGCAGTGTACTGTATGAGCAGAACGTCCAGTTTTAGTGCAGTTTGACTATGACGTGTTGTCCAGTAGGAGCTGATTGAGTGACTGAGTAGATCAGAGAAAGTATATTATATATATTGTATCCAAAGCCCACAATCAATCAATCAGTCAATCAATTAATCAATCAATTATAACAGAACAAGTGCAGCTTAAGTAATTCTCTGCATTGCTAGGTTGTTAGATGGCTAGACAGTATTATTAGTTTTAAATGGTTTCTAGGTTGTTTCTAGATAGTTGCTATAGTGTTTTAAGAGGTTACTTAGCTGTCTTACCAAATATGCATCAACAAGGACATGAAATGTACTGTCAGTCATGCAGATTGCAGAGCTGATCTTAGAATACAGTGGTGCTATTTTGTACTTCACACAGGTTTTGCGGTGCACTGGGAATGAAAGCTAACCCACCATCCATTTTCAGTCACCTTGCTTTCTTATTGTCCAAAAGTGACGGACACATTTTTTTCTCTCCCAGAGACACACCCTCTTCAGGTTATCCAGGTGATGCGAGTGACGAAACCCAAGATGGTCGTGTGAGGTTTCAGATATGAGCTCATGAGACATTCTTTCCTTCTCCTCCACTCATTATACTAAATAAAGACAACTGTCAGTGCTTAACGTACGAGTGATGTAACCAGATCTGATTAGCATCTTTTAGATCACTACATTTCAAATCCATCAGCCAGTTTTTCAGGCCCTTCTTTAACAATAGACACCACCACCCCCTATTAGAATACACACTCACAGACACACACACACATACACACACACACACTGGACACAGTACCCATACTGGTATTGTGATTCACCTTACAAAATATAGTGAATCAATGGTGAATCAATAAGGGGACATGGTGAAAGGTGCACCTGCTTTAATTTTACTACTATTTGTTGGGTTGGATGAATGCCTTGACTTATCAAAACACCCAGAGAAACACTCATCTGGATCTGTGATTGTCACAGCAGACAGTAAGAAACAAAACAAAGCAAACTAAAAAAAACTCACTATGATTGGTAAGAGGGCTCATTTGCATATTGCAATGTTCTGTGATATCCTAAGATGAAATGTTATGGCCTCCAAGGCCATTAGAAAAGCCATAATAATTTCAGGAAAACAAAATCTATAATTTTGGCTTAGTTTTGTTTCAGTATTCATGTTTGATTTTAAACCAGGCAAAAACTAATAATATTCCATAATTAACATTTTTTTGTAAACAACAGGGTTAAATTCTTATAATGCTCAACAAAAATGACCCAATCAGAATTTTTTTATCTGTGGAATCAAGGTACGTATAGTTAACTTTAACTCTCCCATTGGTTAGGCCAATTGATAGATAGATTCAATAGATTGAAGGCCTGAAGGCCTAACATGTCTGGTTTACCAGCAGCATAATTAAGAAGTGACAGTGGAGCTAACCGCTCACACTTTGATCTTCAATGGATGGAAAAAATGTCACTCAAGGCCTAAATCTTAATGTTTTAAAGTTTAAAGTTAAAATGTTTTAGGCTTTGATGTCCTTCAGACATATTACAATGACCCCCAGTCACTGCACAATATCGAAAAACATGGGCTTGTAGTTGTCTTAGATCATAAAATATTAATTTAAAATGTGTGTTTAGGGTGTTTGAATTCCTCTGATGGGTGGTTTGCCACCTTTGAGGCTAATGTAGTCAAATCTCCACTGTACAGACAATAGTACACTGATTTAGATGTCACTTACTGCTAACACAAGAAGTAGCTTAACCAGTTTCTGTCAGTCAGTAAACAGCAGCGGCTCTCTGACATCCATGGTTAACCTAGAATCACCAAAATGTTCATAAGCAATGTCATTAGCTTATTGCTAATATTGGTAGCTTAAAGCATTAGTGTAGTGATGTTTCATCTTTTTTAGACCTTGTTTTGACCATTATGGTCTGAACTGAGAGCCTAGGTCTAATAGTCAGAGCCCTAGCACACAGGCACATACACAAACCAATTTATTTAATAAACAAAGTTAGGGTAATGCCCAAACGGTTTGTGTGTGTGTATGGTTTCACACCTTCATAATGTAGCACTTTGTGTTGGGGGAGAATGTGTCATTACCTGCATGTTCGCTATTCAATCCCCACAGCCCTCTGCTTGTTCACCCCCCCCCCCCACACACACACACACAATAGCAACATTAACACACTACACACTACTCACCTGCAGCCAAAAGGGCTCCATTACAGGTGAGTCCCACACTACAGGCACCACAGTGGAAGGGATGTGTGTAAAACAACAGAGAGAGAGACAGAGAGAGGGAGAGAGAGAGAGAGAAATGAATTTTTACAGTGCAGCATTTAAAGGTTTCACTTTACCATTTACTTTTTTTTCTGAATACTTACATAGTTAAGATGTCTGAGTGGTTTGGTGTGAAATGACCTTTTCTGGATAAACTTGAGTCCGAATTGTCCACAGAGGTAATGATAAGAACCAGATGTCTGAAGATTTTAGTATCTTTAAAAGCCCCCCTCCCAGAAAGCAAGAAATGGTTTCATATATGCGGGCTGATTTTTAAGCTGTACATTTAAATCGATATTTTACTGTGAAAAACCAGTTTGCAGTTTTAATGACAGTTCCAATTTAACTCTGATTTGTTTCCTTTGAGTAACTTAAAGTAACAGTGGAAAATAAAATTCACACTACTTTATCCTTCAAATAATCAGCCAAGACATGTTCCGTGTCTGAAGTTTGATCCTTTGGTTTTGCTCCTGCACATGACTAAATACTTTTCAAAAAAACTAAAAGCCTCCACCTTAAATTTAGGGGGTTTCTGGTAAAATTATTTAAACATGATTCTTATATCCTGTAAACCCACCCCTGATTCTAACTCTGGGTTACCTCCCGGGTTGAAAAGATGTTTGTGGTGATGCTTTGGATTCAAATGACACTTTAGTGAATTAGGACAATAGGATTGGTTAATGTTATTTCTCCCCACCCCAAAATTGCAGTATGGCTATGTGGTCAAAGGTTTTGAGAATGACACAAGTATTGATTTTTACAAAGTTCGGAACTTTTTGTCAGATGTTTCTATAGTATACTAAAGTATAATTACATGCATTTTATGGATTTCTTTGACAATTACATTACGTTTATGCAGAGACTCAATATTTGCAGTGTTGACTCTTCTTTTTCAAGACCTCTGCAATTCACCCTGGCATGTAGTCCCTCAACTTCTGGCCCAAATCCTGGCTGATGGTTGGCCATTCTTGCATAATCAATGCTTGGAGTTTGTCAGAATGTGTGGGTTTTTGTTTGTTCATCTGCTTCTTGAGGACTGACCACAAGTTCTTAATGGGGTTAAGGTTTGGGGAGTTTTCTAGCTATGAACCCAAAATTTCGATGTTATGTTCCCCAAGTTACTTAGTTATTACTCTTATCCTATGGCATAGTGATCAATCATGCTGAAAAGGGCATTGTTCTTAACCAAACTGTTCTTGAATTGTTCTTTATTTATGGCTGTGTTCTTAGGCAAAATTATGAGTGAGCCCACTCCCTTGGCTAAAAAGCAACCCCACACATGAATGGCCATCCTCCAGAAGTCTTCGCCTCATGCATGTGTTTCCTTGTAGGTAACCATGGTTAACAGTGGAAGAACAATAATTTTAAGCACCACCCTCATTTTAAAGCATCCAGTCTGCTATTATTACTCAGTCACCATGATAGAGTGATCTCCAGTCTTGTCTTCACTAATACTTTTACCTGTGAGAATCACTGAAATAATGTCAGAAGGTCCTTTTGTGGAAGGGCTGAAAAGTGTGAAGTTTTTTTAGGATTAAGTTAATTTCCATGGCAAAGAGACAATCAATTGCAATTCATCTGATCACTCTTCATAACATTCTGGAGTATATGCAAATTATCATCATCAGAACTAAGGCAGCAAACTTTGTTAAAATTAATATTTGTGTCAGTCTCAAAACGTTTGGCTACAACAAACCCTATTTCTGGATTTTTTCATAAAGTACAGTAAAAACAAGAATATATGATTGACTAACATTCTTTAACTTTTATTTTACCAATGCGGTGTGTTCTCCTGGAAATTCCATGGTTATTTCAGCAAGAGTATTTGTGTCCAGATCTGTGTCTTATTGAAAATGTGTGAGAGAGGAGAAACAGACAATGGCCACCACAGACTTTTGAGCAGCTGAAGTCTTGTAGAAAGCAATAATGGGCAAAAATTCCTCTTTTAGAACTGCAACAGTTCAAACAAGTTTAAATAAAAGAAAAAGTGATGTAACACAATGGTGTGCCTCTGTTCCCACTTCGAGTGTGTTGCTGGTGTCAAATTTTAAATTTGTTTAATTAATTTAAATTAATCATTTAAAATATTGGAAATCTTTTCTTTGAACTTTTATCATTTAAATAAATGCTCAAGAGAGTTAACAAATCACATATTATTGTTTTTATTGCATTTTATGTAAAATGGGGTTTATATACAGCAATAACAATGAGCACAATGTTTCTTGGTTCTTGAAAGCTTTTGAGGTTTTTTTTGTAACTGAATTTTTAGTAGTATGAAAAAAACCCACATTTACTCAATCCAACAAGACATATTTGTTTTTTTAGTTTTGTTCCAGAGCAAAAAGGCTAATGTAGTTTAAGAGTAACCAAGGCACATATGTCACCAATGAGCAATGCTTAGCTAATTAGTATCATTATCATCACACCTGTCTCAAAAAGTTGTTAAGCAATCTCAAATAGTTTTATACTATATATAGTATACTTTTGTCAGTTTACAGGCAACATTACATATCATACAGAGCCAGAAAGCACATAAACAAAAAGTCTCAGATTATCCATAAAACCTGGATTGAGATGAAAGTGTGATGTTTTCGACATCCAATTTGCACAATGCTAATTAATTAAGTGTATTCTTCCATTAGCTACATTGGGATCTTCATACACCAAACATACCTTGGCTAACTGACCTCACCTGTGGGCCAGTCTGTAATAGATGTAAAGAATGTGCAAATTTAGCCAGCCAACCACTGACTACACTGTGTCGAGGCTTCACAGTCAATCTTACCATTGCAGTTTTGTTCGAGCTGAATGCTTTGGTTAAGTCAGGACCTTAAAACATGCGACAGCAAACATGCCTGATCCAATTCAAATTTACGTCTCATGACAGCTTTTATCAGCAGCTAGCTGCAGGTCAGACCTCAATCACAGCTTGTGTTCAGGAGAGGTCTCTGTAGTGGGCAAAAAAACCTGCAATAAGCAGCGCACAAGCCATCGTCTGCTCCGTGGCCGACAGGAAACCATTACGGGCAGCCCAATTACCATTCTCATCCATCCCCACATAGCCCAACTACACACTCTAATCTGGTTAAGTGCATGTCCCTGCGAGAGCATTAAATATGAATCTCTCTCTCTCTCTCTCTCTTTTTCAATGAGGTTCGCTTTTTTCCCCCTACCTATTTGCCCCATTTTTTTTCTTGCAGACCCATCTTGAGAGCACAATTTAGGGTTGATTTAATTTGTTCTTCACAAACATTTCTAACGATATTACCCAATAGCGCATATACTGCAAGCCTCTCTCTCTCTTGTTCTCTCTCTCTCTTGTTCCATTAGCCAGTAAATCGCGTTTAAAGACTATATTGATGCTGGATGTCATTATGGGTGATTATCAAAACAACGGACAATGGGGAAAAGTGTCTGCTAACTGGTTTAGCAATAATTTCAGCAGACTACGCCAGATGGGAATGCAACGAATTACAAATCAAGCATTTCATAAGCGAATGTACCATATGCGAATGACCCATAATGCAGGGCCAGGGCAGGTGGCACCTACTGAAGTACTACTGAAGATGCTGTTTTAACATTAGCACTGGCACACTGAAGGAACATTTTATGTTACAGTGACCTTACAGTCTTGTGCAGGTCTGGCTAGTTTCAGTAGCTTATTATTATTATCATTTTCCATCCGTTTATCTGTCATTATTAAAGGAAAGCTTTCTCTATCTGAAATGATTCGTACATTTTCACATATTAACCAAAGCTGTCATGAATGGAGGTGAGTCTGGAAACCAGTGTGGTTACCAAAGAGTCTTTATTTGCAAAAACCAGCAACACAGGAACCAGCGCTCGGTAGGTGAAAGCCACAAGGGGCGCTCAGTAGCAACTGCCCTCGCTGGAGCTAGGCTCAGCTCAGTTCGTGCAAAGTTCGATACTGTATCCTATAATGCTAACGCTTGGCTAAGCGCTTTCTAAGCAGCACCAACTTGGTGCTGTGCGTTCAATACTGACCCTACAATCGTCGCCTTTTGACAGCACACAACAAGTATTCTCCGTGCTCTCCCCGTGTCCCGGCCCTGCCTATATTGCTAGGTGATGGGGGGGCTAACTAGCTGCACCTGGATTAGGTTGGGCCAGTTAGTACTCGGGGGATAGAGACCGGCGCTGGCCGCTAGGTGGCGGTAGCCCCCCCTCTACTGCAGGGGGTCTTACCTGTTCCCTTACAAAAACATTAAAATCACTGACAGATGAAATGTATAGCTTTAATGTCTCCTTATCTTGTTACAATAGCACCGGCCATGGAGTGGGATATATTAGGCAGCAAGTGAATGGTCAGTTCTTGAAGTTTGCAACAGGGAAAATGGGTGAGAGCAAAATAATCTAAGCAGCTTTGACAAAGACTCACTGATGCAGGTAGTGAGCAAAAAGCAAACTTAAGGCTGGCTATGATAGAAAGGTTTAATGTTATGGCTATGTAATATTGGGCTATTGTTCATGAAAAATACATACAAATATACAACAAATAAGGCCGTGGCATTTTCCACAAACATTTATGAAAAGATAAAGTAAAAATACTTTGTAGGTTTCACATGAAACTGCCAATTTTGTGCAAATAATTCTGACTTTGATGTATTGAATGTGTACATTTTTACTTCATCAAGAAAACGTCTTTTGACCAGGGGTCCCAAAATTTTGCACACATCATGTATGACCCCTTTCCCTGACACTGTATAAAAAAGAATAAACCTTTGTACGTCTGTGTGTCTGGCTCTTCAGACAGAAGCCTTTGTTGTGATTTATTCAGAGTAGAAGAGCAGTGACAGTAACAGAGGAGAGCGGCTCATCTGCATAGCTTGCTTGCAGCTGTCAGCGAGAAGTTCATTAGACTGATAGTGCGATTAACCCTGAAACTGTGCGCAAAGAGTGTGTGAAATGGGTTTTTGTGGGCAAGTGTGTGTGTATGCATCCACTCAGTGAGATCAGGCCTCTCGAAGTGTCTGTCTCCTCAAGAGAGAAATGTTATATTTCATTTCCAGCATGTCATTAGTCAATGTCAGAGTAGGGTCTATGGGCATTACACAGTGAGACTGGGAGCAGCTGGGGATGGGTGTGGCTATATCTGTAACTATAAAGATATGTGCTTATCTGTAGCTATATGTATGTTCACAGTGGGAAATGTGCCAGGATGTAGTAGGGGTGTGTAGTATGTTGTCAGTATTGCAATCACTGTCATTGCATGCTTGTATGTATTACTATTTACACATCATGTGAAAAAATAAGTAGAGCCCATGGAAATTTTTTTTTTTTTCAACATATTTGAACAAGTCAACATTTCACCCTCTTTGATACAGTGCCTACATGTAATGATGACACTTCACCAAATGACACATAAAATTGACATTTTGTCTCTGTCATAATTAAAATAAATAAAGCCAGCAGTTGCATGGAAAGGTTAGTACACCCTAACATAAACCACACTTTCTAGTCCTTAAAATTCAGAAGAATCAGGTGTTCCAGATTAGGTGCCATTAATTAGAACTTCCTGCAGGTGCAATCAGGGCCGGATCAAGGAGGATGGGGGCCCCTGGGCAAATGCATTTTCGGGGCCCTATTTATGGAAAAATATTTTAAATGCACAAGATGTTGCAAGTGTTTACACATCAAGTTTAATGGCTCAGAGTCATGAAATAAAGTTAATGACTACTACAGAATTTGTTAGCTTATAAGAGAAAAGGTCTCTGTTCTATCAAAAGCTTAAATCATTCTGCATTTCATTACACTTTTTTACACAGTATTTGTTTTTCATGTTGAGTGAAATTATAATGGAACATGCATGTAAAAACAGTATAATAGCAAGCCCCCCCCAAAAAAAACAAAAAAAACCAAAAAAAAACAGACAGCATTGTTGCAATCTTTTTAAAGCAGTATGAAAGGCACATTACACACAATTTCAGTGCTGGGAGGTTGGCACTGAAAATGACCAAATGACCAGACCATCGTTTACCAACCTTTCAAAGCAATGAGCAGTAGAACTCTGCAAGAGCAGTCCCAACATATCACTTAAGCCATAGTGCATATTAGCGAAGATCGATGTTTGCTGTACTTTTCTGCATTTCTTTGCAGCAAATTCCTTAATCAAATCACAGAAATCCAGTTTCTTAACCACACCACTATTAAATGACCTCAGACCTCTGCAACATCAACTTAGTTCTACTTTGAGTATTAGACAGACGTTCGAAACGGCTTTACTTCTATAAATTATCGTCTGAATGAACACCATACCTTGATTACTGTAATTCCCTCTTCACTGGTCTTCCACTCAGATCCCTTCAAAAACTTCAGTATTTCCAAAACTATGCTGCCAACCTTCATCCCACATCACTACCGTCCTCTTCCAATTACATTGGCTCCCTACTAAATACTGTATTACATTTAAAATACTACTCCTCACTTTTAAAGCCCTACATGATCTTGATTCTCCATATCTTAGCCATCTTCTTGTGCCCTATTCCTCACCTCACTCCCTCAGGTCATCTAGTACTAATCTCCTGAAGGCTCCTTACCTCTATGGGTGGCAGGTCATTCAGTGCTACTGCCCCCAAACTCTGAAACTCTCTTCCACAATCCCTTAGCGATTGCACATCTTTTCCCACTTTCAAAACGGAATTAAAACCTTTCTCTTTCATCACCACTTTTCTTCTTCTCCTTCTTCCTCTTCCTAAAGGTGTTTTTTTT
>JBBPDA010000001.1:40073588-40085652 GCA_037974385.1 Arnoldichthys spilopterus
CTCTCTCTGTTAAATAAAACTTTTAAAATTACTTTACGGTGTAATTCTGACCTCTCCTTGAAGACACATCGACAATCACCAACATCATACTGTATGTGGAAGGAGCCAGTGCACTTTATAGTGTGTAGGGAGCCATTTGAGACACAGCTTTAGATATCAACACTCTGGAATAAATGCTTAGGCTGCTTTTTTCCATGTGCATGATACAGTTATTTTATGTAGTGGACATACTCAACTTTGCAACAGAAATGATTTAATTTGTTGGTAACATGTTCAATTTGGGGTGAAAATAAATAAATTAAACAGGTCTACACATTTTAGCCAATAAAGATGTATGTCAGAGAATAGCAATGCACAGGGATTAAGAATGGGTGGATCGATTTTACAGAAATATATCCGATCCTGATATTTCTTTTTGAGAATTGATATTTATATGGAAATACTGATAGTAAGTAATTTCTTAAACCAGGTCTTTGACTGCATTTGTTGTAATTAAGTAGAAGTTGATGCTGGAAAAAAAAGGGGAAATGTATTGACATGCACAAGGATTATCCAGATGTATAGTAATAGGACTAATATTAGACTACCCATGTAACACCACTTGTTTCTTAAAGCACATCTTGACATCTTCTGAGGAATTCAATTTTAAAGTCATACACTGATAAACAAGCACACACAAACAAATGTGTGTGATTTGTTATTTCTTTTGAACTTTTATATAACTAATATGGCAAACATTTCCAGTGTTTCCACTGAATAACTTAAATGTTTTTTTGTAAATATAAACAAATTTAGAATTTAGAAACACACTCAAAATAGTTGGGCAAAGTCCTTGTCCATGGGACACTCCAGACTATAGCCAGTAATTTGGTAAAGGCCTTGGGTTGCTTTCTTTCACTCAAATCCATCTATGAGCTGTGGAAACAGCACAGCTAGACAGGGACCCCCTTTCCCTGGTTCCCTGATGAGTGCACTGGCTGCAACAGGCTGGTAGAGGGATGGAATGCCCACACTCATTCTCTTGAGTCATACTTCTCTAGGGTCTCAATAGGGCTCTTAGAGGTGCGGGAGGCCCGTATCTGGTGTGGAAGTGCTCCACCATAGAAGGCCCCACACCTGCTTCATAGACAAGTTTTCCCTTTTCCCAAACATATGAGGCATTCCTTACCAGCCTTCCCGAGAGCTGGCCCAATGTAGCTTGCTGTTAACCGCTAGCATGCTACACTAGCTACCAGTGCCAGTAGTTGTCAGTGGTGGGGTTAACCCACTTTCCGCTGTGCCCTTTTCACATGTTATCATAGGACTGCTTAACTTAGCTAATTTTTGCGTGAACCATGCGCATTTTCCTTGTGAACATGGCAGCATAGGTCCGAACCCCCATTTCTAAAAAATGTTCTCCAAAATGCAATAAAACAAAAATCTGTCATATGTCAATTCATGTGAACCTTTATTTGAATTACAAACGTACAAAGAAAAGATTTCTGATAGTTTTACTGACCAACTTAATTGTATTTTGTAAATATACATACATTTAGAATTTGATGGCTGCAGCACACTCAACAAAAATTGTGACAGAGGCATGTTTACCATTGTGTTACATCACCTTTCTTTTTAAAAACACTTTCATTCACAATCATTTTGGGACTGAGGAGACTAATTTTAGTAGTTTTGAAATTAGAAATTATGTCCATTCTGTTTAACAGTCTATGCTCACCATTCTCTGATTCTCTTCTTCATGTTGTGCCATACATTTTACGTAGGCGACAGATACTGTTCTCAAGCCAGCTTTGACATAGATGCATAGTATCTAGGATCAGTATCTGTTACAAATGGCCATGCAGGTCATGACCCCCACCCTGGGAAAGGCCTGAGTGTTGTCACTGTAAATGTGAGAAACACACATTGGGATTTTGGCATTTTACTTTTTTTTTCTATCTCTCCCTTGCCTTTCTTCAAAGATAATGATTTATGATTTAAAGCAGAAGCTGTGTCTGAGCTCCGTTTGGACACTTTCTCACTTTTTTCCCTCTCTTCCTTTCCTTCAGTCAAGCGGCAAGTTAACAAGCGCAAGATTAAAAACACATTTCTCAATAAGCAGGCCCAGTGCATCGCTTAAATGGACATTGCGCTGAAATCGAAAGCACATTAGTCTAAATACTAAAGCTTTTTTTTCTTTTCTTTCTTTTTTCCCCCACATAGTGCTTTCAATTCATAAAATGTGCAATGAAACACAGAATTAGCCTCGACGAATATCACCGTCTAATGGACTAATAACAAAATGTGATAAAAGCTGTTATTAAGGGCTAAACTGCCACACATAAGAACCACAGAGAAAGGAAAGGAACTTAGACGCTGGGAGCAAGCTTAATGGTTTTCCACATAGGGGGAAGAGGGTCATTTAAACAAGTACATTTTGTGCTTATTGAACTTGTTTTGTCTCGTTTTGCAACTGAAAATGGGCCAAAGCTCCCCCCCCCCCCCCCACTCCCCTTTTGCCAGTATAAAAGGGAGAGAATAAAAGAACAAAAATGTATAAAAGCCTGACTGGCTATGGCTTGGGGGAGAAAAAAAAATGAAACACACGCACATGCATGCACACACACACACACACACACACACACACACAATACCTTCCTCTTCCCCATGCTCTCGACTCCCCTTGGTGTAATTAGATGAAATTAAAAGCATGTGCTGGTTAAACCTTGCCTCTATACAAAACGCTCTGGCTATTTATCTATCTGTCTGTCTCTCTATGGCTGGCTGGCAGGAGTTAAAGGAATACTCCTGTGCTTTTCAGTCTAGACTCTATATGCCACATCACTGTTGTATTGTCAGCAGACACAATGCATTTCCCTGTACTGTATTCTCTAATAGAAAGAGAAGAAAATAGTTACACTTTTTATAGAAACCTATGGGCAGTTGCTTCAGCATTTGCCCACTGGCTTCTATTATAAGCCTGTGACTGGCTATGTGGCTATGTGGTAGAGGCTAAAAAATGCTGTAGGGTTCCTTTATGACTCCCACGGCCTGGTCCTACCAGTCTCTCTCTCTCTCTCTCTCTCCCTCCTTTTATTTTTACTCATCTCTTTAATAGATTTTACGATAAATTAAGTGCATTTTGCTTAACAGAACAGACTCCATCAATAGCCAGGCAGAGCAGGCAGGGTTAGATTACAGTGCATGGAGCTGGCACACTGTGCTTTTTTTACCGAGATGCAATTAGGCCCCATTAGCCCCAGCCTAATTAGCCTGCGGGTGATGTTGATATTTCAAGTGCTGTTTTATTATGGTGTTTCGTTTCCGACCAGCATCAGTGCCATGAGACCCGGTCGGGAAAGGATGGCAGAAGCAGGTCAATAGAAAGTCATCCGAACACACACACGCACAAACATACACACGCACACACACACACACACACACACAGATGGAACAGAAAAGGAAGAGGAGGGATGATGATCAAGAAGGAAAAGGAAGGAGAAAGATGGAGTGAGAGAGTAAAGGGGAAATAAAAGCTTCTTGGCTGAGAGAAATTAAATTGATCTGCTTGAGGTGCCACATTTAATTGTTAGCCAACAAGAGGGACATGACATTTTAGCCTTTCTGCACTACTCTCTCTCTCACTTTCTCTCTCTCTCTCTCTCCCCTCCTAAGCATTAGCTCACCGCATCGCCTCAAATTCTCGGACTGGAGGCAGACAGTCTACCCCACGCTGCCCGCCTGTCCGCGGCCCCATCCGCCAGTGTAACACACACACGCACACAAGACAAGGTCCTGACTCATCAGTCCTGTCTTTTTCCTCCTCATTTATCCATACCTCCTCCATTCATTCTCCTGTCTTCTCATCACTTATTTTATCTTTTGTTGCCCTCTGCTTTTACTTTCTCTACATTTTCATGTTTTATATCCAATGTACATGTATTTTTACACAGTTAGAAATCTAAAAATGCTACACTCAGATGCAAAAACAAAGATTAGCCAAAGAAATAATTTGGCCAAAAAATAACAGCACAGTAACCCCCCCCCCCCTTCTCCAAATGCAGTTGATCAACCAAGCTTGAGCTTTGCTTCCTTATTCGTTATGAAGCTACTATAACTAATAAAACATATGAAAACTGACAGCTATCATGTTTTCACTGAGCAGTAAAGGCCTAAATAACCACATGCTTGCACATCAAGTTCTTAAGAAATTTCAAAGAGAATTGATAATGTGGTTTTTGATAGTGCATGAAAAACTGTCAACAAAATGGACACATATAAATCTTATATTAGACATTGCACATTTTTAATCTATTAAACATTAGGCAAGTCTACTTGGAGTTTGGTCTTGTCTTGTAGAACATCAGCAGACTGAACTCACTTCAACATGTCTTTCACAGTCGTTTACAACCCTCCAACCCTAGTCTTACTCAATCTTTCTTGATCACTTTCTTTCTTGCAGAAAATTGTATTTTTATATTTCATAAAATTTGTATATGATTTGGGGTTGTCATGGAGCTGTTTATTATTGTGCATGAGACTCCTGGAACTTGAGAGACAACTGGAAGAGGTTGGATGTCTTTCATAGCTAAATACAAATTCTAATTCACCAACATGTTCCTATGGTTTTCCTATTCCAATTTTTCTCTACATCAGATGCATAACTAACTATTTTGCACATAGCAGCACTCAAATGTTCTTAAGTGTGCTCTTGAGTGCACCTAAATTCTGTTCTTACAAATAGCAAATAAGAAATAAATCTTTGTGAAAAGTATGCAAGAGAAAAAAAAATCTTAAAAATGTTTAAGCCATTTTTAAGATTTTTTTTTCTCTTGCATCTTGAAGCCTTTGTCTGTACTTTTGTACCTTTTATATACACTGAACAAAAATATAAACACTTTTGTATTTGCTCCCATTTTTCATGAGCTGAACTCAAAGATCTGAAACACTTTCTACATACACAAAGGGCCCACTACTCTCAAATATTGTTCACAAATTTGTCTACATCTGTGTAAGTGAGCACTTCTCCTTTGCCAGATAATCCATCCCACCTCACAAGTGCGGCATATCAAGGTGCTGATTAGACAGCATGAATTTTGCACACGTGTGCCTTAGACTGCCCACAATAAAAGGCCACTCTGAAATGTGCACAATTTTGCCTTACTGGGGTGAGTGAGTATGCTGGCCATGCAAGAACTGGGATGTTTTCAGCTTCCAGAAATTGTGTACAGATCCTTGCAATAAGGGGCCGTGCATTATCATGCTGCAACATGAGGTGATGGTCGTGGATGAATGGCACAACAATGGGCCTCAGGATCTCGTCACGGTATCTCTGTGCATTTAAAATGCCATCAATAAAATGCACCTGTGTTCATTGTCCATAACATACGCCTGCTCATACCAAAACCCCACCGCCACCATGGGCCACTCGATCCACAACGTTGACGTCAGCAAACCACTCACCCACATGACGCCACACATGCTGTCTGTCATCTGCCCTGAACAGTGAAAACCGGGAATCATCCATGAATAGACCCCCTCTCCAACGTGCCAGACACCATCAAATGTAAGCATATGCTCACTCAAATCGGGTACGACGATGAACTGCAGTCACGTCCAGACCCCGATGAGGATGAAGAGCATGCAGATGAGCTTCCCTGAGACGGTTTCTGACAGTTTGTGCAGAAATTCTTTGGTTATGCAAACTGATTGTTGCTGCAGCTGTGCGGGTGGCTGGTCTCAGACGATCATGGAGGTGAATATGCTGGATGTGAAGGTCCTGGGCTGGTGTGGTTACACGTGGTTTGCAGTTGTGAGGCCGGTTGGATGTACTGCCAAATTCTCTGAAATGCCTTTGAAGATGGCTTATGGTAGAGAAATGAACATTCATTTCACGGGCAACAGCTCTGGTAGACATTTCTGCAGTCAGCATGCCAACTGCACGCGCCCTCAAAAGTTGCAACATCTGTGGCATTGTGCTGTGTGATCAAACTGCACATTTCAGAGTGGCCTTTTATTGTGGGCAGTTTAAGGCACACCTGTGCAATATTCATGCTGTCTAATCAGCACCTAGATATGCCACACCTGTGAGGTGGGATGGATTATCTCGGCAAAGGAGAACTGCTCACTTACACAGATTTACACATATTTGTGAACAATATTTAAGGGTAATGGGTCTTTTGTGTATGAAGAAAATGTTTCAGATCTTTTGAGTTCAGCTCATGAAAAATGGGAGCAAAAACAAAAGTGTTGCGTTTATATTTTTGTTTAGTGTAGATTATTGTATTTAACGCCAGAAATGCAGTTTGCAGTGACATTCAGTTTTCATGAGACTATGCAAAAGTGCTAACTAGCTGCCATTAACCCTTAGCCTCAAGGTTAACCTGAATTCAAGCACAAAATTTAAGAAGTTAACTTTGGACACCAAACATGTCTTAAATGATTAACCTCATTTGAGATTATATTAGCAAATTTAATTTTTGGCCAAGCTGTTTGTTTAGTTTTTTTTGTGTGTGAATGAGTGCAGCAAAGCTATTGCTTTAAGTGGAGAAAGAAAAGAAAAAGAGATTCATTTTAAATATTAAGAGGTTCATTACTTATATGACAATTTCAGCTGACTTTTCTCCTCATGTAGACCATCGAGAACAGCTTAACAAAAACAATTGTGTTCATTAGCACAAATTAAGCCATGATTCATCAATTTGAATAAACAGAACAGTTTGTCAAAGGACCTACACATGCACAAAAGCAGATACACACAAACAACACAGCTTCAGTGTCAAACTGACATGCACACACAGGCCCACACACCAACAGTTAATCAACTCTAGCTCTTGAAGTCAATCCATACAAATTGAGTCACACAGCCTGTTAACATACCCTGCTACAGGAGTGTTAATGTGATCCACTCAAGCCTGCTGTTTTCTAGCAGCCACTATTTGCAACAGACTGGCTGAAGAGAGCATCACTGTCATATCAAAGCTGATTCTGACTCTACTTTTTATTTTTACAATGTGGAGATTTTCACAAACGTTTGTTTATTGTTATTTAACATACTTCCAATGTCCTTGTCCACTTTCAATTTACACAAATAGTTGAAATGGCAAACAATTACATATTCATAATAATAAACAAAAATTGATTGAGAAGAAATGTATATAGACACTACAATTTTACAGCGTTCATACTTTGTTGTTGGCAATACCAACGCTGAGATTTCTAGGATGAGAAGTTAATAACTTTTATGCAGAATTGTGGTTAAATTTTGGCCCATTCATCTTGGCAAACCTAATTTTAGTTTTCCAAGGTTTAAAAATATGGATTTCAGTATCCTATTTTTCATTCGGATGTATCCAAATTAGATGTTTGGCTAGGCTTTTGGCTAACTGATCAGTGTTACTGTCTTTGTTGCCTTTTAAACTGTCTCAAAACTTCACTCCATTTGTCACGATCGGAGGTAAGGCAGGAAACTAGTTAACAAAAGAGTCTTTATTTCCAAAAAGCAAGCCACAAACACAAGACCGGCGCTCCAGCTCAGTTCGTGCAAAGTTCATTCAAAGTTCGATACTTTATCCTAGGGTTTGGCGCTTAACTAAACGCCAGCATCGACTACCTGTCGCTGCTCAATAAATACTGTAACTCTCTATCTAGACACCACCAACTGGGGCTGTTCATGAAATACTGAACCCACTATCGTCGCTTGTCGATGGCACACAACGAGTAACCTCCGCGTCTTCCCTGCGTCTTCCCTGCGTCCCAGCCCAGCCTATATTGCCGGTGATGAGGAAAATAACTAGCAGCACCTGGATGAGTTGACCCAGTCTGTACTCGGGAGATGGGGACCAGCGCCGACCGTGACATGACTGTGTGCATGGGGTTTTAAAGATCACATGTACAGCTTTTCTTTCTCTCATCGTGACAAGCTGAATTACAGCCAAATAGTTCTATTTTGGTTTAATCTTACCAGAGTACATCTTGACCACCCATGTCTGTACTTTATTATTAGTGGGGGGAGCTTTGATTAGGGTGTAGGAACAAGGATAATTGTGGTACACCATTGCCTAATGCTCCCTGTGTAACTGTTGTGTCTGCAGCTTTCACGTCACCCTAAAACTTTTTTGGGTTGCTGCTGGCATCTCTCTTACCTTCCTTATCATTACTCCAAAAGAAATCTTGTGTGGCCCACTTATTTGAGGACAATTAACCAGGTATACTGACAGGGATGTTTAAAGTCTTTGGTAGGGCTCTGTAGCATTTTACATTTCAGTGATGTTTAATAATGTTGTCCCTAAGGACTTTAAGAAGGTTCTTGAAACCATAATTACTATTTCTTGTTTAAAAATTTCCAGCAAATCACAACAATGACAGTTGCAAAACCCTTTTTTGGCCTTATTATTTAGAATAAGATTGTAAACTGCCAAATTATATATTATTTAGTATAGATTATAATAGCTTTTGTCATGTTTTTTAATCACTTATGAATGCATACTTTTTTCATATTTATAAATACGATGTCAGAAGATTCTGAGATGGTTTTCTGCACAAGGTTTAGCCTAGTCCTGACCTATACACTGTCCAATATTTGTTCCCCCACACTGCATACACCATTAAAACACTAGCCTCCCTTTACACTGTGTGAACAGTTCCTGATAAAGTGAAGGGCTTATCCAAATAGTTTGAATATTTAAATATTCCTTGGCTAGGCTGATTTTTTAAATTTTTAATTTTTAGTATAGGATAGTTTATCCCTAACTGATAGGATTTTTTCTGATATTGTTCAGAGAATAAGTCCTATTTATCATTATTTTGAATAAAGAAAAATATATAAAAGAAAAAATGGCTTTACTGTAAGGACAGGTTAGAAAATGTAAAAAAAATTGTCAATCAGTCTAAAACACTTGAGCTCAGTTTTGATGTGGTGAAACAGTGAGAGACAAAAAGAGAGCATGAGAGATAAACAGAAATAGGAGCACAGCTAATCGCTAAATAAATACAACTTTGTATAAAACATTAAAATCACTCAATGAATCACATGCCTACAAAGCTACTGCACTCATCATTTTATGCAGCTGAAGATGCCTTATTATTTTCTGTTCTACCTTAAAAGTTATGTTCTGTCTGCTGGAAAACTAAGGGCTGAACCGAAAATAAAAGCAAAACAATGGCAACAAAACAGGAGCACTAAGTTTGCAATGGAATGGGAACTTACTTCGTAGTTTTGTAAAGTTAAAGTGAAGCTTAACAAATACTTTAAAAGATTAATATTTTTAAGCTTAGTTCTACTATCATCACTGTTGCTATCGAGATCAAAAATCCCATCATACTCATTGGTCTCCTTATCTGACTGAACATTCACTTGATAATTCTCTCTCCATTTACATCAAACAGGAATACTTCAGTTAAAAAGGCTATCCTGTCTTGAATTAAGTTATTGAATTACTTATCTACCTGGACATTGGGTAGCCTTTCTACCTATATGGTTACTTACATTTGACCATTAAGATATATTAGTCAAAGAGGTTGTGTAAAGCTAGCGAGCCACTTGCACAATGGCAGAGAAACTGCCTTTACCAGCTTTCAGTCGCAAATAAAGCAATAACTGAGCAAAAGAGGTGGCATAAAGCAACATTGTGGTGGCTTTTCCACAATGGCGACAACTGTTAATGTGTTTTGAAGGAATAGCTTTAATGAAAGGTCTGAATTGGGGTGGGAGAATTTTTAAAGATTTTGCAAATCTGATATTTAGTTTTAAGAGTGGTAATTAGAATAAGTACTCGGAAACAGCAACAGGTATTTGAATCTTAAAAATGCTATTTGAGTAAGACTTACCAGAATTACATGAAATAAACAATCTTGTAAACAATTGTTACATTAATTGAGATTTTTATTTTTATCATATATAAAAAAGAGAAGAGGTTTCAAGGGTTTAGCCACTATCAAGTTATAAAAATTATTTTTTGTTTTGTTTGCTTAGATGTTTTTTCTATTTAAACCTAGTTCAGAAAAAAATGTTTTGATTTGACAAAATATGTGCTGGTTTTAGAAATGTTATATAAATATCCATGTACATGTTGCTGCTGTTGGAACAGTCTTTTTTCTTTCACATTTCATGAAAATGTTACCATGAATGGACGAACAGAAATGGTCCAAATGGTAATGGGAAAACAATATTTTTACATTGCCCTCCTACTATTAGTTCTGAGGGGTTTTTTTTACCTTCTTTTGTAAAGCTGCCATTTTGGACATCCAAGGTTTTGACGATTTTGGCACTGATAGACCTCAGAACTCTTAGACAAATAGCATTTATTATGTCTGGCACTAAATACTGACTCTGCACAAAGATCTGATTAATTCTAGCCATGTCATTGATTCACTTAGCGGCAGATCAGACAAAGCTGCACTCTCTTGCTGTGTTTACAAGGGGGAGAATCAAAGATGCTGCTGTTTGTGCATCGCTGAAAAGGGCACCAGGGGGGTTATCACGTGTCCACCCATGACACCAAACCCACACAGCCCCCACCCAACCACCTTTGCCAACTCCCAGCAGATGATGTACTTTGCCTAACCACAGTGTGGGGAGCATTAAGAGAGAGCAGCCCTTCCACACCCCATACCCCTTACCTCAAATACATTTGACATATTTGGCAACTGAAGTCATTAAGTTTTTTAGTTTTGACCTAGAGCTTTGAGGCTAAAGTAGCTAACAAATCATGGAAATATTTAGAATCACGCAAACTGTCTAACTCACCAGTCACTTTCCTCAAACCATAAAGATTTGTTAAGTAATCTCAAGACGATTTGCTTTTGTATGACATTCGTTGTCAAGGTAATAAACAAGATAATAATACATTTTGTTTGTATAACACCTTGCACACAAGACATGCAGCCCAAAATGCTTTAAGACGTAGAAATTTAGACAGAAGGCACAAAGAGAAGCATTTGCATTCAGAAACAAAACGTCCAGTTTGTAAATACTGAGCATTCTTGAAAGTAGTTAGGCTACTATTCCTCTTAGGAACATAATTAGCCAAAATAGTTGTTCCAGTTGTTAGAAGGAATAATCAAGTGCCATTCTTTGCAATTGCTGTTGTAAATTATGAATTTTAATGCAAGACAAAAGTAATAACTAATGTCAAGTTCAAGTCAAGTCAAGTTCATTTATATAGCGCTTTTTACAACTGACATTGTCCCAAAGCAGCTTTACAGACACCGGGTCCAAGCCCCCAAAGAGCAAGCCAGGGGCGACAGAGGCAAGGAAAAACTCCCTAGCAGTAGGAAGAAACCTTGGGAGGAACCAAGGCTCAGAAGGGGGAACCCATCCTCCTCTGGTTGACACCGTATGGCAAAAACAAGCAAGAGAAAAGAAAGAAAATAATAAAATAAATATATATAAAAATAATAGTTCTTAGTATAAATGGGCAGCAGTAGTTCCTTGTGTAAAGGTGCCATGATGACTTTAGATCAGGGCTTTGGCAGACAGGGGTGTTCATATGGACTCCTCAGCAGGAGCGAGTGGCTTTAAAGCAGCAAAACTTAAAACCAGTAAGAGGGTATCAGTTTGGGTCAGGCTGGTCCAGATTAGTCTGAAACCTTTAAGCTATTAGGTTTGTTTCAAGGCGCCTGTGTGATTGTTAAAACAGGGTGTAAGTTTTTTCTCTCTAATTAATTTTCTCTTAAGAGGAGCTACATTATTTAAAGTGCAGCAGAATGTTGACTCTAAGTATTCAGTGACCTGATCAAGTTCTGAGGGATCTGATGGTGATCCAATCAATATTGAAAGCTCTGGGAGATTACTGATGAAATTCTGAGCTGTAGATGATGTGAATGTGAGCTTGATGTGACAGCGTGGCAGAGTGCGTGGGTTATTACTAAGGTGCAGTTTGAATGAAATAAGATAATGATCTGAAATTGCCTCAGACTGTGGGACTACAACTATGTTTTTTATATTTTAACCCAGAGTTAGTATTAAATCTAGCGTGTGGCCACCATTGTGAATGGGTTCAGTGAGGTTTTGTTTAACCCCTACTGAATCTAGAATAGACATGAACGCTGTTCTCAGAGGGTCATCGAGGTTATCGAGGTGAATATT
>JBBPDA010000001.1:40118721-40126221 GCA_037974385.1 Arnoldichthys spilopterus
AGTACATTACAGAAAATAATGAACTTTATCACAATATGCTAATTTTTTGAGAAGGACCTGTATATATATATATATATTATATAAAGATTTACTACAATAATATATAAAATATATTATCCACCTTGGCTTTGAGAAAGGTACTAAATGCATTAAAATTATTATTATTTATTATTATACAATATAATACAAATAATGTACAAAAATGTAATAGTCATAACAGTTTAAATAAGCAATATAATAAATACGTAGTAGTTATGCAATTTGTAAATTCTTTTTTGCACACTATTAAACTTGGAAGAATGAAACTGACTTTCATTCAATTTAAATGTTTATACCATAATCAGCAGTATTGCTATAGTAACTAAACTGAACAACAAAACTGATCCAGTTTATTCATGTGTAAACAAGAGACACATTTAAATCAACTCTGTTAAGTGCACTGCCATTTGTAACCCTGCAACTTAGGCCACAACTTGAAACTGCATGTAGGATCCAATGGGCGGCCACTTTGTGCCACTTCTTTCTGCAAATAAACAATCATTTTGCGCTACCAAAATTCATTAATCTCCCATTCCCCCTTCCATTCTTTGTTGCCTTTTGCCCTCTCAACAGTTCACAACTGACTCTCTTTCATTACTGCTTACAATTAATATGGTTAATGAGAGAAGGTGCTCCAGTCACACACACATACCCCCACCCCCAATCCTTTCTTCTTTCTCTGTGCTCCTTTTTCTGACCTTCATATCACACAACAAGCCAATTTTCAAGCATCCAATTCTGAGACTTTGCCTGATTATTACATTAGGCACTCCATGTGTACAAGTAAGTGTTGGTTCTGTGTGTGCGTGTGGGAGGGTTGTGGGGTGTTGGGGGGGGGGGGGGGGGGGGGGGGGGGGGGGGGGGGGGGGGGGGGGGGGGGGGGGGGGGGGGGGGGGTCAGCCCCTTTGAACCCCCCCCCCCCCCCCCCCACCCTACCCAAAAAAAAATCTAATAACCCCCCCTGGCCTAATGGCCCTCCACCTCTAAAGCTCTCCCCTTTAGTTACACATGGGCAGCACTTGAGCCAGGCTGCTCCAAAAGGAACATTTTCTCACCTTATTGTTCCACTGCTGTCTTTTTCTCCCGTCTCTTTCTCTCTTTAGCAGTGGCTAAAGACCACAGTGACAAAGTGTTACTCCAAAGCAGGCAGTCAGCATGGGGAGAGATTAAGGCCACACTGGGTTAAGACAACAATATGGGGAAGCACTGTGTGTGAGTGTGCAAGTGTGAGGGCTGGTAGGCCTACAGGTGTAGCCAGTCATCACAGCCTCCTTTCAGTAATCATTATTGCAGGGCTGAGCCTGCAAACACAGCTCCAGTAGCATTCTAAAGCATCTCTCAGTTAGCCGAGCACTCGCGGCCACCGTGGAAATAAAAATCAATCCGTCTGAGCCAGGCTTGCCTTGCCAGTAGGTTTTTCATGATCATTGAATTATACTGGTAAATAATTGCTGCATAAATTATGGTGGTTTCATTGTCTTTGACATTAATTTGTTTGTTGTTTTGACTGTTGCAATGCAAGCTGTAATTGACCAATTTGCTAATTCACTTCCAAGCTGTTGGTAGATTTGTTGCATTCAACTTAACTTGGAAGAAGGAGGTCAGAGCTCTGTGCATCCCAGCACAGAGTAGACAAAAAACTCATGCCTCCATGAAAGCTGTGCTTTGTTCATTCTTTCCATGCACCAAAAACAAATGTACACATTAGGTGCACATCCTTGTATTAACATTTGTTGTCAAGTTTATTTGCCTCCCTAACCATATAGATGCGCTTTGTAGTTTACAATTATAGACTGTAGTCCATCTGTTTCTCTACTTAATTTGTTAGACTCATTCACTCCATTCATCACTACTCAGGACCCCTGCAGGACCACTCTTGAGAAGGTATTACTTTGGTTGTGGATCATTCTTGGTATGTAGACAATGAAGATAATGAAAATCTAAATGCTGACTTTATGGATATGATTTGGGCTAATTTGGTGACTTCTGAAATCTATTAGTTGTTACAAAAATCCCAACAGCTCACAGAGATAACTCTTAGACATTTAATATATTTTGGCTGAACTAGATACAGTCATCTAAAAAATGAGTACATCTCAAGATTCAAGATTTAAGATTCAATGTTTTGCTGTCATATGTAAAAAGTACGGTGTACAGATTACAATTACATTCTAACTTGAACGCCTCCTCCTCTTAGAAATTGTTGATTTTATTCAACATATTTGAACAAGCATACATTTCAGCCTCTTTGACACAGTGACTACAGACAAATTTGACATAATCCAGCATATTACATATGAAGCTGATTTTTTGAATTCATTTTCATACCTTAAATAACCAAAAAGCAGATCAGTCACATGGAAAAAGTATGGATATCCTTAAATTTATGACACCCCTTAATTTCCTGACATCCTCACGTTATTTAATCCTGACATCTAGGGTCTGGTGTTTTCTTTTTTATGGAAGTGTGTGTTGTCATCATGCCAAGATTTGAAGAACCCTCTAAGCCCTTCGGAAAAAAAGTATTTTTAGAAATTATTTTACTATAAGAAAAATCAAGTGTCATAGATTGCAAATGAAACTTGACTTGCTGTTTCAAAAATAACAATAAAAGATGTTTAAAAAATAATTTCCATAGTGTGTGTTTTTTTTCACATGACTGAGCATTTGGGGTAATTAGGAAACCTTAATTTGATTTTAAAAGGAGTTTCAGAATAACAAAGTTTTGTCCATGTGTTTTTGTTGTTGTCAGTCATTGTCCTCTCCTTAGCCCTGCCTCATCTTTAATGTGTTCACTTGTATGTAGTTTGGAACCCCTCCTGTTCCATGTGTCAGTACTCTTGTGTTATTATAATTATCTCTGTGTCTCAGTGATTGGTGGTCTGACCTGTGATATCTACAATTGTAACCCCTTTGGGTGTATTCCATAGTTTTGGTAGTTTCCCTATACGATTTCTAATGGTTTGTTTCATTGTTTTATTTTATGTTTTGTTATATTTAATGAATTTCAACTCACACATACATCCAGCCTCTGAGGCCTCTCCATTTCAAGACATTAAACCAGGTAAGAAGCCCAAAATTAGCAGATAACATTGCTATAGGGAAATAATAGGCTGTTCTGCATTTGAACATATAACTAATGTTACATTTTAAAAGTTTCATTTTTTTACATGTTTGTTCCCCTTTTTCCCCTGCTGGATTCTGATAAAATCTGAACATTGCAGTTAAAATCCCCACTCTCCTCTGTAATCACTTGTGCATCTGTGAACCGATCCCCCTCAACCACCACCAGAGAGGTCCTGTGTTGTTCATCCCCGGCGGCCTCATTTAGAACATGTCCGCAAAATTAATGCGGAACAAACTCGGCGGTAACTGAGCCGACTAATTTTTGCTCATTTCGCGTGAATTATTGATGCGGTAGAAATATACCATATGCTCCCGCCGGAGTCATGCACATCCATCGTGCCACGGGAATTGCGCCCATTTTTTTCTGGTGAAAAGTAGAAAGAGCTTATGGTGGTGCTTTAAAAGGGCCACGTAACTTATAGCAGCATGTTAACCAGAGATAAATCAGGAGAGCATAATTACACTCCCAGCAGCCCCAACAGAGAGACCCCCAGCACCTGAAAGTCTTTATTCAGAGGTCATTACACCATTATATACTGCTCAGTGCCTCAGAAGCTCATGAGTAAGCCAATTCAACTGTAAAACTGTAAAATCAACACAACAGAAAAGCATTTGTAGAGCAAACCTACATTTGACAATATGCAAAACCCAGAGACCATACCAAAGCCCTACTGTAAACAAGGACACAACATAAAACCCTTTTTATTCAAATGATTTAAAGCTTTGATAGCGCCCAGTTTAAGTTTACTCTGATGAAAGAAAAGAATTGGCATTTGTATGAGTCATTATTTATTATATATATAAACTACACAGCTAAGCAAAGTAGTTTCCTTAAACCACTTAAATGAACCCCAACAATTCAACCGTTCCTGTGTATGCACGCAAAAGGCTTGTTTGAGCCATCATTAATTCTGTTAATTGAGTAATTTAGTTGTGTAGTGAAATAATAAATGTGCAAAACAATGAATTTCAATAAGGACAACATTTAGTAGTTCTGCTAAATTAGATGAAGCCAGTGAAGTTAATTTGACTAAATAATGTAAAGGCAACTTGCATGAATCAAGACAACCGACTTTCTTAAATCATCCAGGCAAACCCAATGGTGGAATAAATTTGGTTTCTTTGTTGAGTTGGTCTAGATGAACCAGAGATGGTCAGAAAACAAACTGTCATTAAAATCCAAACCCATATGTAGAAAACAATACTAAAAGTTGCCCCTTGGATTCCGCTTGACTGTATAACTATGCGACATAAAAAACATGTTCTATTCATTCATTAACAATGGATAGATTCCAGATCAGCATGGACATAACTAATTACCTATGTCAGTTAAGGCAGTCATGCATTTTGCCAGATCAATCAACAAGCTCTACCTAAATACAATGTTTTATTTTGCAAATAATAACCACTATGATATTTGGCATATTGAAAATGATGTTTGATTAAATGTCAATTCCACTTCATTCCAAGTGAATGAAGATCTTGAAGTCCTACCATCCTGCAGAGGGTAGGTCCAATGTGTCCAATCCTGGTCCTGGAGACCTAACAAATGACCTGGCTGTAATATTCAGATGCTCCTTCGTGTGCTTACATATGGAGGATGGTAGGTTTCCAGGTCTCCATTGTTTGTGTGATAGTTGAGTAACACCATTTTATATGCCAATGAGGCAAAACATTTAAACCACCCTAACTTTGTGTAGGTACCCCTCAGTTGCCAGAACAGCTCTGGTGCACTGTGTGTTCTAAAACTATTAGTAATTTTTTGTGTTACAGTCGCTCTTCTGTGAGATCCAACCAGACAACCTAGCCTTTACTCCTGACATGTATTAATGAGCCTTGGGTTCTCATGTGGTTGTCCTTACTTGGGCTTCTTTTGGTAAGTACTAACTACTGCATACTGGAAACACCCCAGTCCTCAAGCTATCACAATATGGTGCTTTTCAAAGTGGCGCAGAGTCTTACATTTTTTCTGCTTCCAACACATCAGCTTCAAGAACCGGTTGTTCACTTGCTGTCTAATATATCCCACTCTTTGGCACATGCCACTTTAATGAGATAACAAAATAATCTAGTCATTCATTCCAGCTGTCAGTGGTATTAATGTGGTTCTGGCTGAGTGTATAGTAAATATGGAACACAATAGACCAGGGGGTTGGTGGTTCCCCTTCTCAAACACATACACCGAAGCTGGCAATTAACAGGTGAGTTGAACCAGGGTTGAGAAAGGAAACCACCAAACTAGAATTCTGCCCTCCAGGAATGGAGTTGGGCACTCCTGTAAAAGGCATTCCCTTTCAGAATCAGCAAAGAGGGTTAAGGAAAGCAAATGTCCTTATTATGGCTTTAACACCTTGCATTAGGTGCATTCATATACTGCAGTATGTGGTAACATTTCAAACCCCTGCAGTAGGCCTTTGTAATGACAGACTTGCAGTTTAGCAGAAATAACACCAGGACAGAACCGCAACAAAACAGTAAGCAATGCTTCTCTTAGTTCAAGTGATAGGCATTCATTGTGAGATATGTCTGCGCTTCAGAGAAATGATTGTATTGCTAACCAAGAGAAAGAACGACTCCCCGCTGTGAGTCATCGGGAAATATACCACAGGCAGTGAGACTGCCACTGCAGAATGAAAGCCCAGAATCTCATTTACCAAGAAGGCCAGCACGGTCATTTTTAACTTACTTCACGATGATATAGTGCAGCATAGGTGGGTTGTTACACAGGTACATTTTTGTTTGCCTATAACATGCCATCTATCTCCTGGATGAATTGCTAATCCTCAGAGTCATTTAGGAACAGTCAATCATGTAAGAATAGCTAATGACCTACGGGCAGATTTCTTATATTGGTGTCATATTGTTATACTCGTGATATCATAATCATTCCTCCTTGGGTGCTCTGGAAGAGAAGGGGCACCACCTAGTGTTAAGAGATGGCTGCATTTAAGCCTTCTTAATACCAACAGCTCAAGAAACCTATCCGACAATGATGCAATGAGCTACCAATGGTTTCAGAGTTGACTGGTATTCTTACTCAGTTATTACTTCTTATTCAGTTATGAAGGGTTTGGCATTTTAACATGCTGTAATACACCAACTTGCAAATGGCCTTTAATGGGTTAAATCTGATTTGCTGAAGCAGGGAAACCATTGTATGACTGGGCATGAAGCTGTTGGGAGACCTTATCATCATGTCCTCACAGTGAAAGTTTGGACAGATTTAGCAAGTTATGTAATACAATTAGATATGGTTTGTTTCTGAAGTTTCTTCCTTAGTTTTCAACTAGTGCTACAAGGCTAAGTATCAGAAGCTACTAGAAAACTGGTTAGCATTATGCAAACAGTGCAAAAACTCTTAATGGAGTGTACAGTTTTGTAGTTTCCCTCCTTAAATACAATCACTACACTTAGCAGTTAACAGGTGAGGTGACCCAGAAACTCACCAAACTGTGCTGTTCCTTCCAGGCCTAAAGCATCAGAACTTTGTTTCAAATGGAGTAAAGTTGTTAAACAACCACAAATAGTGACTGATACTGATTTATGGTTACAAGCATAATTCAAGCGCTCAATTCAAAATTCAATAGCTATTACAATTTCTATTAGCTATACAAAATAGTTTTGACAGTTTTTGAAATCTGTGTGCCATAAATGGTCAAGCAAACATATGCAAGTCTATTGGGGATGGGGAAAGGCAAGGGTATGATTTCACGGTGCTGATTAGTGGGCATAGGCTACGTAGGCATTACATGTTAACTAGATTAGCCTTATAGTCAAGTATTTCTATAACGCTTTTTACTGACATAGTGACTTCACTGACATTGTCAATTTTTATAACCCTAGTGAAATATTACAGTTTAAGTTCAAATTAAGTTAAGTTTGCACATCAAAGCTGATCATCTACATTTGATGTATGCAGATAATTGGATAACTAGTGTAAAAAGGACAGCTAAGGTGCTCAGCTAGGAAGCACATAAACAAGTGTCTCATTTATTGACAAATAGTATTTTAGGAAGGCTTAGCCCACAGCAAAGTCAATCATTTTCCAGTGATGTCAAATGGATGGGTTTATTGTGTGCAGTGCCAGAAGTTTTGCATGTATAAACTGCATTTGTTTAGCAGGGCCGAGCAATGCAAAGCAACACAGCTCACATAAACACGGGGCAATAACAAAAACCTTAGCTATTTACGTGGAACTGGCTTGTTGGCCAGCGGCTGTCTAACTCTCTATTACTAAGATAGAAAAATACCAGGGAAATTTGTATGCAGTCGAATTTGATCGCCACAGACAAGAGAGTTCCTCAAAACAAAACCAGGGATGAAGTGATGTCAGTT
>JBBPDA010000001.1:40131221-40133269 GCA_037974385.1 Arnoldichthys spilopterus
CATTCATAAATATTTTCTAATGTGTTTTGTACACCTTTATTTTATATACTATATTAATATATTCTATTATAGTACAAAGGCCTCTGATACTATGGCTTTTGAAGTCTATCATCACAAGCATCACAGCGGAAACCCAGAAGGGTTCAATAGAGATTAACTTTTTTTAACTGAGTTTTGTGTTATTTTCCTTATGATTTGTAATGGATTACAATAACATATTGGAAAAATAAATTGCAATTTTTGTTGCAGAAGCATTTAACAATACGTGGTTTATCATAATATGTAAAGAATTGCAATAATATTGTAGAGTGACCCAAATACTGTTATAGTATCGTATCATCACATCTGTGGGAATTGCCACCCCTATTATACAAAACTTCTATTCACTGTCAGTAGCATTAGTGTGTGGTAGAACTATTTCTTTAACAGAAGCTCACTTTAAACAGAGAATGCAGACAAGAATTAATACCACTCTAGAGCCTGAGCAAAAGGCCCTTGTTGCCAGGATGCATAAACTTTGCTATGCGTCACCTTTATGTCCTTGGCTGGACAAAAAGCTAAGCAAGTGGTCCCGCTTTCATTGCGTTCTTCTTATGATCTTTCTCCATCGCTAATGAAGGAGGGAGGGGTGGCTTTCTTGTCCACCAGAGAACAATTGCAGCACATTCTCAGCCTCGCATCGGGCCAGTAGTAATGAGTGACACATTGATCGAAATGCCTCCAATCGCAGGCAAACCTCGGCAGCTCTGACTGAGGCCTGCAATTACAGCATTCCGCACATAGCTCCACTTTTGTATAGCCGACGTTGGGCCTAGTACACCCCCCCAAACCATGTACTGTGTCTTTTATGCTAAGCATGAGTTCTCTTTAACTGTTAATTTGCCTTGTGCATGTGAGCCTATATTTCCAGCTACCAATTTCCTTAGCTATCAGCCTCTCTGCATTGTTCTCTGTGTTCTAAGGTCAGTTTTATGGGTTAAATATAGCGATAAGAGGCTGATAAGAGATGCTGTGTTTATACACAATCTGCCATGACACCAGAGCGATAAGCACTCGCCATTTTGTAACACCGACTTTTATCACTCCGAGTCATCAACTTGTTTTGTCGAATTGCATTTGCATTGTCCTTTGCATTCAGACGTGCTTGGTTTGCTGAGGACAGTGCTATATGATAGTTGTTGGAGCTGTTTACTAATTGAACACTATCAAGGAAAGTTCAGTGTATTGTATCCATATGGTTTGTATGAGTATTTTAGAAGATGGTTGATCTGCTGTTATTCCTGTCTGAAGCCTAACCTAATGCCAGACCAAATTTTGCACAGTCGAACAGTATAGAGCAGGTAATACTGGTTAAAGACTTTCTGGTATATGAATTAATCAAAATATAGAAAAACATACTAAATCTCTACTTACCATAGTAGTTTTTTTTGCTAAGCTTTGTGCTCAAAGAACAGAATGACTATCCTGAAAGAGTATGTAGATCATTATTAATAGTAGTATACTATATTTCTGCCTAATTTGTTTCCAGTTCATTCCCTTTTAGATAATAGTTGCCAATCTAATGGGGCAGGGCAGAATTCACACTGAGGGCCATGGTGCAGGAGGGCAACAAGACTCCTAAAAACTATCATTTAGATCATATAGAAACCTCCAATTCAAAATATATACCAATATCTGAATTTCATTATCTTGTACCCAAATATATATGTCGCATATTTGGAAATCTATTCAAGCGTTTTATCTGGTCAATGGTGTGTCAGTCAGGTAAACATGATGCATAATTACTGCAATCCAAATAGCTTGGTTGCCTTATGATAACTACTAATGATACTAATGATAGTGACTTAAAAACACATTTTGTGTTGACAGGAAGTCATTTCATAGGCTTTTATCACACCCACTGCAGTCAAAAGGCCTCTCAGGTGTTTGGACCCCCTGTAGGTCTGGTTCATGTAATTCCATCCATCCATACATTTTCCAACCGCTTCTTCCGTTTCCAGGTCACGGGGAAGCTGGAGCCAATCCCAGCTGACTGCGGGCCTAAGGCG
>JBBPDA010000001.1:40193611-40212189 GCA_037974385.1 Arnoldichthys spilopterus
TCTCTCTCTTTTTCTCTTTCTCTCTCTCTCTCTCTTTTTCTCTTTCTCTCTCTCTCTCTCTTTTTCTCTTTCTCTCTTTTTCTCTTTCTCTCTCTTTTTCTCTTTCTCTCTTTTTCTCTTTCTCTCTCTTTTTCTCTTTCTCTCTCTCTTTCTCTCTCTCTGTCTTTTTCTCTTTCTCTCTCTCTTTCTCTCTCTCTGTCTTTTTCTCTTTCTCTGTCTCTTTCTCTCTCTCTGTCTTTTTCTCTTTCTCTTTCTCTCTCTCTGTCTCTTTCTCTCTCTCTGTCTTTTTCTCTCTCTCTGTCTTTTTCTCTCTCTCTGTCTTTTTCTCTCTTTCTCTCTGTCTTTTTCTCTCTCTCTTTCTCTTTTTCTCTCTCTCTTTCTCTTTTTCTCTCTTTTTCTCTCTCTCTTTCTCTCTCTTTTTCTCTCTCTCTTTCTCTCTCTCTGCATTTAACCCAACACACGTGCACACGTAAAGCAGCGGGCAGCTATCAACAGCGCCCAGGGAGCAGTGTAACGGGACGGTACCTTGCCTGGGCCGGGATTTGAACCTGCGACCTTCAGGTCTCAAAGGCAGCATCCTAACCACTAGACCGTAACATTAACGCCACTGACTGGTAACGTGAATAACATTGACCGTGAAGAACATTGACCATTGAACTAGTTATTTCACGGCACTTGGCAGGAGGAGGGACATGTAGTATGGAGCAAGTGTGAAGTCAGTTTTTGAAGTTGATGTGCTGGAAACAGGAAAAATAGGGCCTCATCTCCAGAACGGCAGGTCTTGTGGAGTGTTCCAGGTGTGCTTTAGTTAGTACCTGCCATAAATGATCCAAGGAAAGACCGGTGTTGTATTTGTGAGAGGGTCATGGGCACTCAAGGCTCACTGATGCATGCGGGGAGTGAAGTCCAGTCCCAGAGAAGCTCCTGTTTAACAAAATGTTAATGCTGGCTATGATAGAAAGGTGTCAAAACACACAGTGCACAACATTCAGAGCTGTTTTGGCAGCATGAGAGAAGCTTAAATGAGTTTAGAGAATCCCAAATCCTGATTGCGGTTTTCAGGCTCTCTACTCACTGTGATGCCGGGCTGGAGAGAAGTGAATGACAAGGCGGGTTTAAGTATTTTCCCACATTTTGTTCTGACTGGTCTGACTTTTAGACACTGGTGTTGAGCTGAGCTAATCAGCACGAATGATTAAGTGCACTGGAACGTTCAGGACACCTACCGTACATGTGTTCGCATGCCCAGTTGAGTTGTCGAATGGCTATTTTGGGCACGCAACCATACTACAGTTGGGAGTCATCGACGCTGTGGAGGATTTATCGGTGTCTATTGATGGCTCTTGTCAATTGGCAATTGGTCCTCCCATCCTACCCCCTGGCTTGCGGTGTTTCTAGAGATGATGCAGTACTGCTTCGATTTAAGTCCAGAGTTTGGCTGATGGCGATACAGTATCTCTTGAAAGCCTGCTAAGCTTTAAAATGAGCTGTTTTGAACTGAAGCACTTCACTAAAGATGAGCATGTCCATGTAGGCCATCATGCTCAAATTGCCCGAACTACTCAAACACTCGAGTAGCCCACAGGAAGAGATACACCGCTAGCATGACGTCTTGCAGTGTCTGCCTTTTTCAGGATGCATTTGTTACAGGATTGGATTGCAAATGATCCTTTTCCCTTTCCAATTTCTGAACCAGAATGATGTCATTGGTTTAAGACCTGTACTCTTTCTCGGGTCAGTGCCATCTCTGATTGGTTGTTAATAGTTATTGCTATTTATTCTGATTAACCAATCTTTATGATGTATAAAGGTAATGCTAAGTTCAGTTATAAGCTTTCATACCTGTACAGCAATACGGATGTGCATATATACACAATGAGCCATAGCATTAACACCACTGGCAGATGGAAGTGAATAACATTGACCATCTAGTTATTTCATTACAGTGTCACCGGTCAGGGGTTTGGATATATAAGGCGTCAAGTGAACAGTCAGTTCTTGAAATTAATGTGCTGGGAGCAGGAAAAATTGATGAGCGTAAAAGGCTGAGCCACTTTGACAGGGAGCCTTATTGTGACGACTAGACTGAGTCAGCATCTCCAAAACGGCAGGTCTTCTGGGGTGTTCCAGGTATGCAGTTTGTACTTGGTACATACAAAAAATGATCCAAGGAAGGACAACTAGTGAATCAGTGACAGGGTCATGAGCACCCAAGGCTCACTGATGTGGGCAGTGAGGACTAGCTGGCTATGATAGAAGGAGGTCAGAACACACACTGCACAACAGTCAGAGCTATTTCCATGGCATGAGGGGTGCAGGTGATTTTACTGGTGTGTCTGTGTGTGTGTGTCTGTCTGTCATGATTTCTGTTGTATTTTAGTGGAGTTTATTTTAAGCCCCCCGTACCCTTTGTGAATATTGTTGTATTGACATTATTGTAGATATTGGTAAATTCTCCCTAACCATAGTGTGAGTTTCCTGAATGATATGTCCCATATGCTTGTTATGTGAATCGAGGTTGGGTCTCATCAATCAGGGTCACTATTGATTCCACTTCAGTCCTTAAGCAGTTTCCCATGTAAGCTCTTGCTTTGCTGAATTGAAAACTTGTGGCCATTTTGGCTCTTTGCTGATGAGATTGGTGACCCTTGAGTCAGGGTATTGATGAAATCTATTAAACCTAATTTTTTTGGCCAAAGTCTGTAAGGGTCACATCACGGATTCACATGTGTTTTAATCTATTGCGAGTAGGGGTGCACCGATAAGGGCTGATGCAAAATCTGATATTTATGTCCAGAGCAGCCGATACATAAACACCTATTAAATGTAGAAACTGGCCACAGTCCAGCTGGATTAGCATTGGGAGGATGTGTAAAGCTTCTTTTATATATGCACTTTTCACTGGGAACTCCACAGTCATTAAATAGGAAGGGGTTATGAACAGACATCACAGCACATTAATCTTGCTTTAAGTTTTCTGTGGTAGTTTACCTGCGCAGGGGGAAGTTACCGGCAGTTGCTGATGTGTGAACAGAAGACATTTAGTGAAGACGAGTTTTTTTTTATTTTTTTTAATTTTTTTTTTATGTGTTTTGTTCATGAGTGTAGAGACTAGCAACAGAAATCTCTCACCAGAAGCTCTGCGGCTTTGCACATGAAACACCTTGTTTTCAGTTGCCGTGAGAAAAGGTAGCGTTGTGTTTTTTTGGGGTTTTTTTTTCCGGCTGTGATTTTCATGGCATGTATAAATTGGTGCAAAATTCCCTTTTAAAATGAAAGTCTCCCAGGTGATAATGTTGCAGCTAAGTGCCTGTTTCTAGGGTTCGAAATGGAGTGAGGGAAGTAAAACAGACATTTTTGCACATTAGCCCAACATCATTTAAAGGCACTGCTCTTCTACAGTACAAGAAATGTAGCGTCACATAACAGTTGGACATATTGGCCAAATTTCAACGTCCTGTCTGTTGATCTGTCTGTCTGTTGATCTGTCTGTCTTATCTGTCGCCTGCTGATAACAGCTATACTACATCACCAACTACATGGCTTTTTGTTTTGGTTTTCTGAGCTTAGAATGTTTGTCTTCCTCTTGAGTGGGCATTCTACTTTTTCCATCCCTGTGTCTTTTTTTTTTTCTTCTTTTCTTTTCTTTTTTTTTCTTCCTTTTTTCTTGCGTGAGAAAATTGAAGCAAGTCACTGCCGCAAAAGCGGTGACATAGGTAATTTTTGCAGCCATCTCCGCTTCCCAGAGCTGCATCTGAACGTTGTTCACAATTTTGTGCGCACGCGTGCCCTTGTGCAAGAGGTGAACTCGCGTTAGTAAGCTGATGAGGGGTGAAGCGGCGGACTGGATTTTAGGTTAAATCTGCTGCAGTAAGCCTCTTTACCGTTTGCATCTTAAGTTTTGTTGCATTAGGAGTTGATGATTTGACTGTGGTCATGTGGGTTTGACATGTTTCCATCACATGGCCTCTCAGACAGACTGATGGCATTTCAGAGCACGACCACAGTTTAAAAAAACTCACTAACTTTCAGAGGTTTTTCGGCAGCGTTCGCGTGGGCGTGCTTGTGAAAATATGGTATGCTGCATTAGGGTTTTGGGCACTGCAGTTTTACTCGTTATCCCTGAGAGCAGGGTTTAAAAAAAACATAACGAGGCTTTCATGTCCTAACGAACACACGCGCTGTGAACAAGCTTGATGAACAGAATTACTGCTGGAATGTTACAGTTGATTTTTTAACACCGTATCATTGATGCCCCTGTGTTTTATGTACAATACGTTGCTTAAGAGCTGCTCTGAGTCTAGTCAGTCAGAGTCGAGTCGTGGAGTTATTGAGTAATACACTTTTCTGTCTCTCGTTAATTAATCTCACAGTCTGTCACTGGATTGTTCTTTTCATCTTTTCAAGTTTGTTACGTGTTTGTTTTCTTTATCTACTCTCAGATGATGCGACTTTCATCACTTTAGTGGCTTTTGCAAACATTGACTGTTGTAGTGTCATGGGTTTTTTTTCTTTCTTTTCTTTTTTCCTTTTTTAAACTTGTCATTTGAAAGTGGCTGGCACTTGAGTGGAGCAGCTAAAAATAAGACTGACTCATCCAATTAAAAATGTTCAGGCTTTCCATTCTGACAGTATGCTACAGGAAATGTGCAGAACAGAAAATGGCCCAGCCCCTTGTCTCTCGCTCTCTCTCTCTCTCTCGCTCTCTCTCTCTCCCTCTTGCGCTCTCTCTCCTTCTTGCGCTCTCTCTCCCTCTTGCGCTCTCTCTCCCTCTTGCGCTCTCTCTCCCTCTTGCGCGCTCTCTCCCCCTCGCGCTCTCTCCCCCTCTTGCGCTCTCTCTCTCTCTTGTGCTCTCTCCCCCTTTACATGGCTGAGGTGTGAACCTTCTCTAGAGTCACATCAAGGGGGAGAAATGGTAGTTTTTTTTTGGGGGGGGGGTGCAGGGGGCTGCACAGGGTGAGCGTGAGAATGTGCATAGGAGTGTTGGAACAGGGAGTTTAATGACGCGATCTTGTTCTTCGCGTGAACAGAAGCTTTGTGCTGTAATGCAAGTTATGTTTCTTAACACTACCCTTTTACCCTAGTGAATCTGGAAGATGTGGGAGAAGGTGTTGCTTTGCCTGCTCTCTGCAGCTCAGCACAAAGCTCACCGCAGAGTGCTATTTACGCAAAACCAAAAGATTATCAAGCTGTCATCTTACCCCCCTCCACCCCTCCTTGGGGCCAAGGAGAGGGTATCTTTTCTTACAACAGTCTTTAGTGTGTGTGTGTGTGTGTGTGTGTTGATCAGCCATAACCTTTAGATCACCTACTTAATATTGAGTAGGTCGTCCTCATGCAGAGACCACTCTCTGTGGTGCACTGTGTGTTCCTATGCCTTTGTCATAACCAGCATTAACATTTTGTGCAACAGGAACTCCTTTTTGGGTTCAGGTCAGGCAAGGCTAGCTTTCACTACCCACATGAATCCGTGAGCCTTGGTTATCCAAGGCCTGCTGTTTAGAAATGCTCTGACTCGGTCATCTAGCCATCACAATAAGGCCTCAATAAGTGGCCCAGATCCTTATACTCGCCAATTTTTTCGGGCGTCCAGCACATCGACTTTAAGAATTGACTGTTCACTTGCTGCCTAATCCATCCCGTGCTTCTGTGACCGGTGTCGTCGTAATGAAATCGCTTTACCTGTCAACTGTTTCTTACTGTCTGGTGCACTTAAATATAAACACGGCTTGCATATGAAGCCTGGTTACACCCATGAACCTCCCTTCCATGCAGTTGGATTATGAGAATGGGAGATTTTTGGCTGTCTGAGGCATTACACGGTTAAGAATGGGTGATGAGCAGCTGAAAGTTAGCGTGTAGGTTTTGCAGTAATGTTTTTGTGGATTAATGAGGCTGCAGTCAGCCTAGTTTTTCAGGAGCGGGAGGTTGCATTGAATTCCTTAACCAGTGTGATCAGACATCTACCCAAACATCATCGCCATGGGCTTTCCTGCAGAGAGGCTTGAGGGAGTCTACCGAAACAACATAGACGATGTAGTGCGGTGAGTACACGTTCCGGCATCTTCCCAAATCAGCAGAGGCCAGGGTTGTACTGTGAAGCAGGCTCTGTGGGTTGCAACTACAGTAGTTAAGGTAGCACGGAGTTCCTTCGAGTTTGAGGTCACTCATGGCCACGGTTGGGTGTTGCCACAAGAGTGTACATGCTTCTAGTTTGCACTGGGGGAATATAAATAGTCATGGTCAATACAACGTTGGTTCTGCTTTTAAAAGACAACACAAAAAGCCAACGCTAATGAGAATAGTAGCGCAAAGAACCAATCATGTTGCTAAAATAGTGTTAATGTCATGTCAGATTGGGTTGACGCAGTATAGGTGTAGCATTCTGGTCGTCACACTTCTGAACCATATAAGAGCCTCACAATGTCAATGTGTTGTCCTGTAAAACTTAAAAGCTTATGAAAAAAGTTCAAATAAATTACTTCGTCACCCAGCCTTATGTAAATGACATTGATCTAATCAGCCTGTTGGTCCCAGTTCTGTGTGTAGCTTATTGAACATGTCTATAGGTTCCTGTTGGTGTTTTCTTGGGGTAATCGATCTCACCTCATTATGTAGTGTTTTCATATACATGCAGTCCTCATAGCACTGCATTCTCTTCAGTTTCTAGTACTTAAAATGTCACAGAGGTGAAAACAATGCTCAGCTCTCAGTATTAGTTTTCACAGTAATATTGGTGCATGTTTCATAAAGATGCTGATGATTAATATTTTCTGTTGCAGGTTTTTGGATTCCAAACACCGAAACCATTACAAAATCTATAACTTGTAAGTACATGACTGTATTTTGCTGTTATGCACGGTTTACGTTACTAACAGTCAGGTTTAAAGCACAGCAGCTGAGCCCCGGAACAGATGTTTTGCAAAATCTGGAGCCGAAGTGCATGGTGTAAAGCTGTTGAATGTATCGGTCATAGCTGATGCTTTATGCTGGAAGTAGGTTACTACTGCTTGACATTTTGTGATGCTCAAGTAAGGCTGCTCCAATATGGGATTTGTATGCCAAGATCTGGAAGGCTTAAAACAAAAAATATTTTAAAAATGCAGAAATTGGGACTACACCTACCTGGATTAGGAAAAATATAATTTACATTTAACTTATTTTTCTTTCTATAGGCTTTACATTTAGGTAAAAACGTTAGAAGTTTAGCCCAATATTCCAGCATACCCTTCCAGAGTGTGATAAGTGCATCATATATTTGTTGCATCTAATCAATTGTCTGATGGTGACCATTTTTTTTCCTGCAAATACCTGCTGATCTGCTCGATCACACTGCAACAATAGGAATAGTAAATAACAAAGTAGCTAAAATGAATTTGGGTTTCACCGATGCTGATGTTTCACTTTTTCTGTTGCTTTGTGAAATGTGAAAATAGACAATATTGTTGATTTTATATGGTTCTGTAGTTGCGTAGCATAGCTTGATTGCATTTAAATGTTGAATCTGTGCAGTTCAGTGTTGTATAGCCCATAGCATGATGCTAATATTGGTTTTGTGCAAAGTTTGTTTTTAGTTTTATTCACTGAACAACGATTTGTGTTTGGTGCAGCTGCCTTTTACTGTTGGGTGTGTTTGTCAAGCAGAAACATTACTTGTGCCCAGATTATCTATGGGAGGCTAGGAATGTAACGCCGCCAACAAAGAGGAAGAGTTCTTCAGAAATGAATTGCAGCATTCGTTATTTGTTCCTGGTTTGGATGTAAAAATAGCAGCACCAACCAAATTGGTGTCATGTAGTGAAATAAGCAACTGGTTCTGCAGCTTTTAACACAAATCAGGAAGCCAAACCTGAATCAACCTGGTGTCTCTTCAAACTTGGGCTTAGGACATGGGCAACTTTTGGAGAAGTTAAATGAACGTGATGAGCCAATTTCTCAGTGCGCAGATGCTAATGAAGTGCCTTTCTAAAAATTGTTTGTGTACATATCAAGTATCTAAAATGTTCAGTACAAGCATATGGCTGTAGTAAATATGAGTAGAGATCTGCTTACTGCCCAATGCTTTTAATGTAAAAAATCCGATTTACACCGTTTGCCTTCCTTATGTGAGTTCTGACACTGCGTGACATGCCTTTATCTGTAAAATGCGGAAAAGGACGGGTTTCTGGATGCAGATTACTTGTAACCAATTACATAGGATATAGTGTCACAACCCTCTTAAGCAAGTCTGCTTGAGATTACTTAACACCTTGATGCAATTTGAGGAAAGGTGATTTAAGCATGTGCCTTACACCATACTGAACTAGTAGCTGTTCTGTTAAGGTGTGGTGTTTTGTAGTAAAATGGTCCCAGAACACCTCATACATAACCAGGATTGTGAGTCTGTACAGAACTGCTAATTGTGCGTATCTGTAGGCAGCACAGCTTATTAGAACCATTTGATGATTTGCCAAAACAAAACCATGCCAAAAATCAAATGATCTGCCAACAAATCTGAGAGCACAGTTAGTCAGATGCTATTCCAACGGAACAGCGACGTGAATCTTTCTCAATTTTGACTGAAGCAACAAGTTCACACATTGCAGTTACACCAACCATATTTTGCATTCAGAGCATGAACATTTGTAGGGAGGAAAATTTATAAATACATGCACTTGTACATGCCCCCACTAAAGAATCCTGCAGCCACAATTTTTTATTTTTTGATATTATAAGCAAATGTTAGTTTCATTGCTCAGACTACACAAAAATAGTACTACGATGTTGGATGTTACAAAGACTATGATAAATAAAAATGCAGCTTCCATTGTTCTGATTGTATGTAATGGGATATTTTTGGGTGTTTACTCAATCATGATTTTCTTTGAATTTTGTAAAAATGGATTTTAATTGAGGGCGGCACGGTGGTGCAGTGGTTAGCGCTGTCGCCTCACAGCGAAAAGGTCCTGGGTTCAATCCCAGGGTCAGCCACAGTCACAGCCACAGTCTGCAGTAGGTTGATTGGATGTTCTAAATTACCTGTAGGTGCGAATGTGTGTATGAATTATCTGTCTGTGTTGCCCTGCGATGGGTTGGCCTCCTGTCCTGGGTGTACCCTGCCTTAGGCCCACAGTCAGCTAGGATTGGCTCCAGCTTCCCTGTGACCCGGAAACAGAAGAAGCGGTTTAGAAAATGGATGGATGGATTTAAATTGCCTTGCTTACAGTAGCGTATCGAGTCGTACATCCCGTTTCAGGGTACATGTCGTATCGCCAGATACAGTCCTGGTGACTAAGAGAAATTTGTCAGCCAGCACAGTTTCATTCATTTTAATGGTGACATGTTAATGAGTATTGCTTTAAAGTAATGCGATTTCTAAATTTGTGCTTTAGATGTGCAGAACGACACTATGATGCGACCAAATTCAACTGTAGGGGTGAGTACACTGCAAACTTTTTCCTGAAAATTAGTGTTACTTTTTGTGTCACATTTTATTAATAGTAACGAATACTTTTACTAAGTGTTGAATGTTTATTGAGGATGTTCCCCATTGCTTGTGAAATGGGAGCAGTTGCATCAGTGTGTGAGGGGCTACAGCTAGGTAGTAAGACCTAGGGAGTGGGAGGTTACCTGTGCTTCAAATGCAATCTCAAGTTTCACACAAAGCTTTTAACATCAGTCTAGCAGGCAGTAACAGTATTCCAAAGTAACCAAGTGAAAAACTGTTTAGCAGAGCGGGCTTCTTCCCTTTCTAAAACAGACTGTTAAGCAGAAGGAACATTTAAGTTACTAGGCATTAGTGACAACTTTGTGCTTTAGTATGTGTGAGCAAGGCGAGATGAATTGATGGGAACTGGGAGCCATAAAATGTGAACTAATCTGAAAATAATGCACTTGATTCAAACCAGACAAATTCTCATTCAGGTGTTTTCCAGTTCCTCAATGTAAAATATTTCTATTACCGTTTCTAATTTTGTTTAGATTGTAGAAGAATAGTCTACAGAGAGTTGAGCTCCAGTTCTTTTGGAACCATTTGAACCAGGTTTTATCCTCTTGTTAAAAGAGAAAGAAGTAGAATGAATGAAAGCGATGGATAAAAATCATTAATCAAATAACAGCTTCTGGGTACATATTCTGATCAAGCCTGTTTTACCTGCAGTTGTTATGTCGACACCCTTGGTCTGGATGGTTTTCAAAGCCAAATTACATGCAAATTGACTGGTTAACCTGCGTCATATAAACAATATACATGTAAAATGGTCCTACTGTAAGGGGATGAAAGATAAACTCAAGCCCTGGATAACCGTCGGTCCTTCTGCCCGAATTTGGTTTTCCCATTGTGAAGTGTGCCGAGGGCGTCTCCGACAACCTAAAGAAAGAATCCAGTCTTCAATCCCCTAAAGTTTTGTTTTCTCAGGCTGTAACTCTTTAAAAGCGCAGTCTGCTCTGCTCAAGTAGTCTTGACTAGGACGCCACCATAAAGTGCATGATACTGATTTGCCGTGTCGTCTGTGTGGCGCCCAGTTGCACAGTACCCGTTTGAAGACCACAACCCCCCTCAGCTGGAGCTGATTAAGCCTTTCTGCGAGGACCTCGACCAATGGCTATCTGAGGACGAGAACCATGTGGCGGCCATCCACTGCAAGGCTGGCAAAGGTCGCACGGGGGTCATGATCTGTGCCTACTTGTTGCATCGTGGGAAGTTTATGGAGGCGCAGGAAGCACTAGATTTCTATGGAGAAGTGAGGACCAGGGATAAGAAGGTGTGTAATTTTCAGATGCTAAACCGAATGAAAGGAGCAGTCTTTGCCCAAAGTAATGTTCGTAGGGTTTTGCTTATGTAATATTTATTTTTTGCATGTTCTTTTGAATATTGACAGGGATTTTTTTTTGTTTAAACAATTTTCTCTTTTTACATTAATCATTAATGATTTATATAAAAAAGCATCATCAATGTTTATTGTGGCTGGCTGTAGTCTAGACTTCACTGTGTTCACTTCCCTGAAATGTTTTTGTTGGCTCTAGGCCTCCCTTAAATTTTCCACGCATTGTGCTAGGTTTTGTGCAGGTTCGTTTCTCTCAACATTAGCAGGATTTTGACAAGAGCATGTGTTCATGCTCAAATTAGCCTTAGCTTTCAGTTAAGTCCATCTAGCAGTGGTTTTGCCTCTTTACAAGACCTTTATGGTTCTCATGAATATATGGCAAAAAGACAACTCTCGTTTTGATTTGTCTTACCTAGGCAGGCAGTACATGTAATACATTGCCAGCTGGTTTAATTGGTGAACAACAGATATTTAACATAAGCAAAATATAAGCTGTGCACATTATACTGAAAACCATATGCTAATCATAGGCCACAGACAAAAGCATAGTAGAGTTTATTACACATTGTTGGTTAAAGGTTTTAAGAAAAAGTTACATTGCAAAAAGAGATATTGATAGCTGCATTGACCACCTCTCAAAAGACCGTTTTAAATGGTTGGTTTGATCCAAATATGGCCGCTGTCTGACACTCTTACATCTTATTTTAATTTTGATGTGTGGTACAGCCAAATTTCATAAGGCAGTGTCTTAGTCAATAAATAAGTGCTTTAGTTCCATTTTGAGTACAATTTAACTTATTTTCTATGAATATTTTCCATTCTTAAGGTATTGCCGTTTGTATAAAAAATTGAATGAATAAAAAGTAATAAACACAATGTTTAGGCTACATATCCAACTCTTTTCTCTAATTAGCTGTAGTGCATAACGCTTCATTCTTTCTCATAGTAGATTGTATCTTCTCATGAATTACATTTTAATTCATAGATGTGAAGTCATCTTTTTAGGCTGGGAACTCTACCTCTAACTTCATTAGCCTTGCGTTTTAACAGTCAGTTTGAGCAGTTATTACATATTTAGCCATTAGGTCTTAAGAACTAATGCTTAGCTAGTGGGTATTACCGGACACGAAATGTTTTCCATTAGATTTTGATTGCCATACTGTACTTCTTAAAGTAATGTTTCTCCAGAAAAATTCAATTTACAGACTTATTTTTAACCTACTAAAGCTTCGATTAACCCCACTTACATTACATCCATCTCTTCGTAAAGAGGGTACAGACATGTGAATGTATATACAAGGACACTGTGAGCTATAAAATATCCTTTAAAATGGTCCCTGTTCGTCCCTGTTCTCTGGCAAATATGCATATTGAGGCACAGATACACATTAAAAGATGCTTTGTGTAAAAGCTTGGATCTTTTGCACCTTAAGGTTAAGTGGCTTGTGACACAACCATATGCCGGTTCTTTCTCATTCTCTCTCAGGGTGTGACGATCCCCAGTCAGCGCAGGTATGTGTATTACTACAGCTACCTGCTGAAGAACCAGTTGGAGTATAAGCCTGTTGCCTTGCTCTTCCACAAGATGGTGTTTGAGACCCTGCCCATGTTCAGTGGGGGCACCTGCAGTAAGTCCAAACAAACTAGTAGATTTGCTTGTATTGTGGTCAGAAGCACAAAGGGAGGCCTGTGGCCCAGTCCTATTTCAGCCCTTGTTACTTCCCCTTTCCACATCCACTTGAGAATGTTGCCAGTGTGAGAAGACTTTTCTTTTGAGGCCGATGCTCTTTAGCGATGCTTCCGTGGTAGTCAGACAACTTGTGCTGCAAAGTAACGTTATCCCCCAGTTATCAGCTGGATTACTTGATGGAAAAATGTCCACTAAGACTGTGCCATATGATGAGATTCTCTCAATGTGATACCTGGTTATATGCTTTCCTGAATTTTTTTATGTATTTTTTTTTTTAAACTAAGCTGTAAGTGGATACTGTATAAAGACCAATTCAAAGAACCTGTAAACAACAAACTGGTGTTGCACTGCCAGGTTAAAATAGCAAAGTACACAACCACCCGTGGTCTGGAGTCTGCTTTTTAGCCTGGTGTAAAAAGGAAGACCTAGCTACTAGATGGGAAATGATCGTTATTAAATTTGGCAGAAACAGCAATAGCAGCTGCATAATAGCAAGGAGCTAATTGGATATTTTTCCGTCCTGCGCCATTGTCTTATTTTACCCAGTTTTATTTGGTTCCTCTTCCTTATTGTGTGGGAAAATAATGGGTGGTTTTTTTTCTTTTTGTTTTTAAATTTGGCACTTTTTTAGCTGGAAAACCAAAATCTTTAGCCATATTGACGTCCACGGTCTTGTTCTGCATCACGGGCTTGCTCAACGGGAGGTGTCTTGGGGAAGTAACCAGTGCTGGAATGGATTCTGAGCATCTTTGTGTAGCCTTATTATCATGCCTGACAAATGAGGGAATGAAGCTGAAAGAAAATGTTAATGTCTTTAATCCAGTGTTAGTTCGAAGCTCACATCACCTTCATTTTTGCTGTCATTGACATGATCGTTGGAAATCTTTCTGTTGAACCTTTGTCTTGCTGTGGGGCTGTGGACACACGTAAACATCTATGGTTTTCACCCTGTGTTCAGTCTTAGCTCTGTCCTTAACAGCCTAACACTGTCTGTTTCTCTTCCCCCTCTGCTCCTACCTCCCGAGGGCTCTATTCTGAATTTGACTGCCTTGCCACTCTCTTAAAACTCAATCATTATATATAAGCCTGATCTCTTATTGAAGTTGCTATGCATGTTGGTGGACTAGGGCCTGACTAATATCAGCATTTTGTCACAGGTGACCGATTAAAACAGTGGTGTCCAACTCTGGTCCTGGAGAGCCAGTATCCAGCACAATTTGATTGGTCGAGGTCCTCACAGAAATGGCGTAATCAAGTTTGATTTCCATGCTCAAACGCACCTGGTTCAACTCCCCTGTTAATGACTGCATTTTGAGGAGGGGGAACTACCAAACAGTGCTGGACACCAGTCTTTCAGGAATGAGTTTGGACATCCCTGGTTTGAGAGATTAATACTTTAGACATACAAATAAAATTCTACAATTAAAACAGCTGCGTAAACTGATGTTCAAGTTCAGTCTGGTTTTCCTGTGTATATCAGTGGTCAAATGTGAATTGTCCTATTATGAGCTTGTCTGAAACCCTGGAAGCTCATGAAGTCTTAATGTTCAAGTGCAGCATTCTTTACAAAAAGGTTTTCCCGTGGTAAAACAATCTTCATGCTGAGGGTCAGGGTTGTTTATATCAAAGCCTTAGAAAAGCTGCACTTCAGTGAAGCTTAATGGTGTTTGCACGTTTAGTCTGTATTACTCTAATAAACATGGGCAACCCGTCAAAAACGATTAAAAAAACTCACAGCCAAGTATTTTGAACCAGCATGTTGGTGACAATTACAAATTTGTGGAAGCCTCAATTGGCCAAACAGCATATTGGTTGGGTCCTTGATTGGACTCCAAAAAATCTTAAAGCCAAGCTCAGGCTCTGTATCTAGAACCAGTCATTCAATCTAGGAGTTGATCTGCTGTTATGGAATGGTTGTCATCGTCCCAGAAGCTGAGCTTTGTTGAATGGGACTTGTGGAGCAGAGGCAGTATGGGTGTGGAGCTCTCAGCTAAGCTGCTGCTACTGCTGCTTCTGGCATGTTTAACCTCCTTCTCTTTCTCTAAGGGGACAGTACTGTTAAAAACAGGAGTGAGGCGAATCCCCAGGGCTTCAAGAAAGGAAACTGGCACTGGGGTAAACTTGCATTCCCTTCATTACTTCTGTTAACCAAGCAAGCTGGACCAGCCCCCCAACCCCCCTTCCCCTTTTATGCTACCTCAGCATAGCGCCCTCTGTCAGCTCAGTGTAGGAACTGCAGGACTGGGCTGATAAGTAGTTCAGTGTTGGATTAGAGCAGAGGTTCTCAAATCTGGACCTTGAATCCATATTCCGCTCCTGGATTCAGTGATCACCAGTAGATGTGACTCTAGGAGGCCGATCAGTTCCATTAAAATTTCAGCAACTACTAGTGATCACAAAATCCAGGAGTGGAATATGGATTCCAGGTCCAGATTGAGAACTGCTGGACTAGTGAGAAACTGGAGCCCAAACCACAGCACTCCATAGTTCAGTATTTTCCTCAACTCCGCAGTGCATCAAAGTCTAACAGAGCAGATGAGTCGCTTCTTATTTGAGTTGCTTGTCCTTTTAGTAATATACATATGCATGCATGTTAATAAGCTCTTGTAGGTGCCATTAAAAATGCACACTGCATTGGACAAATTGTCAACTCAAGAAAGCACAAAACAAATTGTAAGTTTATTCTCATAGTCATGACAACCCTAGTTAGCAGTATGAAGCATTCAGTGTCTTCACTTCCCTTGTGTTACCCACAGTGAGTAGTGTAAAAATAGTAGCGATGTGACACGTGTAGTGCTGTTAGTTTAACACCAGTGTTCAGAAAAGGGCCCCGTATGCTTGCCTGTCTGACTGTACTGCATGCTATGGGGGGAGATTGGGCAGAGCTTTTTCTCCCTCTCTTTTGCCCCATTCCTTCTGACTGACCTGTTGGGGGCGGAGCTTTGTGGTTCTGCTGGGTTGTTTTAAAAGGTTACTCCAGTAATTCCTTTGCTCACACCTTTTTCAATTTGTTTCCTCCTCTTAAAATTTTCTTTCATTTTTTTTAATGTTCCTCCCCAATTATTTTTATTTTCTTCATGTTCTTTTTTTTGTCTCGTCCCATCCTCTCTCCTTAGACCCTCAGTTTGTTGTATACCAGTTAAAGGTGAAGATCCACACTTCGAACCCGGGCCACACGCGGAGGGAAGACAAGCACATGTTCTTCGAGTTCCCACAGCCTCTTCCCGTGTGCGGAGACATCAAAGTGGAATTCTTTCACAAGCAGAACAAGATGATGAAGAAGGTTAGTGAGCACTTGGGCTTAGATCCCTGAGTGGATGAATACTGTACATTCTAAACATCATCCTAAGTAAAGTGCTTAGGGGAACCAGAAACGGCTCGTGTTAGAGTTAGCTTCTGTATCAGCCACTACTTAAGGTGTCCGTATCGGTAAAGCAAGTGTTCTTGGCCAATTCTCTAGGTTTGGTGCCATAACAGTATTGTTCCTACATTTGAGCGTTACTGAGGGATGTCCAGCCTGGTTAATCTTTTGCTGGGTGCTTTGAATTGTTCTGTGCATAATGCATACAGTCTGCATAATTAATGGTACATTAAAAAAAAAAAGTGTCCGGTTTCAAGTTTTGATTGCCAGAGCCATTTTTAACTAGGGGTGTAAAAAATGAATCAATCTGTATCAATACATCCACTAAAATAGCACAGGACCAATCAATGTAAAAAAAAAAAAAAAAAAAAAAAAAAAAAGGATTTTACTGTGATCAGTGTTTTGTACTGAGAAGCTGCTTCTGGTTACGACTAGACTGCTGCTTTTGACCTCTTAATAATAAAAATTTTAATTTGTTTGCATGTGTAAGATCATGGAAATTGTGTGAAATTTCAAATTTCATACTGGCTGTAGACCCCGGCAGATTTTGAGATTTTGAAAACCTATGGGATTGTTGGCAGAAATAATTGGATTGGATCATGATGAAACTCATAATTTACACCCCTGTTATTAACAAGTACTCACGCGACCTCTACCAGCACTTAAATTCTATTATTATTATTATTATTATTATTATTATTATTATTATTATTATTGTTGTGGTTATTGTAGCTGCTGTTTTCTAATGTCTCTGTTTTATAAAGGGTTTATAAATCTAGTTAAACACAAACACCTTACATCATTAAGCATTTATAACAAATTTAGCAAAAAGGCCTGTTGTGACTTGTTGCTTGCCAAATAGTCAGCCCTCATTCTTACATCTTGCTCGTTACTGATCCTACTTGTTTTCTGTCAGTTAACATTATAGCGTTCAGCGTCGTTGGTCATATTCATCATGTGGTCATTGTTGCCCTTTTGATTAGTTATATTTATAATAGTTATATATTTTTTAAAAAATTCAAACCGACTGAACCATTTAATTATCAAATTTTAAACCCTTTACAAGGTTCTAGAGTTGTACCATCGTTTATGTATAAAATTACTGTTCACTTGCTGTAACCTTTCTGTTGTTGCACAGCAACAAAAGCCTTGTGTTGATCGACATTGCTTGGAAATAGAATAGTGTCTCATGAGGATTGCCAGTATTTATTGATACTATTTAATTATTGTCAAATGTAATATTTTTACAACACAATTTATTTGATCTTGATTTATGTATTTAGTTTGTTCCTGCTTTATATAACTATTGGGCCTCAAAAGTGATTAGTTCTCCCAATGGGAGGGGCCTGCACAGGAAGCATGGGGCCACTGACTAATATTTATAGCCATAATACTTCTGGAAAATCTTGTGATATTGATTTTAGCAGTGCTCTCCAGCATGACCTTTGACCCTGACTATGCCTGTGGGCTCCACTGTGCTAAAGTCATCCTTGCCTTAGCAGGTTGCACACAGCTGGCCGTTTGTGGTTTAACAGCACTGTTCTAGCACTTGTCTTATTTTTGTCTTTTGTCGATGACTCAGCTTCTATCTTGTGTCCTTGTGTGTGTGTTTCACTTCCTATGTGTGTGCATCGTCGAGTCTGTTAGTATTTTCATGCTGTCTGCACATTTGCTTTGTTGGCTTGTACATGTGTGCATGCATGTTTGTAAATGTTATTTATAGCTGTGAAACGTAAATCGTCCATGTGTGTTTCTCTTTCATTTGGTCTTCCCGCAGGATAAAATGTTCCACTTCTGGGTCAACACATTCTTTATTCCCGGGCCTGAGGAGAGCGGAGAGAAAGTGGAGAATGGATCTGTATTGAATGACATAGACAGCAACTCCTCTCAGAGCCAGAGCTCTCCAACGGATCGCGAGAGAGGGATGGGAGCGGGAGGAGGAGGTGGTGGTGGTGGTGGTGGATGTGGTGGAGGAGGAGCAGGAGCAGCAGCAGCAGAGAGGGAACGTGGAGGAGAGCGAGCCGGAGCAGCGGATGCAGACCGGGACTACTTGATTCTAACCCTGACAAAAAATGACCTCGATAAAGCAAATAAAGACAAAGCAAACAGATACTTCTCCCCCAACTTTAAGGTGAGGACACGAAAAAAAACTGAGCTGATTGTAGTGTTGACAGGTGAGATGGGGCAGAGGGTATTAAACTAAAAAAAATACACTGAATGGATAAACTTGGCCACAGGGACTATTTACATTGTAATGGGGAATAAATGATAAAAGCATGAAAGAGAAGCTTTATTTCCATAATTATCCATAATCTTTGTTATAAAGTAGTTGTTTTCCTGCTGCCAAGCGGTCGGAAATATGTTCCCTTTGGTATAATTTTATGAGGAAAAAAACCAGGCTCAGGTATGCAAGACGTTCTTCCTCCGTGTGGAGTAGCAGCACTTAGGAAGCGTAGGTTCATTAACCTGATGCAAGTATAAATGTTATCTGATACCATAATTCTGTTCAGAAAATACTGTGACATGCTACATCGCTCCACCAAGGTTTTTTTTTTGAACGTTTGAAAGCCCAAGAATGTTATTTTCTAGACAATGTGAGATGCCACACGAATCATTAAGTGAAATTCAGGCACAAAGGATTTCTATTGAAAGTGAAAGTGACTATTTGTCATTGTGAACACCCTCAAGCACCACAACGAAATGCAACCTCTGCATTTAACCC